>JBBPCX010000001.1:1570268-1588521 GCA_037974365.1 Hydrocynus forskahlii | reverse complement strand
TGTGTGTGTGTGTGTGTGTGTGTGTGTGTGTGTGTGTGTGAGAGAGAGAGAGAGAGAGAGAGAGAGAGAGAGAGTGTATTTTTCATAATCACAGTATGCTTTCTCTGTTTGCTAGGAGGACGATCTTTACGAAAATTTCTAAGCACGTCCTGATGTCGGGATGACGTTCCTTCTCAAAACTAAACTTCAGAGGCCTTCAACCTGCAATGTTCTGCTTTCATGCTAAGTCTTGACCGTGCTTGACACACTGCAAATAAGACATAAACGTAATGACGGTGTAGGAACAAGAACCTACATCTCCAAAACAGCAACTTAAGAAGAAAAACCTTCTTAAATTATAATGGACGCTAATGGAAAAAGATCTTCTCTAATTTAATGTAGAGTATTTCTACTGGTCCATTCATCACGTTATAAATTATATACAAATTATAACACAGCGTAAAGGTCAACTGGTATTTTCCAGGTACATAAAAAGGCAAAAAAACAAAATAAACAGCTAAATTGGAGGTTATGTTCCAACAGTGTAGTCTGAATGACCATCACAATTTGGGTCACTTGTTCTTGTCTTTGCAGTGGTTATGGAGCAGATGAAGCCTTTTTAATGCTTTTTTGCACATATGAACATTTGTGTTTCCCCTTATTCGCCACCAAAGAGCACCTTCATGACGTTTTGGTGGATCTCCCCAACACCTTAGACATTTTTTGTGATGTATTTTGTGTCATTACTTCAGACATATTTGAATTTATTATATGTAATTTAAGCTATATATAATTTCAATTGCTTAACATTGTGAATAAGGTTCAATGAAGAGACAAGACTGCACTTGAAATACTCCATTGTTCTTTTGAGAGTATATTTACAAATACACAACTGGTTGCCATGGTAACAAAACATCCCCACTCTGCCCAGACAGACGCTGGCACTCAGATAACAGTTAAAGTGAATGTAAGAACAATTAAGAAGAGGCCAAATAAAAATAAACCATAGCCTATAAACAACTTTTGAAGCAGTGCATTATGAATCAGATAAAAGTCTTTGTTTTATCCATAATATCCAGTAGTCATAGTATGATTTATTAACTAAACTACTTTTCAACTGTCCTGAATGTGTAAACACACACTCCCTATGGACAAAAGTTTTGGGACGCCTGACCATTGCACCAACAGGGACTTTAATGACATTGCATTCAAAACGATAGACTTTAATATGGAGTCGGTCCCCGCTTTGCAGCTATAAGGACCTCCACTCTTCTTGTAAGTCTTTCCACAAGATTTTGGAGTTTTGTACTCATTCATTCTGTAGAGCATTTATGAGGTCAGGCACTGATGGTGCCTTGCTCGCAATCTTCGTTCCAGTTCATCCCAAAGGTGTTGGATGATCAGGGCTCTGTGTGGGCCAGTCAAGTTCTTCCGCACCGAACTTGCTTTGTGCACTGGGGCACAGTCATGCTGGAAAAGCAAAAGGTTCTTCCCTAAACTGTGTCCACAAAGTTAGAAGCACGGCATTGTCCAGAATATCTTGATATACTGAAGCATTAAGATTGGAAGTAAGGAGCCTAGCCCAAACCCTGAAAAACAATGCTTTTGTCCATATTGTGTATATGTGAATAGAAAACATTTTTTATGGACTATTCGACTTTTTATGGACTATTCGACAATCAGTATGTAAAGCAGAGGTGCCCATGTAAAACATGTAAAGCCCTCACAATTTAATTAGATGTAGATGTTTACATTGAAATTTATTTTAAACAAAACATAAAACCTCTAGAAGTCATTCTCTTCAAGGAGCATCTCTGCATGATGAGTCTAGAAGTCAGCAAATGCGTCAACAAGTGAGAATGTGATTTTATTACAAACATAGTAGATTACTGCGGTGAAAGGGTCAGGCTTTCTCTGAAAAATTTTACAAGCAGCTGCGCGGGGGGAATTAAACTTGTGTATATCGGGAATATAGACCTGATGAGATTAGAACTATATAATATTAAAAAGGCCCATCATTCACATCAAATCTTATTAATGACAATTAGGCCAGGGACGAGAGGCTTTCAGCACATTCAATATTTCACATCTGTTTATTTACGTCCACATTAAGCTTTACCCAAAATGTATTTTTCTAATTAAAGAAAATAAAACTACTCTTATTATTGTGCAATATCTGCTGTTTGTATCTGTACTATAGGACTGTCCCAATGCAGCCTTAATGAAAATAATCATTTTGTGAATATCGGCACCAAAACAACTGATCAAGTTCATCCACTGAATATCAAGTTCATAATGAGTTCAATCAGAGAACAAGTTTGTGATCTCTAGAATCAGGATGCTGCATTGCTATGCATGCGTTTAAGGTCTTTTGTAATGAAAAACTTTTTTAAATAAAACTTTTCTTTATAAGCTTTCTTGAATTTTCTCTGTTTATTGTGCAATACCTTCTATTTGTATCTACACTGGACTGTCCCAAGGATTTGACTTGTGGTTTGAAGCCCACCCTCTTTCAGTTAAAGGAGCCTGGGCACTGTCCCCAAAAGCCTGGTTAGTAATTCATGCCTGAAGCCAGCTTGTTGTAAAATCAGTGATATCTTGTCCGATGAGGAGGCTTGGTGCCACAAGTCACCCAATAGCTTCACTGTGTGGTGGAGATCTGCACTTGGAGAACTTCAGTTCTCCCCATCATCTCAGTACAGGAGTGTGGGGACATAAAAACACTGTGGTCATCTAAACTAACTGATCTTTTCAAATCACTGTGATTAGGCAGATATATAGTATTGTGACAGAGCTTCGCACGCAAGCTTGAATGAGGTCAAACGTATTTACTTTTTAATTTAAACGATTTAAGATCTTCACAAATCCATGATGTGGAAGATATTTCCACTAAAATGTACAACATAATCAAATTCAGCTGAACCATTGAGTTTATGTGAGAACCATTAACCACAATATGCCCCATAATTGTGTTTAAACCCTGCCATAGTGGAAAATCTGTCATTGCACTCTTAGACCGGCAACGGGACCCTGTTTATCCTAACATGTGAGGCCTGCTGTAAACAAAAGGCACCACATGCTCAGGGAAGATCCCAAGAAGCGGACACTCCTCATACACCCATGTATGTAAAAACAGATGGCCTTGCTTGCTCATAAAAGCCACGCAGTGTTTATGGCCCGCGTTAATTTGTGTTCATTACCCCGGGAGAAGGAACTACCACATTGACCTTGAATGGCTGCCGGATAGTGGCTCACTACTTAAGACCAGAAACAGCGTGAAAAACTGCCTCGTTGACAAAAGAAAGAAATACGGATATGGATTTATGTGGTTGATCTCCGAGCAGTTCAGAACAGAAAGGAAAGCCAAAGACACATTTTCAGCATTTCATGTTCCTGCCCTAATTGTGAGTACGGGTTCATTTTTTTACTGTAATACATCACAGTGTTTGGAGTCATGAGCACCGTATTTATATGTTGCAAGTGGGACGTTATAATATCACTGAAACACATTTTCGGGGGCTGCTGTCTGTTCTAGGCCAATAAAACTGAGAGGAAAAGTTCAGGTAATGGCAAAAGTTAATAAACACCCTGTTGTAATAAGCAAATACAGGCCTGCCACAGTGACAGCTGGGGATATAAACATTATTGCTTTAATATTAATGTAAAAAGGTTGTGTTTGTTTTCATAAAACTCTGTTTTCACACTTAGTATTATTAATAAAATGATTGTTTAGCCAAGTGTGTCAAAGGGAAATTGCATCCATTTTTAAATGAGTTTGAAGTATAAGTCGTACAAAGTTGGTTTGATGGGAAATGGTTCATTGTGGATTTCTTCATTGGTGGTGAATGGAAACGGGCTCTGCACCTCCAAAACAAATATTGCCATTTTATTTACTAACCAAACCCAACAGTGAACCTACACCTGTGTTAATGTTTCTTGGGGAGCTATTTTGCATGTACCCCTCCACCACAAATGTATTCAAAAATGCGAATGCAGTTGTGTACTGTCATAAATGTGACACATGAGTCTTTTATTGGGGCTTCAGTCAGATGTTGGAAATGGAGCTTCCTCAGAGATGCTGGGAAGTGAAACAGAACAAAAACATGGACTGTGGGTCACTAACTTCCAGTCTAATAATTGATATTTTATTTACATTTCTCAGAGCCATGGCGTCAGGACAGGTAATCCTGTCCGTCTACATCCTCACCTTCATGATTGGCCTGCCAGCAAACGTGCTCGCTTTCTATGCCTTCGTCAAGAAGCTGTGCAAAAAACCCACCCCAACAGACATCCTCCTGCTGAACCTGACCATCTCGGACCTCCTGTTCCTGCTGTTCTTGCCCCTGAAGATGTATGAGGCGGCATCAGAAATGCGGTGGTTACTCCCTGGCTACCTATGCCCTGTCACCACTTTCGTCTTCTTTTCCACCATCTACACCAGCTCGGTCCTGCTGATGGCTGTTAGCGTCGACCGTTACCTGTGTGTCGCGTTTCCCGTCCAGTACAAGGTCCGTCGCAAGCCTCTCTACGCTGTCATCTGCAGCGGCTTCATCTGGATCACCACATCCACCCATCTCTGCTTTGTCTACATTGTGGACCACCTAACCAAAGAGGAAAAGCATATCCAGGACTGCTACAACAACTTCACCAAGTCTCAGCTGGACGTGGTGCTGCCCATGCGACTGGAGCTGTGCCTGGTCCTCTATGTCCTTCCCCTTCTGGTGTGCACTTTCTGTTACACAAGGTTCATCCTCATCCTCCAGCGGACATCCAGTCTCAATAAGGAGAAGAGACGGAGGGCGGTGGGCATGGCTGTGGGCACGCTGCTGGTCTTTGTGATCTGCTTCTTGCCCTACAACATCACACACATCCAAGGGTTCATCATCCAGGCGGATGTGACCTGGAGATCTGAAGCCTTGCTCTTCTCCACCGTCAACACTATCTTCGACCCAATCACTTTTTATTTCTCCTCAGCTGCTTTTCAAGGAAACCTGAAGAACCTCCTGAAACACAAAGCTAAGATCAGTCATCCTGGCACTGGGCCAACTAATATCAGCACTATTCAGAACATGGTGAGGCAAGTTGACCACGTTGGAAACATGCAAAACAACGCAGGTGTATCACAGTGGCAACAGACTCAGGACTGGTCTTGTCAGGCCATATAAAACAGATAACTCTTAGTTTTACTTTACACTCTTAAAAAGTGTGCCTTGTTGGGTTTTTTTTTAGTAGGCAATGAAAGAACCATCAAATCAGTGGTTTTCAACTCTGGCACTAGCGTCCCCAGAGGTTCTTCCCCAAACCCCCCACTCCACCCCTTATCCAACTAAGTTTCTCTGGGTTGAGGGAGTGTGTAAGAGCAAACGCACACAACCTATTTGTTCCGAACATTATCATTTACAGGACAAACCTTTGCTTAGCATTTTTGATACCAAAAAACTGTCGCCTCAGATATCATAAGCAATTTGAATCAGCACTTCTGAAAAAAACTTGGCACTAGACTGCTGTTCTGAAACTGCTTGTATGTAAGACCACAAAATGAACACCCTGCTTATACCTGGTGCTATCATGTGTCCTGGGTTATCTGATAGATAGAATGGGCTCCAATAGCTCTTGGAGATGCACGGTGACCCAGTCCCTCAACACACCTTCAGGAGTGGTCAAGGATGAGCGCATAACATTAGAATCAACTAAAGTGTCCCTAACAGCAACTGTGTCATCTTAGCGGAGACCAAAATAGCTGTAGCTTCCTCTCGTGGTCTTCTTGCAAGGACATTGTCTAAACATTTGCTCAGTGATGGCTGGTTGCAATACTGGCTGGGAGGGTTAAAAAAAAACATTAGAAGCTCATATAGGGTAGTTTTATATTTATAAACCCCTGAGATGAGCTGACTAGAACTACTGTTCTCACTGATGTAAGTGTTTATGCTAAAGCAAGTGAATGGAACAAGCACAGTCCTGCAATTTTTGTCAATAAAGAACACAGAACCTGAGTGTCTGTTCAAGGCTACAAATGTCTGTGTAGAGAATCACCACTAGCTTGGGCTAGATGTAAATCTTGGCCAGTTCTTATTATTCTGACAGCCTGTAGGTAAGGCTGTATTTGGAGGACCAAATTAATCAGTTTCTAGTCACTTGTTAACAGCAAGAGGAATATGATTTATTTTGATGACAGTGGGCTTGGCCCTAGTAGCCCTTTAATACCAGATACCCTCGCTTGTAGCCTACACATCTCGATAACCACTTGCGATCACTTAAGAGATGTGTAAACAGGGTCAAAGGGGCATAACCCTGAGGAGAAAGCAAAACATGTGGACAGTATGGAGCGATGGAACCAATTTTCCCCATCTGGACATGTTTACCTGGGAAGAAAGTCGGATGCCCTTGTTGTCAACGCGGTGCTGCCTGTGATTGTACAGGCTGCTATTTTATGGCCGTTGTTAAGTCTGATGTTTGCACTGCAAGGCTGTATAACAGCCAAGGAATATGAGGCCTTCCTATAGGGCTGGAAGATCCTCAGGTCTCTTCATGATCTTCGTATTCCAGGATGATTCTGACCACATACATTCAAAGAACTGCCATCCAAATGCATATGAATGTGTTATTGGGTGTTTCCATTATTCTGTCCATTCCAAATTATGAAAATGTGTTTATTATTTATGTTTTATAAATAAAAAATTAAAATGGAAAAGTGTAGTGCAGTCGTATGCAAAAGTTTACGTCAAATTTTGTTTTCTAAGTAAAAATAATTACACATCAGTACACAAATACCGTTTACTGAACATACTGGATAAACACAAACACGTAAAAAGTGTCCAGCACAAAACGTATTGGTTTTTATTTTTTATATTTATTTTATAATATATTAAACAAATACATCATATAAAGATAAGACAAGATAAGATAAGATAAGATAAGATAAGATAAACCTTTATTAGTTCCACAAGTAAGAAATTTGTGTTGTCATGGCAGAAGATGGACAGTACAAAGGTAAGAGTAGCAAAAATTAAAAAGTTAATAAATTAGGCACTAAAATTAGCAAGACAAAAAGCCATATTTAAGTTACATTTTTTAATTAAAAATTTAATTTAATAAAACTGCTAAAAACATTTTATCAGAGCAATGCGTGTGATTTTTGCCAGTTAGCACTGTTTGACATTTGAGTAACTGCAAGTAATTATGAATACAGTAAAGTTCCATCTGCAGCTTCTTATCTAGCTGTAATAGAAAAAAGAAAGTTGCTGACCTTTCTCCAGTAGAGCTTTGGTTAAGCTAACCCTTTCAAACATGAATCACAATGTAATGTTTAATTATTTGCGTTTATCCCAGTATTTATTTACATATCATTATCAGATAGCTGAGATATTTGCACAGTACTCCATCTCTGCCCTGGGTGAGGGGAAATGGCAACACTGGCAACTACGGGGTACAATCATCATTCAGCTATTTCCAAAACATCCTGAAGGCACTCTTTGAAGGATGCCTCATACAGAAGTGTTTGTCCACTTTTTGTAAATGTTTAAAAATATTTTATGGCCATTTCCAGGCTGTTAGCATACTGCTACCAAAAGCAGGACAACGTGCTCCCACGGAGCAAAACCTGTCCAGGCTTGTGTCCAGACTGCCTGAGCCAAAGCTAACCGCAGATGCACACTTTCAGTTCTAAGGTAAGTAATTTACTTTAGTACTGTTGAACTGATACTCAGAAAGGATTCTTGAAGTACCTTTAAAAGAGTGGATTTGGACAGGAAACGATCTGAGATAGTCATTGAACTTGCCGATAGCATAAGGATGTGAGATAATCTTTTGCATGCTCAGTGAATCATTTCAGGAGGTTGAACCTTTCCACAGTCACGGAGCTGCAGTGCAGATGAAGACTCACTTTTCTTCAGGTGGCGTCTCCTGTTGGATGTGTCCAAGTGAAATCAATGAGAAAAGATTTGCATGGGGTTTCTAGTGGGCTGTTGAGGACAGCAGCTGGATCTGTGAGCAACCACATTATTCACTTCAGTATTGCGATTAATAGGACACAAAGACTGTCCTAGACATCACTGTCACTGGACATCACTGCCAGAGGTAAGTTTCTTTCCTTATTGTTTTGGATTGACAAACTACATAGCTTTCTGTTCTGCTTTCCAACTATGTAGAAGTCAAAAATGGAACCGAAAGATGACAATTCAGGTGATATTGGTAAAAAAAGTATTTTTGTGCACTGATCTTTCGGGTTACAGATGGACAACAATAATTAAATTACACCATTAAAACCACACTCCTCCACACCAGCTGAGGTCATACCCTTTAATCAAACACCATCTAATAAATATGTTTAATAAACATAATAATTATTTTACTTTTATTCATATAGCACCATTCTCAAACTCAAGGTCTCACTCTGCCATTGTTTAATCACTGAAGGCTCAGCAGATCTTCACTATTAATCCAGGAAATGAGGACTAGGGAGGTTTTACAGTGTTCGCTCAAGTTCATGCAGCGGCCACAAGGCTCTTTATTTGTAATGTGGTTATTCATATCAAACCGCACTAAGGTAGCTTTTAGTTAATGTTTAAGCAGCTCATAGAAACTGGTGTGTCTCACTTAAAACATTTCAGTCTGTGATGATAAATATTTTCTGCTTTTGTAAAACTTTTTGTGGGTCATTTTTGATGGGTGATTTTTGGTGGGTAAATATATATATATAGGAAAAAGGAGTTTATCTAACCACTGATATGTTGTAATTACCTAATTGTCTTTGGTGTAATGGGGAATTCCACTGATTTCTTCAAATTCTTGCATAATTCAGTGGTTGTTCAGATATCTTTACAGTGAATGGAACCAAGGGTCAAATCCAACACAGATAGCTGTTTAATTTACTGTTGATGCCCAGTGAAGCTCCACATACCCTCTGAGTGTTTATAGAGAATGTTGGTTATGGTAAAATAGTCGCAGTTCTAAAAAAGGTTTCTCTGTGGACTATTTTGCCACACCCTTCATGTACCCCGAACTCTGAATGGGTTTAATAATACATCTTAGGACAAAACCTTCTCAAAACAACATCTCAGGCATCGGACAGCGCATTCATAACCATTTCATGGAATAACTTTCTTTAAGTGAGCTTTAAGAGGCAGACATCTAGTTCCATTCACACCACTGTGAACAATTCTGACTTTTGGTTAATTTGGATACTATCCATAAAACTTGCTTGATGTACTGACCCCAGCATCTCCTTCTCATTCCGCCAGCATTTTGCAGTAAACAACATGATAAACCACTGGGTGCTTCTCTCTGCCTACATCGTAACCTTCCTAATCGGCCTGCCTGCCAATATCCTGGCCATTTATGCCTTCATCAGGAAGCTCATCAACAGTCCCACTCCTACTGACATCCTGCTGCTGAACTTGACCTCCTCCGACATCCTCTTCCTCCTCTTCCTGCCCCTGAAGATGTATGAGGCGGCATCCAGCTTGCAATGGCACCTGTCCAAGGCTTTATGCTCCATCATGTCATTCATCTTCTTCACCACCATCTACACCAGCTCACTGCTGCTGATGGCTGTCAGCGTCGACCGCTACCTGGGAGTCGCCTTCCCTATTGCCTACCGGAACAGTCGCAGGCTCCTTTATGCCATAGTTGGATGCACCTTCATCTGGCTCTTCAGTGGAGCCCACTGCACCATTGTGTTTTTTGTGGTGCACCAGAATGCGGAGAACAAGACAACATGCTATGAGAACTTCACCGAAAGCCAGAACAGTATAGTTCTCCCAGTGCGGCTGGAGTTCTTCGTAGTCCTCTGTTTGGTGCCCCTTCTGGTGTGCGTGTTCTGCTACCTTAACTGCATCTGGATCCTCTACACCAGGCCTCGTATGGCCAAGGAGAAGAAGCAGCGGGCCATCGGGATGGCAGTGGGCACCTTGATCGTCTTCCTCGTGTGCTTCCTGCCCTACAACATCTCCCACGTGGTGGGCTTCAGTTCCCAAGAAAGCCCACAGTGGAGATACTACACCTTGCTACTAAGCACCTTTAACACCTGCCTGGACCCCATCATCTTCTACTTTTCCTCCAACACTTATCGCAACACTACCAAATACACTTTCTGGAGACTTCTATCCTTTAGACACTTCAAAGGCAGCTTGAATAAACCAGAACCAGATTCCCAAAATGTTGCCTTGTAGCTGTGTATAACACAGACATCAATGTCAAAAAAAAGATCTCCACATTGGCCTCAAAACTAATGTAACACTCAAATCAGCAAGGGCTTCAGTTGCAGAACATCCTGTTTAACCTTGTCAGGATTGAAATCTGAATATGAGATGTGTTGAAATATAACATGATGTAGGAAAAAAATATATCAATTGTGTTTTAGACATCTAGCTCAAAAGCATAACAGCAGCTGTTAGAAAATGTGTGCAGTCCAAGCATATTCTAAAAGTAGGACAACAGACTTAATGCTCTACCAACAATCAAACTAGGAACCTTACTAGGAATCACTGTCTTGCTGTTCCTAATGTGGGTCCTTTACCAAAACTTTAACACTAACCTACAGTGCTGTGCAAAAGTCTTAGGTACCTTTTTACTTGGAAAGTGAACATAAATAAATGCTCACAAACAAGAATAAATGCAAAGAAAGAACAAAACAGTAAAAAGTATCAAAATTTCTTTAGTTTGGAAAAAAATAGATGATATTTGGTGAGCTGGCGAGGAGAACACATGTTCGGTTCCTGATTTCTCATTGGCTCCTCCAGGCGTTGCCTGGATTTGTAAAATTCTATCAGTAGTTTTAAGGTAGGACTGATTGAGTCAAACCAGGTTTCTGATGGAAACTACAAGTAATACTGGACCTCCACCAGGAAAACATTGATCTACTGTACATAAAATCAGTATTTATTGTATATTATTTGTATTGATTCCTTTTAGTTTTCGTGTATTTAGTAATATTAAGATGAAAATATCACCCACTGCTCATCTAAACCTTTAAAATGTTATTTTCACAAGTGCATAAGACTTTTGCACAGTGCAGCAATACATGGTTCAGTCTGCTTAAAGGGTATAGATTCATTATTTTCTTTGCACTTTATTTCCTTAAGTCCACTTATGACAGCCATTTGCCCAAAAGAGTCATAGTTCATTTTCAAACGACCATTTCCAACCTCACCTTATTTCTTTATCTTTTCCTCTTAGAACAAAACAGGTTAGGTTTTGTTACTGTGCCTTTCCTTTTACCCTGGTCCAGTTCTGGTGTTTTTATGGTTCTATTTATCAAAAGTCATAATTTATTTTTATAGCATTTTACAACCTCTATTGATCCCTTGGAATTAAACAGGTAGTTTTGTAACTGTCCCTTTAAGACGATATATGTTAATGACCTCAGTTCTGTTTGAGTGCTTTTTTATTCCTTAAAGCTGTGAGGCTGAAACATTTTTATAACTTCAGCAAGAATGGGGAGGGCTAAACTGCTTTAGGATATATTTATAAATGTTGTATTTTTTGCCAATATGTTACATGTTAGAGTCAACAAATTTGTGAAATTGTGCAATTAAATTTAAGTTTGCTTATTTTCACTTGCAAAATCTACAAAACCTGTCATTTGACCACAGGGTGTTCAACTTTTACATTAAACCACAATTAGTTCCTTTAATTTGTGTTCATTCTTGGTATCTACTGAACAGTAGAATGGGGAACTCTGGAGAACTGCACAAGAGCTTAAGACCGCCATCCCTAATGCTAAGGATGGGCTAGAGGGGTATAAAGTCCCCCAGCGTTGGGCTTTGGAGCAGTAAAACTGTGTTTTCCTGAATGAGGGAGCCCCACCCAGTACCTCTGGATGTTTGTTATCCAGAACTATCCAACATCTGTGCCAACATCACTAATGTTCTAATGGCTAAATGCAATCAAGTCCTCACAGCAATGTTCCAGCATTTCTTTCCAGCAAAGTAAAGTCTGTTTTTACAGCCTAGAGGGGTCAAACTATTTAATGCCCCTGATTTCAGAATAAACACTCAATAAACTTTTGGACATATTGTTTATGCTGAATGTACCAGAGGACAAATAGAGACTCATCTTTTAGGTGAACTGGGTCACTGGGACTGAATTTAATGGTGGACTTTGTGATGCGACTGCTGTAAAAGTAAGGTAGGAGAGTATGTTCCTGTGGCACGTCCCAGACATACGCTGAAGATCCAAGGGGTAACCATTAACCCAAGGATCACTCCGATATCAGAAATCTAAATCTAAATTCCACACACAGTCACATTCAGAAGTTTGAAACCTCGTAAATTTACAGGTTGTCACTGATTTAAGGCTCCACTTCCTCTATGCTTCAAATATTTCTAACACATATATATGTATACTATGGGCTTAGTTTCAACAGAACTTAAGCAGATCAGATAATGTATATATATATATATACAGTCATTCATTATCTCCTATATATAATATGGATGCTCAAACTTTTCCACACGACTGTATCAGGCTTTTACTATTATAGAGGCCTCCTGTCTTCCTTGCAGATCCTGGTACTCTGTATCAATTTGGCTTCCACTGCTTGCACATTAATGTCAGAGGTGTCTGTTAAATGTATGTAAATAAATGTAAATAATCCCAAAATGTGGCTTTAAATTGATCATAATAAAAAAAAAACATTAAATGAAGCAATAAAACATGCTCATGTTCATGGTCTGAAAATTTATTGGAAAATCTAACCAGCATGAACATAACATTTCAACTTGTAATTCTTTTTTTTTTTTCACTTTAATTTGCCATCACAGCCATGCTGGCCTTGATGCTAATTACATCATTGCTACTGGTCCTAAAAAGGAAGCCATAATAGGAGGTCCTGTGTGAGAGGGAAGCAAGAACCGCAGAAGCAGAGAACTTGAGGCTTTTATTTTTCAGTTGCATGCCCCAAATTTACTTTCGCTTAGCTGTGGGACTATGGGACTGTGGGACAGGCCTGAAGTGCAGATTTCACCATGAACAGGTCTGCTGATTGCAGACTCGTTCTTCTATCTGGGTTTTTATTAATTAATTTATTTTCTGCTTTTTTAATCCTTCTAGCGCGGGCCGGCCACTCGCCTGCACTCATGCATCCTGTAGGCACACATGTAAAAGATACCTGCAAAATGCAAACCAGACCATTAACAAATAGCACAGTGCCAGACGGAGGCTACGTTCATCAATGGTTCACTATTTACTTACCTGCAAAGAAGGTCATGAGCAGGGCAACCCAGCCTAGTATGTAGGACCAGGAGAAACGCCAGTCACCAAAACGCTTTCCCAAGAAGTTCACCGTCACCCCGGTGTAGATAGCCATCGCAAGCAGAACAAAGAGAGCTGCAGGGGTACATCTGATTAAGATCCCCTTCATTTACCCCCATGAATGCTCTAGTAGCTAAGTTATGGTATTGGTGGCCTCAGTTGGTTAAATGCCCTCTTAACCCTTAATTGCCAGAGGCTAACAATGAGAGACTGACTGTGATGGCTTTCGGACGAGTCGGCTTGGAACTCACTTGAAACGAAGAACATGATCCCTGCGGCAAAGGAACGGTTGAACCTCTCGAAAGCGGAGAAGTGAGCAAAGGAGAGGATGCCAGCGATGATTCCTGCGAAACACGACATCGCCGACAGAATCATGAAGGCCCTTGTGGCGTTCCAGTATGCTGGAGAGCGAGAGGAGAAAAAAATCAAGCAAATCGCAAAAAAAACCAAAAAAACAAAAAAAACACAAATCAAAGACTAACTTGAGGTTTTAAGGCTAATAAGTTCAGCTAGTCACTTACCAAACAGGTCATGGGTGCGCTAGGTGTTGTTTTTTAGGCATCAGGACTGAGTGAAACTGATCATTTGTTACCAAACATTAGCTATCACCATTCTATTATCCCAAAATGAAGCTTTTACAGCTCATATGTAAGGATGAAAGTAGGGTTAGCCTGTAACTCACCAATGCTATCTGTCTGCATGTAGCACTTGCCAGACATGCAGTAGCGCCACAGGCCCTGGTGAGCAAAGCTGCCGGACAGCCGGTACTGCATCCAGTAGTCCGTGGCCGTGGATACCACCAGGAGGATGTTCCCCACGATGGCACAGAATAGGCCCCCTCCCATGAAGCTATACATCCTGATCGACGCTGCGGAGGCTGCAAAGCTCAACACACTGTGTTCAGCGTGGCCAGAGCGGATCAGATCATATGTAAAAGGTTAGCGGGTGGTATCCACCAAACAATCCACACAGAATCTCAGTTAACCCAATCTTGTTAAGTGTTCTGGAAACTTATACTACATGACTCTATACCAGCATAAAACATTTTCAACAAACTGTACAAAACAGAATGAGCACTGGTTTTCAAATAGAATGCTAATGCTAGCAAGTGGATATGCTGTAGGGACTATCACTAAAAGGAATGACTTTTGACAGGCTAGCAAGTCAGGTTTTGGAAATCTTTTCATTTTGGGTTTTTTTTAGGATCAAACTATAACAATTAACTTTTAAATGTCACTGATGCAAGAGAGTGATTAATGAGGTTGTCATTAAATGCAGATTTCCATTTTTTTTATTTTGCTGCCTACATTCAGCCTCCTACGAACAACCTGGAGGCCTGTAGTTTTCCAAAACAGAAGACATGAACAGTTAGGCATTTTAAGAGCAAAAAAGACATTTGACCATTGTGGGGGAGGATATGATGACATAACATTTCATGTTGCAGTTGACTGCATTGAGTAATACTGAAAACGCTGAAAACAGGCCCTTTTCAGTCGATGTCAGCAAGGAAATGATAAGATTAGGATTAGATATTAACACTTAAGGGGTCAAACTGACAGATTTTAGCAACAGAGGGGTGATTTCAAAGGCCTGATATCAATGAATTAATTCATTTCGGTTACTTGTCCAGCTTGCAGCTGACATTTGCAGACTCAAAACTGACACTGAAGTGAGTCTTTAGTTAAGACCTTGACTCTTTAAATTGTTTTCTGTTCTTCTGTTCTCCGCCCCACTGGCCGTTGGTCTCCAAAACACATTTTCGCCTGAAAGGCCGAGATGTTGAGCCATTGCTCTGCCAGATCTGATGTAAATGACAGCGGCAAAGGCCTGTAACACTATTTGCATGCCGGCACAAGCAAAGGCCATGGGATGTTATGTCATCAGAGGATAATGTAATGAAAACTGCCTAGATGACTAAAAGCCACATGGCCTACAATGAGGCACTGTCAATATAAAGTAACCTGTCCTCACATCACTACTGACTTATTACTGTTGACTGTAGACGCCCATCGTGTCCTTTTAACTCTAGTTAAAATGCTGAGGGACTCATATGAATACAGATACCAATTACATGGGCCACCAATGAATACAAATACCAACTACCAGGGACGCCGCAAGAAAATACCAATTAAAGAATCTTTTAATCCTTACATTCATGTTTTCCACATTCCTATTAACTACCAAGGGTCATCATGGACTGAGTCTGCATCAGAGCATGCACAGTCTAGCGCAAACATTTGGACACCCTTAATCAGATTACATATTAAAAATAAGTACACACACTTTTGCACATTTTCAATGCGCAATTAATTGAAAAATATAAGACATAAAAATGATAAATATGTTAAATATGTTAAAATAAAAAACATAATATATTACATCATACTATAAAATGGCATATTTAAGCTGTAGTGGATGTGTTAACATAGACCAACAGTACTTAAACTACTTTTGCACACAACAGTCTTTTGTAAAAGCCATGACAGCAACTACAATGATGACTTCTAACTTTGCATACTTCAGTTATATTTCAGATTTGATAAAAAAGCACAAACATTTATATGCTGACACATAAGATCTCTTGAAACCAGCTCAGACTCCATCAGTCATATCGAGCCTAACTCTGGACGTTAGGAATTCTTCGCTACTTTTCAACCCGTTCCAGCCGTTTCGTCAAAAGGCACGTGGGCCCGGGGCTCCTTACCTGAGTTCTTCAGGATAAAGAAACACTCTTAAGTGTGAACCTTTCCGCAGGAAGAGAGAGGAAGACAGGAGAGTGGGGAGCCTGCAGTGAGCGTAACGTCAAAGAGGACCCCCTAGGCCGAATTCCAAAAAGTTATCCCCCTTGCTTTTCTGTCGATGGTGGCAAAATCCTTTAAACACACACATTTGTCCGCGCAGAACAAATGCACTTGAGCTTGCTGGTGCCAGGGCCACGTGACCCTTTCCTGTCTGGCCTGAGGTCAGTGTTCGGAGTGATGGTCATGGTATGGGGGGAGAGGGTGGGTGTCAGTGTTTGTGTGTGTGTTTGTGTGTGTGTGTGTGTGTGGGCGTGCTTTTTTTGTTGTTGTATTGGGTGTTCTAGAACTGTGGATGTGCAAAGGCTTGCAGTAACAGTGCTCCATAGTCAATGCAACATGCTGAAGTGCACAGTTTCTTTCAAGCCAAGGCCAGCTATGGAACCCAGTCCGCACATGGGGGACGCACTCGGAGCAGACACATGACCATTCGCATACACACACACACACACACACACACTTACAGAGAGTAAGGTTAAGAGCCATTGTACCTGTGTGACTTGTAGGCCTTTTTTACAGATTACACTGAAGCAAGATGGAAAAGGGCAAATATACCAAACATTTCTAATTTTCACCTTAATTGAAAAAAACATTCATACAGATATGAACAAAGTCACAAAGTCATCCAGAATGATTTCATGTGAAATGGGGAAACTTGCCGAGTCTAAATCGAAGACACATGTAGGTTCACTGGTGGATTTACATGGCAAATACAGTGGCTCTGTTCACTCATCACCACAGTTGTATGGAAATTATGAAAATGTTTATAAATTGTAAAACTCTGTATTGGCTGTATACAAAGTTTGCATAACAGCTCTGCACCACTGAATCCAAAGTCATGCCAAACCACACTAAATTGCATTGTTTGCATTGTAGCAATTTTTTTTTTGAGACTTTTTTTTTTAATTTTGGAAAGATCGGTGGAAATAATGCTTTAAATATAACAACTACAACTCACTAAAACAACTGGAACTGAATTACCTCCAGATGGTCATTTAAATATGAAAATGTATTGTTGTAAAAACAGTTTGGTCATTTTTTTACATCAATCAAAAATCTGTACTTTACACCAAATGGACCATTAGAAATGGTCTAAAATGATTTGGAATAAAATCCAATTTTACTAACGTAAACTATAAGCCCTAAAGCCTGTTTACACCTGCTAATCTAGTGTTTCTTCTGAAATAAGCGTAGTAAAACGAGGAGATTTTTCCCCCTTTGTTGCAGCAACAGCCTCTACTCTTCTGGGAAGGCAAGATGTTGGAACACTGCTGAGAGAATTTGAATGCACTCAGCCACGAAAGCATCAGTGAGGTCAGGTCCTGATGTTGGATGATCTGTTCAGGAGCATAAACACCATACCAGCTCATCCCAAAGGTGTTGGATGGAGCTCCATTATTCCAGACAATGCAGTTCCACTGCTCCACAGCCCAATGCACATTTGATATCCAGAGCATCCCATTTTATTGTCTGTGTGTTTCTATGAAGATCATTCATGCTGTGTATGAACAACAATTACCATTTAGGATGAAGCTTAGAAGAATGTTTTATTTTTATTATTTTTCCATAAAATACACATACAGGTATATAGAGTCATCTGAAAACAGATCAAGCGTCAGCCATCGTACTGAAATGCTCTGAATGAGCCAATGGAACTATTCCAAATTCTTTGTCACATCTAAATGTGATTCAGCAAATGTGTTAATATAATCAAAAATGTTTGCAATTGAACAATGCTTGTAATACTATAATATTGAAAGTGCCCATATCATACATTTTTCTTGCATTTATCCCACTTAAGACATTTGTGTGGTTTTATTCACCATTTATGGCCATTCTCTGACCTCACTTCATGCTTTGATTAAGGAAACAATCTGCTCATGTAATTATACCTTTAAGACTGGTGTATGTAAATGGTCACTTTTCTGACTCACCATGATGCATGTTGCCTCCTTTAAATAAAAAGTCTGGGTTGAAACATCCTCGTAATTTCATCATGATTTTGGTAAATTATTGACCTTACGCTGGTGGGTATGGAATTATGTTGCTTTTTGTGACATCACAAAAACACAAATAAATACAGAACAACGAGTTGTTTGGTTCCATATATGGACTGTATGGTCTAGGGCAGGGGAGCCCAAACCTGTCAAGAAAGGGCCGCTGTGGGTGCAGGTTTTCGTTCCAACCAAGCAGGAGGCACACCTGATTCCACCTCTGTAATCAGT
>JBBPCX010000001.1:1551311-1569317 GCA_037974365.1 Hydrocynus forskahlii | reverse complement strand
CAACAGGGTGATTCAAAGCAAAATATAAAACAATGAGGGGTGGCTCAAGACTTTTGCACAGTACTGTAAATCAAGAGTTCTTCACTGTTCTCTTTTCAATGATGAATTTAAATGGATAAATTTGTGGATTACAGGCATCAGTTGGGGTGGTAGTGGCCTCATGGGTAAGATACTTGCCATGGGTTTGAATCCTACCACCATTGGGTTCCTGAGCAAGACCCTTAACCCCAAGTTGCTCCACAGAGACTGCCCCCTGTAGTTAGGGAATGGAAGTCACTTTGGATAAAAGCATCTGCTAAATGCCATAAATAAATTTCAAGTTGAAGTATATTTCAGCATTCAGCACCACCAGTATACTGATCATCTGGAATCATCTGCTCCTGTTTCTTCACTGGTTCAGGCCTTAAGTTAGATGTGCTTTGTTCTGCTTGAAAGAATCATAGATAGGTCACTGTGTGGCTTAACAAACAAAAACCAGGAAGCCCAGAGAATTATTTCTCAAGACTGCATCATTCAGAAACAAAACATGAAGAAATGAGAACTGCTCATGACTTTTGCACATAACAGCCTTTATGAATTGGGAATGTTTGAGCAAATCAGCTGTTAAATGATCATAGAATGTTGTCTTGTCCACAGTGCCTAGCCTTGTGGAGGTTTTCAAGTCCTACCCTGAATGTATATGGTGATGTTCCTCTCGAGTTGTACATCGGTCTTCGGGTTCATCAGCAGGCAGGTGTACGTTCCATTCTGGCTCGGCTGCACATCGCTCAGCTTGAGTGTACCAGTAGAGGACGTAGGAAGGGTCTGGCCTTTAAACATCCAGGAGGCCGAGGGGGCTGGTTCCCCTTCAGCTCGGCAGGTCAGTGAAAGACTCTCTCCAGAAACAAAGGCCGCTTTTGTTGGACTGACCTCCAGAACCGGATTATCCGGCCCATCTAAAGGCAGCCAGAGAGGGAGACAACAAGGTCATGAAACGACTTATTGTGTAAAGGAGTAGCTTAGGCAGAGTAGTGAATTAAAGAGGAGGGATGAATGGAGATCAAGCTAACTGCTCCCTATTGGATTGCTTTCAGAGTTAGCCACATCAGCATTTCTGGGTGAAATACAATACTGAGAAAAATCTTGAGCCAACCCTCATTTCTTCATATTTACTTTTAAATCACCTTGTTGGTGCAAAAGCACTATTTAATTCCTGTCAAACAGTCTTATTTTTGGAATATTGAGTAGACTAAATGGGAAAAAAATGGGAACAAATATTTTAAGGCGACAGGTTACAAAGTGCCTGAAGATACAAGGTGCCTAAATAAAGGAGTTCCAACCACTCAGCATTCAGCACCACCAGTATACTGATGACAACCTGATCATCTGGAATCATCTGCATCTGTTTCTTCACTCGTTCAGGACTTCAGTTAGATGGTCTTTGTTATGCTTGAATGATTCATACGTAGGTCACTGTGTGGCTTAACAATCAAAAACATTCCACTGAAACTGGTCAGGTTCAGAGACTGGACTGAAAATGAGAGAACTTTGAAAGTCCTTCAGGAAGCCTGAAGAACTGTTCCTCAAGACTACATTACAAATGCAAGAAAATCTGGATCTCTGGAAGCAAAATATGAAGAAATGAGGCATGGCTCAAGATTTTTGCACAGTACTATACTTCTCTTCTAATCTCATTACAGGGAAAGAAAGTTGTCCCATCATCCCTGTGTAGTATCTAAAGTCTGTTTTTTTGCAATGGAGCTAAAAGGCTAATGTTAGTAGCTGATAAGCATCAGTTCACATTGTTCAAGCAGTTGTTTTATTCATCAGAAACCGCGTATGATTAGACATCACTGATGACACTGATGAGCCAAAACATTATGACCATCAGCTTAATATGATGCTGGTCCTATTTGTGCTACCAAAACAGCTCCTACGAAGGCATGGACTCTGTAAGACCAGAGGGTGTCCTGTTCTGACCCCTGGGTGCTTATTGTAAGTGCTTTCCAAATTGGACAGGGATAAACATGGGTGCTCTGACTGGTCTATGCAGCCCAAACACAGCAGATATGATGCACTCTTCTACAGTACATTCTTCCCATAACTAGCATGAAAAATATTAATAGTTCAGCCAGTGGCCCTACTAATGGTTCACACCAGATGGGATTGTTGCCCTCAGAAATGGATGAGCCTTGGGTGCCCAACAGTCAGGTTTGTTCCTCCTCACAACTGCTTACTGGCAGTACCCCGCAGGTCTTGCCATTTCAGAGATGCTCCAACCAAGTCATGTTGCTGTAATGATTTGGCTTGCCTTAAGGTTGCTCGGGTCTTTATGAATGCCCATTTCTCCAGCATCGTATCAACTATGGGAATTGATTGACCTCAATGTCTGCAGTTGCAACAAGGTCATCCGCATTATTCACTTCATCTTTGAGTGGTCATTATGTTTTGGCTCATTGGTGTTTCGTTGTCTGTAATAATGCACTTTACATGGTGCTTTACTTGTCAGTTCCATCTCCACAAACCCAAATTCAACTAATCGGCTGGAGAAAACACTGGACTATACAGTGCATTGGCTTCTCCAAGGTTAAGGCCTAGGGGTTAGGATGTTGGCCCTGCATTCAGAAGGTTGTGGGTTTGAATCCCAACTGCTAGTGTCACCACTGAGGTACCCTTGAGCAAGGTACCGTCCCCACACACTGCTCCCGGGTGCCCCTTGTTGGCGGCAGCTTCACTTGGTGAATGGGTTAAATGCAGAGAAAGAATTTCACATTGTTCACATTGTGCTGTGGTGTGTTCACGCGTGACTATAAGGGTTAATAAATTACATAAAAAAATTAAATTAAAATATCAGTGATAAGCTTACACAGGACAGTGATGCTCTTCTGCAGTGTCATGGAGCTGAATGGGTTGGTGAGGGTGACAGTATACATGCCCGTGTCATTGCGGCTTGGCCTCGTAATGGTCAAACTCTTCCCCGTTATTGAGTACCGAGGGCCGCTTGCTAAGCCCACGCCATTGAAGAACCATGCAGATGATGTGACCTGCCCCTGCATGGTGCTGTAAGACAGAGTGAACGCTGGGCCCCCCTCAATGGCATCTTGGACATTTGTGCTCACAGAACCATTAGCGATTGTCTCTGTTGAGATAGAAGGTGGAAAAATGACATTAAGATGAAGATGTTGCTTACTGATTGAGAGAACTGTATGGGTTATTCTCTATTCTCAGGCCTGTTAGCACTTCTTAACCTACAGCTGTCATGTGTGTGTTGCATTCATTTGAAATTACAGTTATGAAGATTAATTGAAATAATCACCAGCAACGCAAGTAAGAGAAATCCACAATTTATTTTCAAATTGCCACATAATCAAACAGTAATTAAAAACATACCAGAAACATTATGGTGAATGTAACCAGATATCTGAAGAGCTTAATGCTGCTAAAAGCTCCCATTTTACATTGAAATCTTCTGGCTGACAGGTAGGTTCACTGGTGGGTTTGGACGGTAATTAAATTGTGTAAATTGTGTTGTATACATCAACCTCCTGGTTCCATTCATCACTACTGTACTGTAATCTTAGCCGGTCAGTTTCATTGAACCAATTGACCACTTTTCACAAAATGCCTTGAATGACTTTGTTCTCTGCAGTTTAATTATGGAAAAAAATTTAAACAACAGTAGAATTCCATTTTGAAAACAAGGCCCTTTTCGCCTTTCAAAGTGTAGGATTTTGTTTACAACTGTGAAGGTCATTGCACACAAGCAAATTACCTCATTTTCACCCATGCTGCCATAGTAAGCACACAAATTAGCTCCATTAACACAGTCTTGCTGGACGAGTCTACCCTAAATGCATGCTTTTAAACCTGGCACCCTCAAGCCGTCTTGCCCTCTATGTCAACATGTTGAAGACATCACCAGGGGTATACTGAAAGACTTAAGGGTGCATCTTGGGCTAAGTGTGATGCGTGGTCAATCTGAGATATTTCAACAGTGACTCTGCGACAAGAGTAAAATCAGAGGCAGATGCCACAGTTTACTCACCGTACACCAGGAGTGTGAAGTTTCTAGAGGCCTCGTGGGCACCAGGCTTCGTCACCACCACTGTGTACACACCACTGTAGCTGAGCACAACGTTCCAAAAGAAAAGAGAACCGGTCTGATCCACGGATAACACCCCCATGTATTCAGCAGCGATGTCAGAAGTGCCCGAACCCAAAGTCCATGTTACCAAAGTTAGTGTTCCCATATTCCAGGATACCAAAGGCTTGTTGGCTCCAGTGATTTGCACATTAAAAGTCACATTGCTGCCAACCACAGCGTTGATCAGGGTGGGTCCGAAGGGCACGATGACTAGAGTGCAACTGCAGCCTATAGGTGGAAATAAAAAAGGTTTAGTAACTTCAGGTTTGGCCCAGATACACTTTTACAGGCTTCAAATTTTAATTGGTATTTCCAAACAAGCTATCTGAACCCCCTTTCTGAAAATTACACTTAAAAAATAATATATATGTCTCATTTTTAGCCATAATTTGTTTTTTGTTACAACAGTTCCAAATATGTCCAGCAGGGGCAACAATGTATTAGTAGATAGCTTGTGCACCACATGTTACAGTAAAAGTCATAATTGCAGCCTCTCTCACAGCTTTTGAATCATTTAAGGTAAACTTCAGAGACTGCAGCTATGTCTAAACACAAAGTAGGCCAGCTTGGATCAACACTGTCAGAACATATTAGAGCAAACACGATTTAGACTTTAAGTTTCCAGTTTTTGCATCTCCCTCACCAGAGAGAGTGGTTCCGTGGCTTAGATATTTTAGTGATTTCTCAACCTCTATTAGCTTCAGTGTCTGCGTGAAAAGCAGTTTTTCTTTGCGTTCTAAGGTGAGGTGATGTGAATGCCTAAATTAAACCAACTATAATTCATATGTTAATTACTTTTTTTAACAATCCTTTGCTGATTAAATCTACTGTAGTTTAGGCCACTAACTGCATCTTGAAATAAAGATGATAATTAATTTTTAGGAATGTGATATATATGAGACATTGGTGTACAATATTGCAACATATTAAAATGACCATATTTTATTATTTGATTCCACAAGCGTAAAGCGTAATTTATAAGCATTTCTTGATAACTAGGCAGGTCTGTTAAGTCAAAATGCACTATTCACTTTCTTTGTTTCTTTGGTGCTGAGTTATGAACACTTCTCATATTGCATCATGTTAATAATTCATAATGCATAACACAACTTGAATCTGTAATGCCTTTTATAAAAAATGTATATCCATGTTGATAATGCCTTACGAATTCATTACAATATGCTATAAAGTTGTTCCTAGTGTTCTTACACATACAGCATGTGCTGCAATCCAACATACTGTATAAATAAATGACTTATGAGAATAGTTTCCAACTGCCCAAAATCAAGACCATTAGGGATGTGGTCTTGGGAGTCCTTGAGGCACTGGCATCTTTTGAGACCCTCAAACCCTATTTTATTATTATTATGATTAATTATTAATAATAATCTCTAAAAACTGACATTTTCTTTCATTTGACTATTTATACATCTCGAATGGTTATCTGATCATCTAGTTTGCATATTTGCAATTAATTGCACTATTTAAGTAACTCAGCCCTACCTCCAGATGAATCACCCTTTTCACACCCCTATTCCACTGCCACAGTGTCCTTACAAGATTTCAAAGTCACATTCATATAGCAGCTAATACAATACTGCAGCCTGCATAGAGTAATTCGACATGGCCAGTGTTTTCTACAAACTGGGTCACTGTCATTGTTAAACGCATGTGAAAGAGAGTCCTTATAAGAAGTAACAAAACTGGCCCTTCAGCTGGTGCTAACACTGATCCAGAGCAAATTATGTCCAAGGGTAGTACATGTTCTTAGTACCGAGGTGACCTCAGTGTCAGTAAAGCTCTGTTCCCTGTTGCTTTTGTGGGTACAGATGACTAGTTGAGTGTAATGTAGATACCTCAGGTGAGAGTTAGACCTACTTATGGAACTCTCAGCAATAGTAAAGTTATTCAAAGCCTAGGAAGGTACCTTTACATATCTTGATGGTACAAAAATATTATTTTATAACTGTCTTAAAGGTGATATATTGAGTAGTTTAAATAAAGAAATGGGAACAAAAGTTTTACTGCCACAGGCTGTGAAGTGCCTAAAAACTGCTTTGGAAGCAAAATAAAACAAGATGAAATGAGGGATAGGCGAAGACTTTTCCATAGTACTGTCTATATGTAGACAGACAGATAGACAGATAGATAGACAGATAGACAGATAGATAGATAGTGAGACACACAGATAGATAGATAGATAGATAGATAGATAGATAGATAGATAGATAGATAGATAAATGGACAGATGGACAGATGGATAGATAGACAGATTAGCAGAAGAAATGTGTTATGCTTACCAGATAAGCAGCAGATGAGGACTAGTGCCAGGCTGGCCAGTTCACAGGCTCTGGTCCGCATGGTGCTGATTTTGTGAAGACCGGTGGAGGAGCTTTACCTGCATGTCGACCCCAGAACTCCCAGCTTCTCCCCAGTCCTGAAGATTTAGTGAGAATGAGACTCAGGCCCCGCCCCCTCTCGCTCGCTCCGCACTCATTGGTCAACCGCAGCAGCGGGGCTCCCCGAACTGTAGAGACTCGAATAACTTTCATTTATAAAATAAAAACATATTCTACAGGAGCGTGGTTTACTGTTAGAACCGTTCACTAAAAGATGAAGCTGGCGTAAAATTCGCCAGCTTCTCGATGCAGTCGTTCCAGCAGTTACACGGACAATAAAATGCGTGTTTTTTGTACATTTAGTATATGGCCTCTTTCTCTAGACTGAGAAAAGAAGTATTTTTTTAAACAATAATATTTTATTACCTTTCCAACCTTGATAAGTGCTTTAAAATACATTTGTCTGATATTATAATATAATGTATACGTTTGTGTGTACTTTTGTTTAACGTATAACAGCTAAAATATGATGGAACTGTATACAATTATTAAAAGGTTATAATATTTAAATTATGTATGTGTGTGTGTTAAACTTTCTGTGCACTAAAATAGCAGACACATGCTGTATTTAAGCCCATCTCTTGTGGAGAATTCTTCACTTCTTTTCATCTTGTCTGCATTCAGAGTAACTCCCAGAGCTGACTCAGAAAATGTCTTGAGCCACCTGTCAAACTATCTTATCTCTGGCATATTGAGTAGATTATACTAAAGAAATTGGAACAAATGTTTTACTGTGCCAGGCTACAAAGTGCCTAAAGATGCAAGGAGCCTAGATAAAGGAGCATTCAGCACCACTGATTGCCTATTCATCTGGAATCAGGGTGGTGCAAAATAAAAAGGTATTAATTAATTAAAAATTCAAGAAGGTCTGGCTCTTTGGGAACAAAATATGAAGAAATGAGGGGTGGTTCAATACTTTTGTACAGTGCTGGATAAAGCAACCTGAGAGCAAACTGGCGATAAGGATCACTGAGCGTGTGTGAGGCTACGTAACAAACTCGAAATACGAAGCCCAGGCTGTTCTCACCTCTCTGTTTAGCACCAAAGCAAAGAGAAAACAGATGAGTACATTTGCTTCAGCATCGTTCGGCAGGTTGGACAGGTTTGCAGTCTGACGTCTCAAAATCAAAGTCAAAACTGCTGATGTAGATCATATTCCATGGAAAAATACACTTACATAAGAGGTTTTTCATGGGTAAAGGCAATATGCAGTGGTTATACATGAAAGGCTTGGTCCTAAAGCCATTTTCATCCATGAGGTTTATACACGAGAACCTTCTGTGCTATACGGGCACTCACGAAAGAATCATGGAGGTCTTATGTAACCTCACAAATGCTGCCCTGTTCCCAGTAAGGGCCAGTTTTTATTCATGTTAATAATTCGTAATGCAGCATAAACTCAAATCGAATCTGTGATGCTTTTTAAAATATTTAGAGCCATTACAATATGCCATTAAGTTGTTCCTGGTATTCTTACAGATATAGCATGCGTTGGCATCATATATTATCAATAAATAAATAACTGATTAAAATAGATTCCAATCACTCAAAATCAATACTACTACGAATGTGGTCTTTGAAGGCCAAGGAGCTTAATGGCAAAATTCACAACAGGTGAACAGACCATGAATAGACCAATACATTTCCTGGTTCAATCAGAATTAGTATTTACACAGTCCTCCTCATCATGCTGTTCGCATTTTGACATCATGAAACCAAGACGACACCTAACAACTGATCAACAGTACCTCGCCATTGAGAGGCTTCAAACAGGATGTTCTCAGACGGAAGTAGCCACTGAGCTTAGAGTGTCACAGAGTGTCATCAGCAGGTTGCAACAGAGATGCTGAGAGACTGGAAGAGTCACAGAAAGGCATAGAATTGGACGTCCTTTGGCCACATCCCACACTGATGACCGCTTCATTGTGAACAGTGCTCTGTGGAACCGGATGGTGAATGCCACTCAGCTCCAGGCTCATTTAAGGGAGGTGAGAGGCACCCAAGTTTCATGTTAGACCATTCAAAACTTTACATCAGCGTGGTCTGCGTGCTAGACGACCTGCAGGGGTACTGGAACACACCACAGGGAGCATTTATGCTGGATGAGGGACCAGTGGGCCTCAGTGCTGTTCTCTGATGAAAGTCGATTCATGTTGAGCAGTAATGATGGCCGCCAACGATGTTGGAGACCTCAAGGAGAGCGCTATGCATCAGCCACTGTTGTCACCAGACGAGCCTTTGGTGGCGGTGGCGGTGTTCCCGTGTGGGCAGGTGTGTCTAGTCAATACAGAGCTGCCCTGCACTTTTTGAATGGTATAGTGACAAGCCCAAGCTACCTGAATAACATCACTAATCCAGTCATCGTGCCCCTGCATGAACAACACAGGCCTAATTTCATCTTCATGGACGACAATGCTCCAGCTTATCGAGGTCGCATCATTAGGGAATGGCTGCTGGAGACTGAAGTACCTCGAATGGAGTGGCCCGACTTGTGATCAGCATGAGACGTCATTGTCAAGCTGTAATTGATGCTCAAGGGCACATGACACGTTATTGAGACGTTGACATTTTTTGTTGTGGTATACTCACCACTCTTGTTGGCTTTTGTTTCAATAAATTGTTTGAGATGAGGAAATCACCATTGCTTGCTTTCACTTAAATGCCCTACTTTCATGATCTAATATCACTGTAGTGTGAACTTTATACGTTTTCCATAAATTTCACCCAAAAGCCAAATATCCCTAACTTTTTGTAAGTAGTGTATATATACAGTATATTCAGTAATAATTCAGTTAGTGTGGTAATCCCTCTTAATTACTGAATTCAGGTAGGCCTCTTACTCCCAGTGAAGGGCATCCTTAATGCTTCCAACTTTGGGGAAGAACCTTTGCTACTCCAGCATGACTGTACCCCAGCGCACAAAACAAAGCTCCATAAAGAGGGGCAGCAACTCCATATTAAAATCTATGGATTTGAATGTAATGTAAATTTTTGTTTAGCCATGTGACCACAGTCACCAGCAGGTTGGAAAAATCTGGTATAACAGTAGAGGTTCTTAAGAAAAAAGTTGTTTCATATTGAGGTCAGGTGGAACAAATGTGTAATTAAATTACCTTAAGCACACTTACTGTGAAATAAGACAAATTATTTAAATTTAGTTCTTAAAATATATCCAGAGAAATGGATCCTGGCCTTTTTCTTCTGGCTTTACAGCAATTGGGACCAGAAAGGAAATTACCATGGTCTGCTGCAGATGGAATAAGGATTTTCTCTTGAAATGATAATGAATGCGTTAAGAGAGAAAGAATTAAACTGACTGAGCTCCAAGGCTGCAAAGAAACGAGACATAACCTTGGCCGATTCCCTCAGAGAGCACGGAGGTAACATTCCTCAGCCGGGCATCATACTTCAGATATCGAAATTCTCATCACATTAATCAAACACTGTTTTGGCTGCCAGTCTCTCCTGGAACCTCTTGAGAAGATATTTTATTTATCTAGACAGGAAGCCAAGGACACACACTCAAGGTTTCAGTTGAGCTTCTTTCATGACAGGAGAGCAAACAATTATTAGCATGCTAATGTGCTTGGCAATTAGAGTGGAAAAGAAAAAAAGGTGAAATAAACCTGTATTAATCTGAATAAACATACTGTAAGCAGATCTTACCAGTGCAGCGGAAAATAGGGTAGAAACGGGGTCCTGATTGGTGCTACTATCTAAGTGTTGGCCCCATCATTGGTAGGTCATGAGTTTTATCTTAGTTGATGCCACACCCATCCATGGCCAGGAGCCTAGGTTACACAACTGGATCTCCCCAGTCATTCAGTTGAGCTGTAAAGTGTCCAGTGTTGTTGTAGAAGAGGCAGTTCTGAAAGTTGTGGTGCCACTTTGCATGACGCAGAGGAAGCACATGCCAGCCTTCATCTTATCCAGAGCAATTATATTAGATTATATTGAACTTGGATAATGCTGTACAACCACTGACAAATGACTAAAATCTGCTTTTCTAAAATTCATCTATAGTCCAATTGAAAGATTGAAGGATTTCAGTACTTGGACTTGGTCCTTCTTCCCTTGGGATAGCCATACAAAAAAGCTTTGTAATACCACTGACAAAAGCTTGGGATAAGTAAAATCATATCTGCACAAATCACATAATAGTAACACATGGACGATTCAATGTTCCACCTTGGAGAGCAATATTCTCACTAGCAAGGATGTTTTTTTTTAAATCAAGATTGAAGGACAAAAGCAAAGCAATGCAAACAAAAAGGACAGGCTGTTTTTATTTTCCACAGTAGGATACTGTACAATCAGATCTCACTTGGAGGCGCTTATGGCATTAAAAAAATGTTCGTTCATCCCTTTCCAGTTCATGCTGAGAGACACGGTCAGAAAAAAGTTAATTCATTAAACACAGATATTAATATGAATTATACAACCTGAAATTTACAGCAGACATGGTCCATAACAGGATGAATATGATAATTATATGGCAAAGGTCCTCAGAGATGTTGCAGTGGGCACAAACACCCCCAACCCCCCTGAAATATATGGGCCAGTGTCTCTCAGCACTGCTACACACATGGATGGAGTCAGAATGCGTGCAGGAGCAATCAAGAAAGCACAGCAAGATCATCCGTGGACTTTGATCTAAGTACCACCACCACAAAAACAGACCTGCAAATGAAAAACACAACAGAGGTCATAAAATCACTGGAAGAGAGTCTATATGTGCGTGTTAAACACATACTTTTCAATGTATACAATGTAGTCAAGTCATGTTTGGGGCCTGGAGCTATGATGCTAATGTAAATAAATAATGTGCTTTCAAGTGAACCCTGGTTCAGTACACTGCTGGTCAGACTAAATGTTTCTGAAGATCCACATTAAAACCTCAGAGCAGGCTTTGTGTTACATTAAGCATCATGAAGGTGCTTTATTTAGAGCTGAATGTGCTAAAAACTAAATGTTGCGCTCTAAATCTCAAATGTTGCACTTTTACAAATGGCAACTCTAATTGTGGGATTTTAATGTAGCACTTTTACAATGGTGAGACATGCTACATTTGAAAAGCAGAGCCCGCTATTCAAATTTTAATACTGCCGACAATCATCTTAATTTAATCTGGGCAGCCAAAATCGTGATTAAAATTCGATTAATTGTGCAGCCCTAGTGTGTGTATCTGCCCTGTAATACACTTGCAGCCCATCCAGGGTGTTTCCCTGCTTTTTGCGCTCTGACTGCAGAGATAGGATCCAGTACCCTGGTTAAGGAGAAGTGATTTAGATATTGGATGGATGGATGGATGTTCTTTCAGCACAATCTGCTGTTGCTGCTGCTAATGTCAGATGTGCAAAAGTAAAAGCTAATTTTAGCACAAGGACCGTACAGTGGTTGTGCCAAATGATCATACAGTTTTAATTCAAATTCATGCATAATTAAACCAACAAATCATGAAGTAGAGATTTTTGTACCGTTTATTTTTATTACTAAAACTGTAATAGATTGACAACAAAGGAGTAGTTTAAAAAAGTCAAATTTACATAATTTTCTGCAAAATTTTGCTCCTTTACCTGCAGCTATAAGGCTAACGTTGCTTACAAAAGTCAAGTCACCTAAATCTGTCAGCACATCCCCAAAATTTCTGTCAAGCTACATTTAGGTCTATATTATGTTGGCTCAGAACTATAGAGGCACAGGTTTCGGACTCGAGATCAAAAAATGAACAAACCTTCACTGGTACAGGCAGTCGTTTCATCAGAGCCAGACCTGGAATATGATGGATATTGTCACAACAACTGATTCTAGATCAGCACTTCTGCTCCTAAGGGGGTTTTGGATATAGACTCTGCTGCACAAAGTAAAATCCTGTCCATTTTTATTGATCAGAGTAAGTCATCCTGAGCCCTAAACCATATGACCAAGTTCTCAACATTATTGGAAAAGATTGGGTGACTATTGACTTCTAGAGTTTATTAGCCTCATAGCTCCAGTCTTAAACTAAAGAAGCAAAGTTTGGAATATTGTTTAAATTTGATGTTTTGTTGAACTACTCCTTTAAGCTTAACATTCATGCAACAAAATGGGTTGAACTGTGCAAAACTGGAATTTATACTACAGGGTGACACAGAAAAACGGGAACTTTTGAGGTGCGTAGTGGCAGCCATGTACAGTTGGCAGCACTACGGAAGGGGGCCATTCAGTAATAATTGAGGAGTGGAACGGTAGACAGCGTGCTTTCGCAATAAAAATGTTTTCTGTTTTTATTTGTTTGCCAAAAGTTCCCGTTTTTCTGTGTCACCCTGTATAATAAGCTAGTAATAGTTAAAATGTTAATTGGGCACTAATGGACATGAGGGTAAGAGAGAACCTAAATTCCTGTCAAATTCCTGAGTAAACACTCAACATGCTTATATATAAATTTTGGGCACTTTAGGCATCGTAATGTGAAACCAACCAAACCAAGTGAAAACGATACAATGCCACAAATCAAACACTGCTGTCTTTGGCCAATAAATTCGCTTTAGATTTGGGCCTCAGTCATCTGGCTGAGAAATCCTGCTTTGTGAAGTATGAGGTACCCCCAGGACCAAAGTTGTGCACCCTGCTTTACAGGACAGACCATAAAGCATTTTAAATGGCCTCTTACCTCAGTGAATGGATGTGTGCTGCTCCTCCTGCTCTGGCTGACTAAATCCTTCCTCCCTCCTTCAGTTTGCCCACCAGATCCTCCACAGACTCAACCTTCACTCCAGCCTGCCTCTGTGGAGGCTCCTCAACTCGGAGGACTTCTATACGTGAGGTCAGGTCCACGCCCAGGTCTCCAGGCTTTACGTTAGCGATTTTCTTCTTCTTGGCTTTCTGTGGAGTCACAGACAGCCATTAGCATGAACTACGACTGCCTTGGAAAACCAGGATATTCAAATGAATCTGGACAGAACAAACTTACATATGACATTTCTGTACAATTATTGTCTATCTGCTGTTTTTAACATCATGGTTCTCACAGTGGGTTCCATAACATACAGTTAGGGGTCCCAGACATTATTTTTGATAATTATTTCTTCTGAGTCAGTAGATTAGTCATGTATCAAGGTGGTACAAACAAAAAGAATCAGTAGTGCTATACTTCCTGAATATGGGCTACAATAAATCTTATTAAACACAACAAAAGAAAACAAAAACAAAACTAGTGAACTGACAGAAAAATTGGTCAAATGCTTACACATGCCATGTTTTATTTTAGCCCCCACTCCAATATATTAAATACAACACATAATTGATAATTAGCAATGGGAATCTATAAGAAATTATTGATGTCAGTGCCATTCTTATCGATCCCATTATTGATTCCTAAACAGTATAAAATAACTGATCATAGTTTTCTGGACAGGTAATAAGACCTGGTTAGCTACATATTTACATTAAAAAAAAGGTAGTCATAGGCCATTTTTTAACTTTGAAAGCAGACGTTTTATTAGATGTCAGGACTCAATCTTGTCCCTTACGAACACTTGAACAATAAATTATGCACTTCCTTTAAACAATATATAATAGTCAAAATATAGAACTATAATAATAAAAATAAATTAGTATAAATGATAAAACTGACTGTGTAGAAACAAGCATATTACCACATCACCAGACCATCTTCTTAACTCTTGAACATGTTAAACTTAAAAGTTACCCTTGTCTATGGAAACCACGGAGCTTGCACTCGAGCACTGAGAACTGAACACATGGCATTCTTGAATTTTAATGCCATGTTAAGACATCAAATGTTTTAACATGTTGGTAGTGTTTCCACCCTTGCAAGTTAAAACTGCACTACACTGGTTACAAAGAACACAACTCTCTTTTTTGGGTAAAATGCAACCACGCCTTGGACCGCTTTCTCCGGCCCATGATAATTCGAGTCCCGAAGTGTGACGTCATCGCATGCGACACAGGAAAAGTCAAAAAGAATCATTAGAGGAACCGATAACGTCGGAGGTAAACAATTCTGGTTCTTCACAAAATTAAAACCGGTTCTAAATTGAATGTCTCAAAATCACCAAAACATGTAATTTAACCAGTTGTGGCCCAATTTCCAGAAACGACCAAACTACAGACTTGGCACTTCCTCCATGTCTCAGAAAAGAAAACTCTTTTCTTATGTTGCAACTGTTGCACACTTGTGATATAAAAGCAGATGGAAAACTTCCAAGGCCATCAGCATCACAGTTACAAAACTGACAGATCTGTGGCGATACTGTACCATGATGTTGGGCAGTGTAGCGTATCTGGGCGTATTGAGGCGTAGATCTGCAGTCACCACCGCTGGCATATTAATCTTTACGGTCTCCAGTCCACCATCGATCTCTCGGACCACCTTCAATTTGTCTCCCTCGATCGTCACCTCCGAGGCAAAGGTCCCCTGTGAAACCAAAACACATACCCATAAGGCCTATGCTTCTGACACCTAAAGCTGGTTTCTTAATTATGTCAATATCATCTTATCATCATGCCATGATAAGAGGCTATTTTACTGCAGAAACAACCTCATAACCCAAAGAGGGCGACTCTGACCTCTGGTGGAGAGGCGGTATAAAACGCACATCAAAGGCGGTATAAAACACTCATGTACTGTAAAGCAAGAAAGTGTAGTTACTTTTCAGTACTGCTGAACACATTTTGGGTGTTTCACAATCAAAACTTGATGCAGTTCATATCTGGTCAAATTCAAAAATATTGCCTTTCCTGAATCAGAGTTGGACTCTTGTGGGTAGGGTAGAGGTTGGACACAAAATTCTCAGGCTGTATTTATGCTTATTAAAGCTCGAGTTGACTTGAAACTGTCTTGCTCAGACAAAAGGTCACTCAATTATCAGATAACACTCCGATATTAGATTAGTGTTGGCCTGATTCAGTGAATCAAATAAAAAAGCACAAGTACAATACAACAGTTGTGAGTACTATCAAGATAAGGCCCTGCGGGCCACGTGTCAAACTGTAAACTAGTAAACCTCTTGATGCCTGGTCTACGAGGTACGATTTTGGGCTGGCCCAAAGGAAAGACAACAATCATGAAACAATCGTGTTGATTTCTTTGGTCGTGGCTCCTAAGTGGTGGTCCTTACTGTGAGAGGGGTTCAAATACGGTTGTCGTCACAGTGACCAAAGACAACCTGTGTTTATTTTCTGAATCTTAGAAATTTAGGACAACCATCTCACAGTGTCCGCTACTATGACCTGCATCTACTGACCAGCCAATAAAATGCTGCAAGAAACGATGTATTTATCATTTTAACATCTACACACCTTCACACAGACACACACACCCCATCGTACATCTACACACCTTCACACAGACAAACACACCCCATCGTACATCTACACACCTTCACACAGACACACACACCCCATCGTACATCTACACACCTTCACATAGACACACCCCGTCGTACATCTACGCACCTTCACATAGACACACACACACACACCACTGTATATCTACAAACCTTCACACAGACACACACCATTGTACATCTACACACCTTCACACAAACCCGTCGTGCCCGAGTTTATTAGATATATTGTCGCCCTGTTTGATTTGTAATGATCTCATAAGACTACTGAAATCACACGGTCTGTAGAAGGCATTCATTCACCTAACTGCACTGAACTTTGTTAAGCATACAAGACACGACAGCCTGTGTGTGTGTGTGTGTTTTTGTGGTGAAAGTGTTAACTCAGACAAACCTGAGGCCAGTCTAGAAGGGCTGCTGTCATCTGACCAGTTTGATTGCAGTCGTCGTCAATAGCCTGTCGGACAGCAAATATACAATAAAGCGCCTGTGTTAATTTAACACTGACCGTGTTTACATCCTCTAAATCAGAGCAGAGCCATCTGGGCTTATACAATATTCATTAATTCATGGTAGAATTTATTCCCAGTGATTTAATGCTAACTTCCAGAGACCCCAATATATTAACACCATAAAGACTGATAGAAGGTATTAATAAAGGTTTCTGTTTAATGAGGCCTATGATGACACTGCCTGCCTTTATAAATTTCTCTTCACACTGTTTTAGTCCTGTTTAGGAAACAGCTCTAATAACCAGGTCCCAAGATAAAGCCTCCGTGGGCCTCCTGGTTAATGCAGTGCTTATTTTATGTCACTGAGCACAAATGTCCTCTAATGAATCCAAATTTTCAACTGAACAAACAGCTCAAAGCTACCTGTTTCCCAAGGATGACGAGGGAAGCCTCCTCTTGCTTGGCCAGAGCTGCCAGGATCTTGGACACTTGCAGAGGTCCGAGAGAGTCGTAGTCTTTTCCCGAGACCTCCACGTGAATTCCCCAGTCTGCGCCCATCGCCAGTGCTGTGCGGATGGTCTCCTGCAAGGGAACGTTCAGGGTCAGGTTTTTCTGCCCACAAAATTGCAGGTGTAGAAGACAAAGGCTGATTCTAGATCAGGCATCCCACTCCAAGACCTTTACCATTCAGAAAAATAATAAAACCAGACAGACGGAACCTCCACAGTGTAAACACACAGATAAGGATTTATATGTTCTAGGAAAAGGTCCCCAACAAACAAAAAAGGGGACTCTACAAAACCAAGCACAGGCGATGTGCCATCTTTGAAAATGCTATTATTAGAAATATGGTGCATTTGAGCCATGTTAGAAATTTGGAATAATACAAATGTTCTGACTTTGGGATACAGGAAGATTCACCATCTATGTGCTTGTTTGTGACCTCCATACCCTAATTTCTTGTGTGGGTATACTCTTTAACAAGCATCTGGGGCTTCATACACAACACTTGACTATGTACTTCAGGTTAGGTCGAGCTTTACCCAAAATTTGGTCTGGGTCAGGCTGGGACTGAACTTATGCATAGGTGCAAGGTCAGACAGAAAGGACTCAGACTGGTTAAAGTGAGGTTTACTAGTAAACCACCTGGTGTCAGACTGGCTCAGATCTTTAGCACCCCCTGCTGAACTGCTTTACCACTGCCCTTTACCTGTGCTTGCTGGGGTCCACAGCTGACCGCCACAACCTCCTTTATCAGCTTCTTTTCTTTAAGCCGGACAGCCTCCTCCACAGCGATCTCACAGAAAGGGTTCATGGAGTGTTTCACGCCATCCGTAACCACTCCAGTGTTATCAGGCTTTACTCGAATCTGTGACGAAGCAAAGTGAACACAAATCAGGATTTTGTTTACCATAAACCGCACCATGGTCCTGGAGGAACGTTGTTTCATTTTTACTGTGTACTATGTACATGGTAGAAATGACAAAACCTATTTGACTTGATAACATAAAAAAGCAAAAAAAAAAAAAAATAATAATAAATGAGATGCAATGGGTATACCGTTTGTAGTGTGTATATATATATAGAGGCTGGAATGTGATACAAGACCATCAGCAAGAAGCTTGGTGAGAAGGTGACAACAGTTGGTGCAATTATTCGGAAATGGAACAAATATGAAATGA
>JBBPCX010000001.1:1515915-1550842 GCA_037974365.1 Hydrocynus forskahlii | reverse complement strand
ATATCACTATATAAATATATCACTATATTATTTTTTCTACAGCCCATATATATATATAGCATTATCAGAAAGATATGCACACAATACAAAAAGAGCATACTGAATGTAAAATTTAAATAATTTATATAATTTATATAAAGAAAACCTTGTTTCTCAGTTTAAATTAAAAAAGTGATGAAAAAGAAAAACAAACAAATAAATAACTTGTCTTGGGTAAAAATATTTACAGGTCTCCATGTGTTCATCTGTGTGGATGCTTTTATTTTTTTCTGTCCATCAGATGCGTCTGTAGTGGAGGTCAGGGACGTGCTAGACACTGTAGTACTGGACACTAATCATTTAGGGGTTAAATAATCAGGCTTAAATGATCCTGCTTTATTTAAATACCCCCACCCCAGCCACCTCTCACGTGACTCGAGTGTTTGTTCCCGTGATCAGCTCACACACGCTCTCACTCGCACGCAAGCACGCTCACACACACACCCACGCACACACGCCCGTTCACTCACACACACACACACGCACACACACAGGCAGGCAGATGGAGGTCCTGGAGCAGAGTTTGGGCACCTCAGCGAGGTAAACACTTTAAATGAAATTCAGGAAGTTAAAAAACATTTTTTTTTAATGAAAAGGTCTTAGGATCTTAAACTTAATAGTTCATTAACCTGTTGAATTCAGTGCCTAAATTCTGGGTTGTACGATTGGAGGTATCTATGTGTACGTTTGTTGTGTGCGTGTGTGTGCATGACTGTGTTTATACATATATATATATATATATATATATATATGTATATATAGTGTCAATTCAATTTAAATTGGGATGGACTTGTACTGTTTGTACTAAAGTACTATGTGTACTGTTAGTAACTGTTTAAAATGGAATTTGTTTTAAAGTTTGGTAATACATTTCAATTAGTCATAATTATAAAACATGTCTTCTAATTTCTTTCTTGTGTGTGTTTCAGGCACCAGGAACGTGAAGACGGGGTGCAGGTGTCTGAAGGTAAGATCCTGTACTGCTATGAGCTCATCAGACCTTCTTTATTTAGAAGATTCTGTCCATCCTGTTGTCTTTTTCTCCGTGTGTGTTTCCTCTTGGTGTCTGTTCAGCAGGAGGTGAAGCAGCTGTAGCTTGTGTTCCACACTCCCCGGCTTCCGTGGACCACAGCGTCCGGTATCAGTTTCGGCCTGACAGCAGTGCTCCACAGGTGGGCCCTTCTTCATTCTCATCATTCTCATTCTTGCAGAACATTTTTATCATTAGTGAAACTCAAAAAACAGCATTTTACAGCATTTTTAGACCACAATTTCATATTACTGTGAGATTATTCAATATGTAATTATTTTTACTTTTACGAAATCCATTAACAACAACATTATTACTATTATTATTATTAGTAGTAGTAGTAGTTTTATTAGGCAAGGCCAGGTTATTTGTCGCATTTCATATGAAACTTAAAGTAAAACGAATTATCGTGAAAATTAGTATTATTAGCATGATTCTTAATTATTAGTTTTCATTTCAACTTTTTGTTAATAATACAGCTGTGTATGACTCTAAAGGCTCTGTCGGGGCTCCTGGTAGAAATAAACAGTGAGCTATAAATGCAAGAATGGCCATGTGAGCGACTCCAGAAGTGCTATAGGTGGCAGATTCGGGCCCATTAGATGCTGAGGACAGAGGTGCAATTGTTGTTCCTCATTTGCGCCAACAGCCCTCTGTCTGCACTGCTAGTGGGGGCCGTCATGTGATTGTGTTCCCTAGCTGGGATTGGCACGGGGCCCATGTCACATGTCAGTCAGGAGTGGAGTCACATGATGGGACAGGGGTGGGAGGGTGTGGGAGGGTCTGGGACTGGGATGTTTTACAAATACTTATTCTTTAGAGTGAACAGCTACTGCTGTTCTTATGCGCTAGACTAAATTAGATCATGTAAAGCTCCGTGCAAGGGCAGGGTTAAGGAATAAGGAGCGTCTACAGTTCCAAAATAGTTTGCAGGATGTTGCCATACCTGTTTTTTCCCATTTGTTTCTCACATTTAGCCATTTTCATAAAAGTTGCATTTTCAGTGAAGACAGTGTATGTGGGACGCAGCTTAGATTTAACTTGAGACTTAATCAAGTTTGAGGTTATTATTATTATTATTAGTAGTAGTATGAGTATTATCATTAAGTTGTTTAAATGCTAATCAGAAGTTTTTGGGCCTAGCCCGTGTGTGGTTTTTAAGAGATACAAGTTTCCTTCTGTTCTTCTCAGGTGGCTTACCGAGTCATCCAGGTGACCGATCAGCCATTGGTGGGCCGAGAGGCAGGAGGCGGGATGGTGGGCGTGGCCTCTACTACTGCACCCACTGGAGCCCAGCAGGTTCAGTATCAACTGATGCCGCATTTGGATGTCTGTACAAGCTCAGATGCTCATGCAGTTACAGGTTTAGTGGAGGCAAAGTTTACTCAGATGGCTCATAAAGATGTAGATACATGTTTAAATACAAAAACACCACTCAGTCTCTTTTTCTAGGTTTTTGTTATTTTTTGACAGTAACAGAGATAGTCAGAACCTACTGATACACAAGGTAACAATTCATGTCTTACATATTCTAATTTATCGTTTATTAAAGCAAAAAGACCATGTTATATTTATGTGGAGCAACATATGATAGTACAGTAAACACCCGTTCAGCATTCACTGATCCAGTCATTTGCGGATTTTTTCCTAGAACCTAACTAATAATTTTTTGCGGAAACTCCTTCAAATTCACGGAAACTGCAGATATCCTTCGCAATATATACATTTTCATGCATTTTATTGCAAAATTATTAAGAATTATTAAGAAAAATATAATCTACTAATTTTGTAACTTAAATATTAATGAATTCAGCTACATTTACACATCAAATATCAAATATAACTGTATCAATTTTTTGGTACTGTCCAGAGAACACAAAGAAAGCGTCTTGGGATGGTGAAATACTCAGAGGCGGGAGGTTTGAAAGTAGACAATCTGAGAACGTTATTTAATTCTCCTTGCTGCTGATTGGCTGCTGCCCTGTGATGCATCTCTGGCAGCCGCAGTAAAGCATTCTTGCATCAGAAACTTCTTTGTGATTATATAAAACTTAGTCCTCTGGAAGGCATAAAATTTGCAGATAGAGAAATTATCAGTCAGTTGGCGGACGATACTACTCTTTTTTTAAAGGATTCTTCTCAGATGACGATAGCCATCAACATAATTAAGACTTTTTTTAATGCTTCAGGCCATCATTTAAATATTGGGAAAGGTGAACTTTTTTAACCCAGAGACTGTACTAATCCTTCTATCATTGGTATTCCTGTGAAACTCCATCACCTATCTTGGTATTGTTATTAACAAGAATCAATCCCTGACATGTCCTCTTAATTTCACTTCAATTCTACAAAAAACACAAAATAGATTTAATGAATCCAACGGGATTTATCTCTCAAAGGTAGAGTTTTACTAACTAAAGTGAAGGGGTTATCTCATTTAATCTATGTAGCCTAATCTTCAGAAGTAAACAAAGAAACCTTAACAGCTATTGATAAACTCCTTTGCAATTTTATATGGAAGAATAGAATCCATTACAATAAGAAATCAGTTCTATCAAACTCCTTCTCAAATGGTGGTGTTAATTTTTTTGACTTCTCGACATTGAACAATGTGTTTAAAATAAACTGGATCAAACAATTTCTCAGAAACCCTACTTCAATTTAGAATTTTATCCCCAATTTTATATTTTCAAATGGATAAAAATACCTCTCAAACTGTCCACTTTTCATAAACAAATGCTTCTCTCCTGGTCCCTACTTTACAAACATAACTTCTCCCCACACAGGTATTATATCTGATTAAACAGAGATATATTATATAAACACAAGTCTTTATTCTTAAGCAATTGGTTTGGTCATGGTATTCATCTTGTTACACAACTTCTTGACTCAGAAGGTAAATTACTTTCTTACACAGATTTCTTGAATGTATATGGTTTCCCTGTTCCACCAAAGGAGTATGCTGTAGTGTTTGATGCCATTCCTGCAGGTGTATTAATGCTTCTCAAAGGTTCAGTGGTCAGGGACCCCACTGCCGCTAGAGCCAGCTGTCACCTCTGTGGGAAGGATCTGTTTTTCGAGTACAAAAAAAAACCAGTTGTGATATAAGATTTCTGTTTTTGAAGGATAAGACTCATACTCCAAATGCTATTGCCTACTGGAACAATTTATTTTGTGACCTGGACTGGGAAAGGATTTGGACTCTAACCAGCTAAATTTCTATTGACAAACAAAGTGAAAGAGGTTTCTTTCAAAATGATTCATCGGTTCTATCCCACTAGATCTTTTCTTAGGAAATATAAAAAGGATATTAATGTAAATTGTTCATTTTGTAACCTCCAAGAAGAAGATGTTCTGCACCTCTTCTGGTCTTGCCCTTTTTCTGATCAGTTCTGGCAAGAATTTACTAATTTTGTAATGTCCTATTTTCTTCAAGATTTTTCAGTCTTGTATGAAAAGTTGTTATTTGGTTTCTTCAAATACCCAGTGAATAAAGCAGACCAATTTTATACAACTAATTTATTAATATTATTAGCTAAATGTCATATTCATAAGTCAAAATTCTCTAATGCAGAACCATCTTTTCAACACTTCATTTGTGAAACCAAACAATATCTATTATCCATACAACATTCCCACAATGCAAAAGCAATCAAAACAGTGAATATATGCTGTATATATGCTGTAATTAATCTCTAAGCTGCTTGTTTGTGTACTGAACCCTTGACATTGTGTGCTCCATATTTCTTGTTTCTTTTTCTGTTTTTTATGGTTTGTTAATTGAGACTCTGTAATACTCTGATTGCAAATAGAATAAATAAATAAATAAATTCTCGCATCAGAACTAGGGATGGGAATCGATAAGAAATTATTGATGTCAGTGCCATTATCGATTCTTATTCCTTATTGATTCCATTATCAGTTCCTAAACAGTGTTACAGGATGAGCCTGTTGCCTTACGAAACTTTGCATTCTGGGTTATTGAGCTTCTAGGGAGGCTGGGAGATGTAGTCTTTCTGGGAGTCTTTGGAGTTTTACATGGCCGATCTGTTTTTGAGTGATTCTCGCCACTCTAATGTTCATTTGGAGAGAGTAAATAAATGCTCCCGTTCCGAGGGAGGAAAGAACAGACCCTGCTTCCCGTAACTGTCTCATTTTTGGATCCGCACTCTGTGGCCGAGAGTAACGAACCAAAGACGCCTGGCTAGCGGCCGCTAAACCCAGGGCTGAGAAGGCAACAGCAGTATAAAATAAATATTTTTTTTAACTGATCATAATTTTGTGGAAAGGTAATAAGGCCTGGCTAGCTACATATTTACATTAAAAAAGGTAGTTACATGGTAAATATAAACACTTGAACAATAAATTATGCTCTTATCTTCCTTTAAACAATAAATAATATGGTCAAAATATGAAAATATAATTATAAAAATAAATTAGAATTAATAATAAGTGGCATTGTAGTTAAAGTTACCCTCGTCTGTGGAAACCATGGAGCTTGCACTAGAGTGCTGAAAATCGAACACATGGCATTCTTGAATTTTAATGCTGTGTTATGACCTCAGATGTTTTAACATGTTGGTAGTGTTCCCACCCTTGCAAGTTAAAAAGGCACTACAATGGTTAAAAACAACTGTGGTTGTTTTTGGTAAAACGAGTTGCGGAGTGTGATGTAATCGCGCGTGACGCAGGAAAAAGTCCAAAAGAATCGTTAGAGGAACCGATAATGCCAGAGGTAAACGATTCCGGTGCTTCACAAAATTAGAACCGGTTCTAAATCGGAACCAGGTTTTGATTTCCACCCCTAATCAGCACAGTTTCCAGAGTCTTCTCGTGTTTTTCGTTTTGTTCTTCCTAAAGCCCTGTATTTTTATTACTGTAAATTAAATTATTACTGTATTTACCCTGCTTACACCAAAGAAAATGACGGCGGATACGATTGCATGAAAACGATTGCATGAATTATCGTACAGTATATATAGAGGTAACATCGGTATTTTACATTCTAGCACTGCAGGAGTTCATTGTAAACTGTACAGTACAGATACATGTTTACCTGTACATTTTCTTTAGGGGTAATGTATTAAGCTGAGTTTAAAATGAAATTAAAGTGTTTTGGGAGCATATTTGGGGGCATATTTGGGGTTTACACTATGAAATTGGGCGTTTTTAGGCATTTTTCTTACCACATAACAAATTAGCAGTTTTTCACTATTTGCGGTTGCTCTTGGAAGGTAACCTCCGTGAATGTCAGTGGTTTATATGTACGTATACACATACACACGCACATATAAATAATAGGGCTGGGTAAGTTAACGCGTTGTTATTATGTTAACACATTATTAAATTAAGTTTTTCATGAATTACCGCAGTTTTGTTTATACTATTATTTTGAATATATGCAGTGAGCTTAAGACTCCATTTCCACGTACAGTTGTTTCTTATGACTTGTATGTGAATTAGATAGATGGATGGACTGATATGGATGGATGGGATCTTAGTGACATCATAGTGTTCATGTTTAGACTGGACATTTATCTCCTGTCTGTTTTGTCCCCATTGGCATATCTGGTCGCAAAGCATAGACAGGCCATCTTCCTGCCCTTTACTTTGAATTACGAATGTGTTTGTGCTCATTTTTAATATCCAAGCTGTTATTGAAGTCATGAACTTCTTTTGCACCATTTTGGCTGGTATTTGGTAAAAACCAGGCTCTTCTCTTTATGGGAGCTTTACGTGTGTCCAGAAGCTCAGGCCCTGTATTAGTAGAGTATCTTAGAGGAGGAGTGCTGAACCAGCAGCAAAGTTGATTAAACTCCTTGTAGCCACAATAGGCTTGTTTAGAAACAGCCCCATGAAACCCTGATGCCCCGTGTGTGGCAAAATCTGAGTCTTTGAAAATACATAGTAACAGCATCTGGTGTTTGTTTGTGTTTTGTATGTTTTCAGAAGAAGAATGTTGAAACAAAATCAGAGATTAACTCTCGAGACCAAGTGTTTCTGACTATATGCTTCATGTTTCATGTATACATATAGAGGATATATGTATTCACAGATCAGCCATAACATAAAAACCACCAAGGATAATATTGTGTAGGTCCACCTTGTGTCACCAAAACAGCATGGACTTCACAAGACCTCCGAAGGTGCTGTGGTATCTGCGTCAAGACCTCCGCAGGCTTGCCTTGTTGGTCCATAATCCTTGGATCACTTGTGGTAGATACTGACCATTGTGTATTGGGAACCCACAAGAGCTGCCATTTTGGAGATATTCTGATCCAGTTGTCTAACCCTTACAGTTTGGTTCTTGTCAAAGTATCTTATATATTTACACTCACCCATTTTTCCTGCTTCTAACATCAACTTCAAGAACTGTTTGTTCACTCACTGCCTAATATCTCCACTGTCTTGACAGGAGACACTGTAACCAGGTCATTAGAGTTATTCACTTCACCTGCACTGGTTTTAATGTTGTGGACGATTAGTGTCTATATACAGTATTGAGCCACCCCTCATTTCTTCATATTTTGCTTCCAAAGAGCCAATGTAGTCTTGAGGAACAGTTCTCCAGGCTTCCTGAAGAACTTTCAAAAACTCTCATTTTCAGTCTAGTCCCTGAACCTGACCAGCGGACTTTTGTCTGTTAAGTCACCTAGTGACCAAAGGTTGAATCATTCAAACAGAACAAAGCTGTCTAGCTTAAGTCCTGAACCAGTGAAGAAACAGGAGCAGATGATTCCAGATGATCAGGCGGTGATCAGTATACTGGTGGTGCTGAATGCTGAGTGGTTGGAACTCATTTATCTAGGCACTTTGTATTATTAGGTACTTTGCAGCCTGTCGTAGTAAAACATTTATTCCAATTTCTTTAATTCCATCTAGCTGTTTTGCCAGAAACAAGACAGTTTGACAGGCATCAAATGTTTTTTTCATCAAGGTGATTCAAAGCAAAACAGGGGTTTTGATAGATTCAAATAGACATAAGGGGGTTCAAGACTTTTGCACAGTACTGTATATTTCTATATATATGACAATGTATAATAACTAACCTATATATTGTGTGTGTGTGTGTGTGTGTGTGTGTGTGTGTGTGTGTGTGTGATAAAGGCTGTGATTCAGAATCCCTTCAATAATGAAGGTGGTCCTGCGGCAGAGGCTGTGGGGGGTGAGCCGCGCTTTGCTTATCTCCCCACAGCTGCTGTTAGTGATGCGGCTGCCACAAGTGTGTCCCTGCAGCCCAGTGACCCCACAGTCACACACACAGGAGGTGAGCCAGCACACAAACCCCACTTCTACAAGCCAGTGTCAAATGCTTGGGATGCTCAATCCCACACAAAGTCATACTGGAGCAAAAATGTCTGTCAGAAATCATCTGTTCATAATCCAACACTTATGAGAACTTCCATTGTTTATTTCCCCATAAAAAAAAGAGTATAGCTGTCCCTAGAAAGCCAACTTTTTGTTACAGATGAGCTAATACAGGGGGTCCTCGGGTAACAACAGTCTCGACATACAACGTTTTGAATTTATGACACTCAATTCCATAAAAAATAATGTAGACATGAGTGTTTCGGCCATTAGTGTCATACTTGCAGACTATCTGGGTGAATTGGTTTGGTTGCGCGCGCTAGAAGAATGCGCAGTAACACGGCATATGAGTGAGGTTACTGGCGTCCTTTTCCTTTTCTGTGGCTTAGTTGTGTTTTTATGTTCTAGATTATGATTTTACAACAGTGTTAGGATAGGATAAGTGACTTAGGCTAGGGTGTGTTTCGACCAAAATTCTGGTAACGTCACCATCATAGGAATGGAAGTGGGTCATAACCCCAGAATCCCCTGTATGGAATATCTGGTCTGTTTTTTTTAACTTGTGGCTTTTTTTGCTTAGTGTTATGCTTTTATGGAGAATCATCAAACCATATATGATAATGAAATGTATATAATGTGTTCAGTAAGTTTAAGACACCATTTACATCTGGTCGTTTCTTATGACTTGTGGATTGGATAGATGGGTGGATGGATGGATGAATATGGATTGGATGTATGGATTGGATGAATTGATATGTATTGGATGGATGGAAGAATTGATATGGGTGGATGGACTGATATTGGAAGGATGGATGGATAGACTGATATTGGATGCATGAATGGATGGATGGATGGATGGATGGATGGATGAATGGATATAGATTGGATGGATTGATCATTGATATGGATTGGATGGATGATGGGTGGATGGATGGATTGATATAGATTGGATGGATTGATATGGATGGATGAATGGATGGATGACTGATAAGGATTGGATGACTGATATAGATGATAGACTGATATGGATGGATGGATGGAAGGATTGATATGGATTGGTTGGATGGATGGAGTGTTATAAATTAAATGGATGGATGGATGATTGATATGGATTGTCAGATGGATGGATTGGTATCGACAGGATGGATGGATGGATGGATGATTTAAATTGTTTAATGTTCAGGCTCTTAAAGAAGACTAACTGAACTTAAACTCAGAGGAGAAACTCCAGGCATCAGGAACTGAAGTGGGAGCAGCAATGTCCACAAGAAGTGGTGGCAGTTCAGAAGGCAGTGTGGGGCTAAAGATCTACATAATGATCTCATCTCTCTCTCTCTCTCTCTCTCTCTCTCTCTCTCTCTCTTTCACAGGCCAGTTTTATGTGATGATGACCACCCCTGATGTTCTGCAGCCAGGCACCCCCCGCTCCATAGCTCCACGCACTCATCCGTATGCATTGTGAGTACCAGCCCCAAGGGGGCGCCAAATGGAACAGCCTTGATATCACATATTAGTTTCTTTGGGGAATTCCAAATTCTAAATACATTGCCTCATGGCTAAGACTTTGTCTTATGATTGATGCAGATTTTTTTTTTGTTTTATAATCCATTCTTGCTTTGAGCAACTCCTGGCGGCGGTTTTATGATGAATTTCCTCTGTCTTTTTAAAGCAGGTGTGAATTTGCAGTAGTATCTAAAGCCATGTGTTGAGTTTCTATAACAGCGGTAGCAGACTTGACAGACACAAACTCTGAGCATGTCCTGAAACAATGTTTACCATCATAGTAACACAGTTTGGACTCACGTGAGAAGATGCAGTGCAGAATGTACCCATGCACAGTGCTTTATTAACACCACTCTCTCTCATCTCTGAACTGTCATTTTGTGTTTAGTCTTGCCTGATGAAGTTTACATTAAACTTTTAGGCGCATTGTGAGTTTTGTTTTATTTTAGTTATTTTTTCTTATTTATTTGCTTTGGTCTTACATACTAAAAACAGTCATTTTTCATTTTTCACAACCTTTTTCATCCATTTGAATTAAACGGGCTGTTTTTGTTGCTGTGCCATTAAGACTGATACATGTAAATGAGCTGTGTTCTGATTGGCTGCCCTCATTCACAGAGCAGTTCAGGCTGAAATGCTCCTTGTAACGTCGTTGTGTGTGGGTTGGGCTAAACGGCTGCTTATGTAGGTGAATGTATGCAAATAAATAAACTTTTATGCCATCACAGAACCTATGAATTTCAAAGAGGATGTTTTCATGGCTTAATTTATGTATAGAGACTGAATCGCTTGGAGAGAGTTTGGTGTGTTTTGTTTACGTACAACATAATTCTCTTATTGCAAGAAAGTGAGGTCATTTTCCATTAAATGGATCCTTTAACTGTTTACTTCATTTCAGTATCAGAAAAAGCACTGCAGCACTACGGCGCCTTCGTTCTTCTGAAGATTTTCAAGCGGTTTGTCTACTCTTTCAATTACAGCTTGTTTAATTGAGGAATTAATACTTAAACACCACGGGCAGATGCAGGGCAAAATAATTCATGCCCGTCTAAATTATTCACATTGTTTGTTCTGAATTAACCCGGAGAATAAGATTTCTGTGAAGGGGATACTTCACCCAAACACACTCTGTCTTCTGTTAGAGTATCATCTTGGCAAAGTCACAGACAGACAAAAATTTACACTTTATGATGGCTGGGTTCAGCTATATGACGTACTTTTAAACAGAGAGTCATACAGTCAGAAACCACATCAGCAAGTCTATTTGAAATTGCTTGAAGGAATCGTTTGTCATAAAATGCAGTGATCCACTAACCATCGGTCAGTCAACCAAAAGTCACAAACCCATTTTTTGTAAATGCATCCCCAAAATGTCTCTCAACACAACATCCAGCTCATCATCAAGGTGAAGCAGGCTTGTATTTGTGGTATAGGACAAAGTATGACTTGCTATGAGCCGTAAAAATGAACTGAACGCTACATTTAGGGTCTGTTCTAGAACCAGTTTATGTGGAATCTGATCCAGGATCAGGCCTCCTTATGATTGTTTTAAGAATATCAGCCCTGGTGTGAAGTTTAGTTCATTTTTTCAGCTCACAGTAAGTCATACTATGTCCAATACCACAAGTAAAATTCTGCTTCACCTTAAGGAAGAGCTAGATGTGGTTTGAGATGGCTAAGAAAAGTTACAGAAAAAAAATGGGTGCGAGCTGACCGCTAGTGTCCAGGGCTGCACAATGTATCGTCTGCTACTGATATTGCAAAAGGTTGCAACTAGATGCATTTCTGTGAAAAATTACAAAGTGTGATTGCATGTTTGAGTGGTTGCTATAAAACTAGTGTTTAGAGACTGGGCAAAAAAACAATTTCCAATAAATTCTCCAGCTCCTACCAAGCCATTTATGGGTAAGGACGCCTAAAGCTGCACATGGCTGGTTTCACAGACTGATTGTTTTTAATTATACCAGAACAAACAGTGATACGTGTCTTTTTTATAGAACTGACCCGAGCTTTAGTGTCTTTATGAGTCTTCTTGCTGTTTTGCTAAGCCTTGTTTTCTTTGCATTTGGGTTTTTTCGCTTTTTGTCCTATTCCAGCCCCTATAACCGTGATGTCACAGACTCTCTTTCTGACACCCATTTTAAAGGTCACTCGATCGTCTTATATCTCTTCCCATGTGTTACAGAGGGCACTTGACAACAAAAATTGATTTTTCAAACAATCAATACTTGACCCCGATCATCTGATCAATAAGCTGTGTACTCGTGCACTGAAGGGGATATTAACGGATGTTTTGACATAGGAACCATGCCCATATTTTGAAAACTGTAGGAGAAGAAGAGGTGCCAAATTCAGTTGTAAATAGAATAATAAAAATAAAACCTTAAGAAGAATAATAATCAATCACTGTGTTTCTTAGAGGCTGACCAATCACAGCTTCAGGTAAGTTACTGGGGGTTTTGATGAATCGAGGTCCTCATGTAATGTAACAAAAATCTTCTTTTTAATCATTAAAAAAGTGTTGATGCCTCATAGCTCCGGTTCTAAACTAAAGAAGCAAAACTAGTTCCAAGTACATCTCGAGTGATTGATATCTGGGGCCGGCGGATTGTTGTGTAGATAAACTTTCCCTTTCATAACATATACACAACTGGAGATGACTGTGTGACAATTCAAGCATGCAGTCAGTGTAAATCAGCTTCTAATACTTGTTAGCTACACCTGTCTCAGACTCTGAACATCCAGCAAGTCTTGGAAGGTCGACTACATTCGAGGCAAGTTGTGACAACTCTGTAAATCTGATTGCTTCTTTAATAGAAAAACAGCTGGTTAAAAATAATATTGGCACCTCTTAATTAATCGCGACATTGAGGAAAATGTATGAAAATTAATTTTCCCATCTCACAGGCAGGAACGACTCCATGAAGGTTCAAAATGCCGAAAACGTTCACACCTCTGTATGTCCAATAAATCAATTCAGCCTGTCGCTCTTTAGCACCCACCACCACCCCCTATCTATCTGTCTGTCTATCTATAGAAAAACTGTTATTCTAACAACACTAATTCCTAGTTCTATGCATGTTTGTATGTATCTGTCTGTCTGTGTGTCTGTGAGAGGAGATTTCATTGCAGAATGTTTTTTTGCTGTCTGTCTCCGGTGTGCTGAGAGATAATTATTCTCAGCTGCTGTTGTTTACCAAGGTTGAGCTTCCTTAATATTAAAATATGCTTTTAGGTGATATTTCCCACATTCAGCACCATTATTGCAATATTTGCCATGTAGGTTCTGCTGTGATGTACTGATGTTAACGTTTAGAAGCTGCCTTTTTATTGCTGTTTTCATTTTTTATACCCTTTATTTCTCCCTCGTAGCTCAAACAAGCAGAGAAATGGGGTGGAAAAGTGCAGGTTTGCAACTCGCATCTAGACCACATTATTTTATTATGAATTGAATTTGATTTTCCTTTTGCCTCTGTACAGAACAGAAATTAAATGTACATTTATATTACATAGCTGTGTAAGAAATGATCTCAGTATTACATTTAAAACGGCAGTAATAACCCCAGAGTTTGTCTCTAGTCTGGACTCATCAGGTATTTTGCCATGATCCGGCTGTCACAGACGTGCCCTTTTCCTGCCCTCTACTTTTTACAATGTGAATGTTTTCAGCTCGCGTCCACAATACCTGACCGTTAGTGGAGTCTTGAACTTTTTGGCAGTAAAAGCAAGTTTTTTTCCTCCTCTGGTAGTTTTAGGGCGGCGTGTCCAGCCTCGTCCTGGCCTCGTGAGGCCCGCGGAGCCACGACTTAATTAAAGTGTACCTGAGGGAGGACGCCCTGCCAAGTGGAGTGGTGTCATTAGAGCGAAGCTGGCCCTCCTCTCAGACAGCAGCTGGCTCCCAGCGCTGCAGTTTATTATAGAATGAGCTCAGCCAGCGCTCTGCCGGGGGGGCGGGTCATTTTTAGTTTCTGCTGTCTTTAACTAATCAGAAATGGCATCTTTACCCAATACTCCATCAAGGCCGAGATACCAAGACCTCATATAACCTAAAGATTTACGGGAGACTTTCAGTGTAAGTTCACATATAGAGGTCTTGATTCCAGTCTTTTCTCAACCTGAGGCTGCCGTTTTCTGTATGTCTGTCTATCTGTGTCTCTATCTGTGTATCTGTATGTCTGTCTATCTATCTGTATATCTATCTATCTATCTGATATCCTAACAATCCCAATTCTGTCTATTAATGTGTCTGTCTATGTGTCTGTCTGTCAGTTTATCTATCTATCTTTCTATCTATCTATAGAAGATCTGATATCCTAACATCCCTAATTCTATTTGTCTGTCTGTCTATCTATTCAGGATACATTTCACTGTGTGTTGTACTTGTATGACTATGCATGTGACAAATAAAGAATCTTGAATCTATTTGTACAGGTCTACCTGTATAATGTCATTCCCACCCTGATAATCGTGTTGTGAAAATCTGATCTCCTAACAGCCATAATCCGAGACCTTTGAAAGGATGTGTGCCAATGAAACATAATGTGATTAAAAAATACATCAGATGTCACTTCACTTAGATACTTTGTGGAGAGGACTCTTTTGGGACCCTCATGGAAATATCTGCCAGTTCAGTTAGATCACTTGAGCCATGTCTGGCACTGCTTGGGCCCTGCGGCAGGGCTTCGTATGGATGGAACCTCCTGGTGGTCAGGATAGTGGCTTCATAAAACCCTCAGATCAGCCGTTCCTTTAAAATAAACACCCCGGTGATCCAGAGCGGATTGCGGGCTTTTCTAAAGCCGCGGATCAGAACCAACCTGTGCGGTTTAAGCGCCTCTGTGAATAGGGGTGAAGAGCTCAGCTGCTCTTGTAATATAAACACGTCACTGTATAAAGAAAGGTCAAAATAAAGAGTGGCCCACTTTGATTGTGCCTTCTTTTTGCCCGCGCAGAAAGATGGAGGGTCCGCGGACCCCGAGAGACGAAAGGAGGAGGGCGCAGCACAATGAAGGTGAGTAAACAAAGAGCGTGTGTTCTAGCCGTTTTGATGCTGCACTCGTGACACATTTTTATTTCAAACCCAGAGCATCTGAGCAATGAGGTCACACCAAATATGTGTTCATTCTAAAAACATCAAGGCTGAAAAATGCCTTTTGAAGTCTCAGATGGTGATGCCACCAGTCTGCCACTAGAGGGTGGTGTGGATTGACCAGAATGTTTAGCAGTTTTTTAATACCCAGATTACTCCCCATACCTTTACTCTTATCCTCTGTCAAATGTCCCATAGTGGAGAGGCGAAGGAGGGACAAAATCAACAACTGGATCGTGATGCTGTCCAAAATCATCCCTGGTTGCAGTGTGGACAGCACCAAAACTGGAGCGGTGAGCATCACAGATACATGAAACACGAACTTCATGAACTGTGTATCCAATATTCATTATAAAGCAAATTTGTCCAGTTTAATAAACACAGTTCATTTTAGTTTGTGTTTCACTATTAACAGGAAGATGTGATAAGGTAGATAGATAGATAGATAGATTTTCTACTATTATACATTTTCTACTTTTATACATATACATATATATGCAAATAATCAGTCACAGTAGTATGTGTGTGCATACATACATACATACATACATATATATATATATATATATATAAAAGCTAAGTGAGATATGTTAGTTAAGTTAGGGTAAATCAAACTGTACCCAGAGAAACACAAACACATCCCAGAAGTGAACCGTTTTCTTTACAAGAACCACAGCTGAATGAATACACTAACCCTCACCATACCATTCCCTTTACGATATATACTGTGGCACTTCTTTACTTCTTTATCTTCTTGTTGCTATTTTTTCCCATTTTTTTGCTCAGTCAATTTTTATTGTTATTCCTTACCTCATAAATCTTTGCATTTTGCCCAGTTAATCACTTTCTGCTGGAATGCAGTAGGTACACAATGCTGTATTCTCTTTCTTGGCCGCTTTTGTTGGCTGCGCTGTACTCTGTCCTGTTCTGCTCTTTTGGATTGTTCATTCTCATGTTTTGAAGTCTTGCACTTTCTTTCTTGTCACACTCTACGTAGTCCTGTACTGTCTACACCATAGTCTTGTGCAGTTTTGTGTTGCACCATGGTCCTGGAGGACATTTCACTGTACTGTGTAGATGGTCAAAGTCACAATAAACACCAACTTGACTTGACTTCAGTTCTTGAAGTTGATGTTGGAAGCTGGAAAAATGGGCGAGTGTAAGGATCTGAGACAATTTGATGAGGACAAAACTGTGACGGCTAGACAACTGGGTCTGAGCATTTCCAAAACGGCAGGTTTTGTGTAGGGTTCCTGTTACGCAGTGGTCAGTATTTACCAAAAAGTGTTCCAAGGAAGAACAACCGGTAAATGGTTTGAGATTACCCAATTCTTTCTGATGCATCTGGGGAGCGTAGGCTAGGCCATCTGGTCTGGTGCAACAGAAGAGCTGCTGTAGCACAAACTGCTAAAAAACTTAATACTGGCTTTGATAAAAAAAAGGTGTTAAAACAGCACAGTTTGCTGTATATGGGGCTGCAGACCGGTCATAGTGCCCATGCTGACCCCCAGCACCTACAGTGGGAATCAGTACTGGACCATGGAGCAATGGAAGAAGGTGGCCTGGTGTGATAAACCACATTATCTTTTACATCAAGTCAAGTCAAGTAGGTTTTTATTGTCATTTCTACCATATACGCAATACGTAGTAAAAATGAAACAACGTTCCTTCAGGACCGTGGTGCAACACAAGACCACAAGTCCAAACAGGACAAAGAGCTAGAAAAAGAACACAAGAGCAGCAATACAACAAAATGAGACAAGACAAGACAACATGCAGTTACATCATGTAAAGGCCGGGTGCTTGAGATTACCGGAGGAAAAGATGACACCAGGATACACAAGGCGGCGAGATGGTGGAGGCAGCATGACGCTCTGGACAATGTCCTGCATTCACATGCATGTTACTTTGACACTTCCCTGAACACTGTTGTTGACCAAGGTTACTTCTTCATGGAAACGGTGTTCCTTAATGGCAGGGTACACTTTTAGTAGGATAATGTGTCCTGCCACAATGCACACACTGTTCAGGAATGGTATAAGGAACATGATAAAAACTTCTAGGCCCCCAAATTCCCCAGATCTCAACTCAGTCAAGCATCTGTTGGATGTGCTGGACAAAATGGCCCAATCCATGGAGGCCCCACCTTGCAACTTAAAAGGCTGTTGTGCAGATACCATCAGAGGTACTGTGGAATCCATAACTTCAGCAGTCAGAGCTGTTGTGTAGCACCGACACAAGGCAGATAGTTTTAATGCAGGCTGATAGGTGTAAGTATAATAATAATAATAATAATAATAATAATAATAATAATAATAATAATGCATTTTATGTATAGGTGCCTTTCAAGGTACTCGGTGACACCTTACAACAAATCAAACATGCAATAGTGTAACAGTATAACAAGACATAAAATGCATAAAGTTAAAATAATATGTTAAGCAAACAACAACTCAAGCAAAGTAAACTACTGTTCATTTGACTAGAAGAACAGTAGGGATAGGAAAATCTCCAGAGAGCTGCAGCTGTCAAATTGTGCTGGCATTCCCTCACTACCAGAAGTGGTGAAATAAATCTGTATACACTTAAAATGTATTGTATGGTGATTCTTCCAGTATTTAATTTCTTTGATGAGCATATCGCCAAATTTTGAAGTCAACAAACATACGGTAAGCAGTATAGAACAATTTAATAGCATCTACAGCAACCAGATTTGGACACTGGCCAAGATGATGTAATGGAAAATGTGTATATTTTCTTGAAAAGCTAGAGAGACACAAGATTTGGCAAGGAAAAAGCCATCTGTGTTGAGTTCTCTTTCAAACAGAGTGTTTGTGTGCTGTCTACAGTTCAGGTCCGTATCAATATGAACACCCTTATGTTCGTGAATAGAGACAATCAGCACTTTGATGACCTTCAAATGATAATGTCGCTGTGCTAAGTCTTTGGTTCCACTTTTATCGAGATTCAGGTGATTATCCACCCACCGGCTGACGAATCACTCCACTGCAGCTTCACTGGTTCAGTCTTTGCTTTTCGCCATAAAGCCGACAAGTGCAGAGTCCTCCAGAAAATGTCTTGAAGATGACAGGACAATTCAGTATGCCCACAGTCAGCTGTATACAAAGTACACAGAGGAGAAGATAAACGCATACCTCGCATGGAGCCTGCTCTGGAAGAATAACGTCAGAAACCTCATTGTTAAGTGTAATGTACTGAAGTATGGAGATAAGATAATCCTCAGGCTGAGCAATAGCAGAGCCGTGGAGATTCTACTTCATCAATTTTAATGCCAGGAGGTGAAAAGCATTAACGGGTTCAAATCAAAAAATGTCATTCCAGCGGAACTACCTGTCCTCCCCAAATGCTTTGCAGATGCGGCAGAACAGTGCATCACCCTAATGCATGGCTGGAGGCTCTCGAAGCACTTAGGAAACAAAGTCAAGACCACACATTTGCTGGACACTTTATTGGAAACTCCTCTCCTCCAGCTCCACCTTGGGGGTGTGCAGTTTGAAGCTGTTGCCCATCTGTTAGCCAACCTGTGGCCAAATGCTACTCTTAACTTTTTCCATGCCAGGACCCACATGGAGAAGTGGTGTTCAGAGACCTACCAAATATTCTGTGGATATGTCAATAACTGAAGCTCTTCTGTGGCCCAGCCAGACCTTTAAGCACAACACATAAAAATTACATCAGTCATGATTCCTCACCAGTGACGAGCTATAAAACTAGGTCAAGTAAATGAAGAACAGCACCTAATTCAAATCCCATGGCTTCATTTTGCTAGCTTTAACTATTTGCTCAAATATTTAATGGTAATTTCCAACTTAATTAAAAAATAATAATTTATTTATTGTAAACGACTTCTCACGGCCCAGCTACAGTACCTTCAAAGCCCACCAGGGTCCGCGGCCCACAGCTTGGGAAGTGCTGCATTAAAGTAACAATTGGCAAACAAATGAATCTTACATAGTTCAAATGTAGGCAATCATCCACACCATGTTTGGAGTCAAAATTTGCTTCTTTGGTTTAGAACTGGACCTATGAAGTTAATAAAGCTCTAAAAGTGTTCAATAGTCACCCAATTGTTTTTGCAAAAATACATCCTCAAATGTTCTTTCAACATGCACAAACCATGTTCTGCTCTTCGGTGAGGTGGAGTAGACTTGTAGATGTGGTTTAGGACACAGTATGATTTTAGGTTTATGTCACTTATAATCTGAAATGAATTCGTTTAGCTCTTCTCTTGTAGAAAAATAAAGAAATATGCACTGATGCAATAAGGGTTTTTTTTCAACGTATTCTTGCAATGTGACCCACATATTGGACGCGACCCATCAATATTGGCCCTTCATCAATGGACAGTTTCAGACCACAGAGTCGCTCATGGCTGGATGTTTTTAGTTGGTGGACCATTCTCTACTTAACCGTAGCACTGATGTATGTATTAACTTCTCAGATCTTCTTTTTCCAATCTACTTGCTCGCCAGGGAGTATCGATCATTTAGCTAAGCTGACCCCCCGTCTCTGGAATTCCCTCTCTCAAGAAATCTGCAGAATTGACTCTCTTCTAACTTTCAAATCCTGTCTTAAAATCCCCTCAAACTTGCTTTCTCTCTTTGATCATGTCCCTTGACTGCAACCATTTCTGCACTCTTGGGATTACATATATATATAAATATATATATATATATATACACACACAGGTGGACAGTAACAAAGTACATTCACTTGAGTACTGTACAGTTTTTGAGTATCTATATCTATTGTACAGTACTGTACAGTTTTTGAGTATCTGTATCTATATCTATTTTGAGTATCTAATTTGAGTATTTTTTTAAAAGACAAAACCAATCAAGGTTCTCGTTACTCGTTATCTTCAATTCTGAAAGTGGGTGTTATTGTCTCACTTTCCTAAAACGTGATTGGTATTTTAGCAGATAACACCTTATCAGAAATCGCCAGTAGTGTTACGTCACTCGAGTCACACTTAAGTCACACAAACAAAGACTTGGGGCTTGACCTTAGACTTGCCCTCAACGACTTGAGGATCGACTCGGACTTGGGTGTTGTGACTTGTGTATCATAACTCATAAACAATGTTCATTTCATGGAATTATTTATTTATATCTCACACTCTTTCCAGCGACCCATCGTTTGCCATAATCCGGAGTTATTAGCTAGGACTAGGCTTAATCCCTGTCCGGGAAACCGACCCTTAGAACTCAACATTTAGAGCTCAAAAATCCCATATTTAGAGTTGCCGTTTGTAAAAGTGCAACATTTAGATTTAGAGCGCAACTTTTAGTTTTTTAGCACATTTAGCTCTAAATGTGTGAAAATTGTGTGAAAAATGCACTGAATGATGAAAAAATGACACTTCTAAATTTGTTAAGCTGTTTTTACAAACGGCACTCCATAGACTTGGACTTGAGAACTAAAGACTTGAGACTTGACTTGACATTGCCACACAAAGACTTGAGACTTGACTTGGACTCGAGCACAAAGACTTGAGACTTGACTTGGGCTTGGTAAAAATGACATGTGAACATCTCTGGGGAGAACAGACGGAGGCGGAGATGGCGATCCTTCATGCCCGCATCCATGGCCATATTTAGAGCCGATGTTTAAGTTTATGGAAAAGATAAAAAATTCGTATCGTGTGTGTGCCATGTTTGCCTAAAACAAACTATATTACAGTATACAAAAACTCGCCGTCTAACATTCTACCTTATTCCTTAAATTAGATGCATTAGGCATTGTGTGGTGTGGTGGCAATAAATCAACAATGCAGTGAAATATGTACTTTTAATAATTAAGTATTTTTGGAAGCCAGTACTACAGTACTTTGACTTTGACTGTGAAATTTGACTGTATGACTTTCACTTGTATTGGAGTAACATTTGACTAGTGGTATCTGTACTTTCACTTAGTAATGAAGTTAGGTACTTTGTCCGCCTCTCTCTCTCTATATATATATATATATATAATTTTTATTTTTTGTAATTATTTGTCTTCTTTTGTGTTATTAATTGTATGCTTTGTTTTACTTGTCTGAGAGGTGTCCTTGAGTGCCTTGAAAGGTGCCTTTAAATAAAATGAATAATAATAATAATAATAATAACCCAAGCAATACTGCTGTGTCCAATACACTCGTACAAGTGCCACACACACTCCCATGTCAGTACTGTGCTGAGAATTGAGAATGTCCCACTACTCAAATAATAGATGGTCAGCAGTGATGAAGGGGGTAGCAGAGGGGCTTTCAGCAACAATTGGGCTACAGTAATTGTGACACATTCTAAGCGGGAATAGTGGTACAGCCGTATGCAATAATGGCTCTTTGGAATACCAAAAACTAGTTCTTTGACTTTGAAGCTTTTGGAACCCTTTTTGGTGCCTTACTAAACCATTTTTAAAAAGGGCCTTGAAAGACAGAAATACAGCAGGCATTCTGTAATTTAGGAAATTATGCATAATTTTAAGTTATATATTCAAATGGCTCTTTGAGATTCTGTGGTCTCTAAAGAACTACACAAGATGGACAAATGTATTGGGACACCTGACCATTACACCAACAGGGACTTTAATGACATTGCATTCCAATACATAGACTTAGATATGGAGCTGGTCCCCCCATTGCAGCTATAACAGCTTCCAATTCTCTTGGAAGGCTTTACACAAGATTTTGGAGTTTCTGTGGCCCATTCATTCTGTAGAGCATTGATTCTGTCATCATTCATCAGGCACTGATGTTGGAAGAGAAGGCCTGGCTCGCAATCTCCGTTCCAGTTCTTCCCCAAGGTGTTAGATGGGGTTGAGGTCAGAGCTGTGTGCCAGTCAAGTCCTTCCACACAAACTCATCCAGCCATGTCTTTATGGAGCTCGCTTTGTGCACTGCGACACAGTCATGCTGGAATAGAAAACGGTTCTTCCCCAAACCGTGTCCACAAAGTTGGAAGCATGTCGTTGTCCAAAATGTCTTGGTCTGCTGAAGCTGTCCTAGTACTTTTGTCCATACAGTGTAAATCCTTTACTAGAACCCATGCAGAACCATTTTAGGGTGTAATTATTAATTAATGGATTAAGGTATGTGGAACTCAGTGAGTGGAGGTATAGTGTAGATGTTTCTGTTAAAGTGGACATGCACATGGGCATTTTGGCAGCCGAACAAGTAAAGTTCAAGCTTTAGCATTAGCTAAAAATTAGCTGCCTAGCCTCATACTAGCCTTAAAGGTCCGATATCAGGCAAAACGGAATTTGAAAAAAAAGTTGTAGTACGTTAACACTGTTTCAGTTTTATTACATAAAAATCACTTCGTAGAAGTTTGTAAAAACCATACACTATTAAGTCTGCCTTTCACAGTAAAATGTTTCAGCCTGGACTGTTTTTAGCATGAAAATGAATTCTGCTTTTGGAACCATGCAAACACAAGCGTACTCTAGGGGAGAATATAACAGGATATATGCCCTTTAATGGGTTTAATAAGTATACTTGACTTTAACTGATAGCAGATAAGCACTTTAGCAATGCTCATAAAAAATGCCGTGCAAAGTTATTATTTCTGGTAAATGCCACCACAAAAGCCCCTTGTCTGCCAGGGTTTGAGGTCATAGCCACTGGAGGAGTATCTGGATGCAGTTAAGTCATTAAGACAATTTTTTCTAATGCATGTTGTTGATATTCCAGACACAGATGGTTAGGAAGAAATGTAGCCATCACACTCTCTGTACATTTTTATATACAGATACATGCTGCCCTGCTTCTTTTAACCCTTCAGTGTGAAGCATAACACGGTCGTGCCACTGACTACTTTCCATGTCAGAATGGAGTGTTGTGGACCGTTCAGCTGCTGGTGTAACAATGCAAGTAAATGAAGATACAAGATTACAGCTGATATACCATATATCATATAACTCTTTGAGCTTCATATTTATAATTTTATACATTTGACAGTCACTCCATAACTAAATGACACATAACTAAATGGCTACATCCGAACAGCTGACGTACTGACTGACAGACACAGCGAGTTCTGTGCAGGACACTCAAGAGCACAATACACACAACGAAGAAACTCAGTTTGATGCTGTAAAACAAATCTTTACATTTTACTATTGAGCCACTTGACATGCCTTTTTTTGAATATTTACCACCTTCCAATATGCATTCACTACTATGGAACTGTGACCATAGCACACACAATTGTTCACAATTGTTGCTGTTGTACAACATAATCAACGTGTTGAACAAGTCAAAGTCAAACGAGTGATGCCAACATCAACGGGAACATCGTCTCACGGAAGAGGAGATTTTTAGCCGCACCACTTTTGCGGTGCAACCCAAGCAAACACAAGCACAATACAAAGTAATGTATTGTTGAATTGTGTAGAATGTGTAGAATGTTGGCGCAAAAGCAAAAAAAACCTCAGACAGCAATGGCTAGAACTTAAAAAACTCCCCCAGTGAAGGGTTGAAGCACACTGGACCTGGTCAGCAGTGACGATAGCAGGAGAATGGGAAAAGGTTTTCAGGTGGAGACGGGGCGGCCTGTGCATGCTTGTCTGAAAAGTCCGGCTCATCAGACCTGGCAGAGAACTCATTGGCCTTATTTTGGAGTAATTGCCCCTTCTGTAGGTTCATGCTGGTGCCTCTACAGCCGGTGATGAGTTTCAGCCTGTTCCGCACAGCCCTGCCTTATAGTTTCCTCCTCTACTTTCTGTTTATAATCCCTCTTTCCTTTCCTGATAGCCCCTTTCAGATCCTTCTGTGCTGCTTTAATCCGCACTTTATCCCTCCTGGCAAAGGCTGCCTATTGATAGCTGTCTCAACATCTCTCGTCACCCGTGGCTTATTATCGGGGAAGTGTCTCGCAGTTTTACGAGGAATCTCAGCATAAACAGGAAGATGTGCATAACCGGCTACTTTGGGGGATATACCATCTGTATTACTGCCCTGATATAAAATATTCAGGCAATCAAAGCATCCTATCAGCATAAAACATGTACTGGTTTTGTTAGACTGCCTATGGGCAAGCGGGGTGTTTCGGGCCCACCCTTTACTGTCTGAGTAAAACAGGTCAGGGACTCTGTTATTATCAGAGGAGCGAGTTACACGTTGTTTGAAAGAAGGCAGAACAAAGGAGATCATGCTGCAGCCCTTGGCTTACAATTAGGCAATGTAACACCAATGCATTATAACGCACAACCAAGAGTGTTCTATTGCTTAATGACGCAAAATCAGTAGATTTTTACTTTTTTAAATGATCCTGGGTATATCTGGGTATATACTTTTGTACAATTGTCTATTGTCAGTTGAAAATGTGTATTATAGGAATTATTATAGGCAATAAAATTGGAATGTTGTGAAGAGTAATGAGTGAAGAATAATATATGATGCTTATAAAGCACTTTTCAAAAACATAAACACTTACAGGTTGAACACTGTGAGTGTCCAGACAGCATCAGACAGCCAACAAGATGACCACAGATAAGGAAGCATTTCGTTAATAGACATTACAGAAGCCTTGATACAGAGGATAATTAAATACTGAAATGTGAGTGTTCCAAAGATGAGGTGCAAATGGGGAAAAAGGCTTGGCCGAGGAAGCTATGAAGTTTATATAGGGGAAAATGAGTAGTCCAGCAGAGGAAGCTCTGAGAGTGTGGGTAGCTTCATAGGCATGAAGAAGACAAGAAGGAGTGAGGTTGTTAAGAGGCTTGTACACGAGCATGCAAATAGAATCAACCAAAGTAACTCAAAAACTCTCAACACATTGTGTGTGGATTATTCCACTAATTGCAATTTGTGTCAATACAGCATCATTTTCAATATAAATGCATCTGTTGTTGTACTGTTGTATGGCATGAATGACGATAAAATTCACTCACGTTTTCATATATTCATAGCACTTGCTATTTTTTTTCTGTATGTTTTCATATTTGCCGCATTTGTTTTTGCTGCCCATTGCCATTCTTCTTCAAAGTTTTTGTATTTGCAGCATTTGTTTTCTATGGTCATTACCATTCTTTTTCTTTATATTTTCATACTTGCAGCGTTTGTTTTTGAAGGTCATTACCATTCTTTTTGTATATGTTTTTATCCAGTTATAGCACGTCTGTGTGTGCTAAGCCTTTAAAATTTAAGTTAAAATAACCATCATGATTATAGTCTACTCGATGCCTCGCCTGTTCTTGTTCTAGAAGGTCTGTTGCCAGGGAATTGAACCGTGCTGCATGAGGGCCAGAGTTCTGCCTCTACTGCCTCTATTGTTTTGAGGATTGTCCAGGAGTCCAGAAAGTCAACCTCAGCATCTTAAATTTTGATAGGGCTGGCCAGCTGTAGGCAACTGGCCAAGGTCATTTCACCACACGCATCCATTACTCCAGCTGAAGCTATACTGTGGCATTCCTGAGTCCAAAAGGCATGACTGCATAGCTGTAGATGAGTCCCAATAGCCCAAAGTCAACACTATACAACACTATATGGACAAAAGTATTGGGACACGCTCGTATTTCAGTTTGGGCTAGGCCGCTTACTTCGTGAAGGGCAATCTTAATGCTTCAGCAGACCAAGACATTTTGGAAAACGCTTCCAACTTTGTGGACACAGTTTGGGGAAGAACCTTTTCTATTCCAGCATGACTGTGTCCCAGTGCACAAAGTAAGTTCCATAGAGACACGGTTGGCTGAGTTTGTGTGGAAGAATTTGACTGGTCCGCACAGAGCTCTGACCTCAACTCCATCCAATCAGTGAACTGGAATGGAGATTGTTAGCCAGGCCTTCTCGTCCAACATCAGTGCCTGACATCATAAATGATCTGCTGAATGATTGAGCACAAATTCCGAAAGAAACTGCAAAATCTTCCAAGAAGCAAAGGGGTGACCAACTCCATATTAAACTCCTAAGTGTTTGAATGCAATGTCATTAAACTCCCTGTTGGTGTAATGGTCCCAATACTTTTGTCCGTATACTGTATGTGGCATCATGATCTGACTCACTAGTAGTGTAGTCTGTCCTGCAATTGCATTTCACACTCTCTTGTGGTTTTCTCCATGTTAGAGTAAAGGAGGAATCCTGTCCAAGGCATGCGATTATATCCAGGAGCTACGGCAGCAAAACCACAGGCTTCAGGAGAGTCTGAAAGAGGTGAAGAGAGTCCAGATGGACAACGAGATTCTTCGACAGCAGGTAAGTCCGCCTGGAGAGGCCGTCTGCCACTAGCTCATTTCTGCCAGAAAACTGCCTCCTGGAGATGGGCTTTAAGAAACAAATGCTTGAAGGAAGCAAAATGATCCGCCAGTGGGCTGAGAGGACTCGGCGAGAGAGGAACAGATGCAGTGTATAGAGTCGTCTAGAACCAGGCCGAATAATCCGCCGAGTGCTATGTAGGATAATTAATCTCGAGAGGGAGAAACATGCTCGATTTATTGCCCAGATTTGTGATGATTACTCCTCTTAAGCTTCACTGAACATTGTTACGGTTCAGTAACTGCCTCATGCCTACCTGTCGGATCGACTGGCGGATCGCTTTTTCTTGGTTCTTTGCGGTATTTAATGACTGACCATTTAACCCTTTTAAGTCAGCGCTAAAAATCAATTTTTGTGAAACAAATTCTTGAAACTATTTTGCTGGAAGTGTGGATTATTCAGTCCATCTGTTTATTTGAATGAAAGACAAGATATTTGTTTGTGATGTGTTATATGTTGTTTAATGAGCATTGATTTCATAGTATTGTATTATCATCATTATTATTATCATTATTATTATTATCATTATTATTATTATTATTATTATTATTATTGTTGTTATCATTATTATTTAATTTCATTTATTGAGTCACATCTATTTCCACCTGCTAGCTTGCTCCCCCCACCAACACACAATGTTTCCAACACTGAGAGGGTGAGGGCGAGGGTTCTTGCTTCCTTTGGGACATGGCATCTTTTCAAACAACTGCTGTCAATCATGACAACGACTGATGATCAGCACCTTGTTCTAACCGACCCTGGAAATAACAGCATGTGGTCAAGACAAAATTGGCAGTTAAGAAGATCCAAAAACTGCTTACTTCTAATTAGGGAACCACACCAGTTTTAAATCTGAAGATGAATGCTAAAGATGGATCATTGATACACAAAAAGGGTGCTCTTAAGTGTCTTTGGTTACAGAAGATGCTGTGGATGATTCACTAGATAAAGCACTGTAGGAATGTGAGGAATCTTTTAAAGGCTTTGAAATCCTTCATGAAATCCAATGGCCCTTTACCAATGACCTTTGCTTCAAAGTTTTTATATTATCATCTACAAACCACAACAGTAATCCACCATTCCAGTAATACCTGCTCATTGGTGGTTCCATGGGGTGAAAGTTGGGAGGTAACAATACATAGTAACAGATAAGCTAAGGTCACCTATTTGATGAGTTATGGTAGATACAAATAAGTGTAGTGTGGCCATTTTGTCATGCAAAAAAACAACACAGCAGAACATACAGTGTACACTGTGTGAAATTCTTTCTCTGCATTTAACCCATTCACTGAGTGAAGCAGTGGGCAGCCAGTGACCCGGCGTGGGGCCAGCACCTTGCTCAAGGGTATGTCAGTGGTGCCACTGGCAGTCCAAGGATTCAAACCCACAACCTTCTGATCAAAGGGGCAAACCCCTACCCGCCCGGCCACCATCTGATAAAGTTTATATCATTTGTTGCCATGGAAAGACACATTGGAAGCTCATGAAATGTTATCATGTAAAGACTGTAGCAGAATGACAGTATCAGCTCTAAAGGTGCTCCTGGTTTCAGGTGGACGAACTGGGGAGCGAGAATGCTTTACTTCGAGCCCAGCTGCAGCAGTGTGGAAGCAGTGGCATTTCAGGCGAGCCGTCACATTGAGCAGATGGATGGAGTCCCCACATCATGGAATATAACCTTCCCCACATGGAGAACAAGCAAGGCTACAGGGAGCCGGAAGTGTTCCAAACTTCTTCTGGGGGACTGAACTAGCTCTTAAGGCCATGGAACACTGCTGTATTACCTAAAGCCCACCAGCAGCCCGCCGGACTGCCCGGGCCATATCTACAGGTGCTGTCCATTGAACTTGAAGATTATTCTTCACTGTTTGTTTATTTATTCAGCTCGGACTGTGATAACGGGACATACCGTTCCATGCTGTTTCTGTTCATTTTTTAGCTCTTTTGCTTCTAATCTACAAGGATTTGCATGTTTAGTTTTCACAATTAATATATTTGTTTTGCTTTTGTTTCAGTATCTTTTGTTTATTTAATGCATCGTTTCATATGCAAAGCTGGGGTGAGACTGAGAACGTGAGAAGATAACAAGAGAGGATAATAAAAAACACTGAAAATCTCATTAGCGTTTAGAACTAAATTTGGTGTTAAACGCTGCTAAAACGCCCCCACGTAGCCATTTGGAAAGGTGCTGTAATAGAAAATGAGCGGTGCATGCCTGCGATTATTAGCTTCTTATCACACTTCACCTTCAGAGGACGGCTACGACTGCTGCGAGCGATTCACATACAAAGTGTAGCGATAAGAACTCGGCTCTCTCACCTTAATGGACTGAAGAGGCCTATTTGTCGCTAAAAGCTCCACACCTCACTCTCATGCATAAACTGCATGTAGATGACTTTTCTAATATTTGCATCACAATATCAAAAATGAGGAAACATTTTCACAGTTTTTCACATTCTCCTGAATGTAGCCAATCAGCTGAGACATGTTAGCGCGTTTGGTTTCATTAGCACTGTCCTAACTGCAGGGCTATATCATCAGCCACTTGCTCTCAAACAGCACTGAGTTGCAAAGTAATCTCATATAGACTTTATCATGTGGTTTCTGGCCCTGCATCACTCTCTGTTGTCAAAAAAATTGACTGGAAGAGTGTCGTTAGCATTAGCCTGTGCTTTCGTAGATTTTTATTGATAACAGAAGGTCAGAAACTGCACAAGTGAGGCTTTTTGAGATTGCCTGACCAGGTTTGAGTGAAGATTTAGGCATGCAGTTAGTACAATGGTAACACAGATGGCTGTGAGCATTTATGGCTTATTAGCATTAGCTGCATAGCTCTGGTGCTAAAGTAACACACTTCTGGCGGCAGGTTCTATTCACTGTAAAGAGGAAATTTATAAAGTAACGTATAGTGATTTAAAAAAAAATCCTGAATGGTTTATTATCAATTTTTGCTACACGGTAACTGGTTTTGTTGGACATCTTACAAATCGGCTAGTAGCAGCATACTCAAATCTGTTACATTTCACATTTTTAATGTATTGATTTTTAAAATACTTATGTTTTTATTTTAAGTTGTCAACAGATTTACAGATATCAAGATTCCTAACTGCTGTTTGTTGCTGAAGCTCTAAATAAGAATGAGATTACAGAGGAAGTTCACAGATTTTTAAAAGTTTGTACATAATGGTTCATATGTAAACCTAGTCATGCAAGAGGTGTGAAATACTCTGTTTTGTAGTTCTGTACATGAACGTAGGATTGTTTTAGTGGTGGTGAATGGAACCAGACATCTGCCTCTAAAAGCAGTTTTAGAAGCTTTTGGTCTTTTTTTCTTGATTTACCACTATATGACCATCATAAATATTACACGTGAAAACATATGATTTCGTTTCATGCTACTCTGAATGACCAATTAATTATACAAAAATGTTTTGTATAATTTGAAAATTGTGAAATTTCCCTTTCCTGTCTTTGCCAACTTTTACCATCATGGCAGTGAGAATATAGGTATCAGTCTTTGTTTCTTTCTTTGCCTAGTTTTATTAAGATTTCTTAGCTTATTGTTAAAATTAATATTAACAGCATTGCTGTATTAAAATGAGTACTTATTATTATGCTTATTATTATTATTATTATATATTATTATTATTATTATTATTATTATTATCATTATTATTGTTATTACTATAGAGCTGTCTCTAATTGAAAATATTTATATTTCTACAGACATATGAAGGTAAATGTGTAAATAAAATGCTACTGGCTGGCCATGTTAGCAGATAATTGTAGAATTTTTCATTTATGTGTCATCTTTCTATCACTGTATAATTTTTTTATGTTTATCTGGCTTAACATCTAACCATGTTAACAGCAGACATTTCTGTGTGCTAATCAGATTAAACTTCACTGTTTAGTTTATTTGTTAACTTTGCTTTTCATCTGTTTTTACTTTGCACTTTCCCAAGTGACTACGAACCCAGGGACAATAAAGAGCATCCTGATGCAAAGTGCAACAGGAGTTTGTATGTCCAGGCAGAACTGACTATGCAAAGCTGCTGAAAAATGTGAAAAACATGTTTTCAGAGGTGATTCAGTAACCATAGAGAGCCTTGTTGATGTTTTGGCACCGTGATGGATAAGGCCTGTGTTTATTACAGGTCCGTGTGCTGTAAATCGTAACATACAGATATATTTTTTTCAGCTTCAGATTTATTGTGCCTTAATGAGGCACGGAATAATGAGGGGATGAAGACAATGTTTTTGACCATAAATTATGTTTGTAGGTTCTAAAATAAGAGAGACTTATTTGAATACATTCTAATTTAAATGACATCAAAGGGAGGCATTCCACTCATCAAAGGTTTGGAAACGCTTCGCTTCTCAGAATGGAAATGACCTTGTTTCTTTGGTTTGTAATAATGGGAAGCTGTTAAAAAGGGACCCCCATTCCGAGTCGCTTATCCTAACCAAATGTGTCCCAGAAGTCAGAGAAACACTGTGTATATCAGTATAATGTATATTAGTATATTCATTATAGTATACAGTAACCCCCCACTTTAACGCCAGTTCAGCAGTCACGATTTCAGACGATCATGGATTTTTTCTAAAAACCAAACTAATAATTGTTAGCTGAAACCCCTACACTGTCATGGAAACTACAGATATCCTCTGCATTTTTTTGCTTTTGTGACATCCAGGCCTCGCCCGCCATGCCCCCTCGTCCTTGTGCTGGGTTGTTTATTTTTGGGCGTTAGCATCCCAGCACGAGGACGAGGGGGTATGGCGGACAAGGCACGCACGTCACAGCTTTTTCCGTGGCAATATGTAATTTTTCATGAATTTAAGTGCTAAATTGTTAAGTTACTAATTGTATAAATTAATATTAACGTAACTTCAGCTACATTTCTATATAAAAAGATAACTATAGCTTTTTTGGTATTGTCCAGAGAACACAAAGAAAGCACGTATTGGGATGGTTAAATACCGCTGTGCTGAGAGGCAGGAGGTTTGAAAGTAGCCAATTCGATAACACTATTTATTTCTCCTTGCTGCTGATTGGCTGCTGCCCGTTGATGCATCCCTCACAGCTGCGGTCCAGAATTTCCCCCTTGGAGCATCTCGAGTGTTCTTGTGTTTTTAATTTTGATCTTTTTAAAGCCCTGTATTTTTATTACTGTAAATTAAATTTGTTTATTACTGCATTTACCCTGCTTATACCAAAGAAAACAACAGTGCACACCAAAGAAAACGGGCGTACATTCATTACAGTACAGTCTATACAGGGCTAATATCGGTATTTTACATTCTAGTGCTGCGAGAGACAGTAGTTCAGTGTAAACTGTACAGTACAGGTTTACCTTTACATTTTCTTTAAGGGTAATGCATTAAGCTGAGTTTAAAATGAAATAAAGTGTTTTGGGAGCATATTTGGGGGCATATTTAGGGTTTACACTATAAAATTAGGCATTTTTAGGCATTTTTTTAGGCAATGTTTTTTCACTATACGTGTGTGCTCTTGGAACGTATATATTACTGTATACTAGTATATATTAGTATATTAGTGAAATGTACATCATAGGGCAGACACATACACACCTAGTGACACCTCCAGTTTATTTGACATGCATGTCTTTTGTATCTCTTTGGAGTGTGGGAGGAAACCAGATAACCTGGCAAGCGCCATACAGAAAGGATCCTTGATCGCCCCTGTTGGGAATTGAATCCAGGACCATGCTGCCCACTGCTTCTTTAGAATCCAACCCCATTTTATAAAATTTCTACAAAGTTAAGATGTAAATAAAGTCAGTCAGAGGTTCACAGTGGTAGTGAATGGAACTAGACATCTTAAATGCTCTTAAAGCTACTTTATAGAAATTTCCTCCATGAAATGATACAATAAATGAAATAATATAATTATAATAATAATGCTTTTTGGAATTCGGCCTAAAAATATTTCAACCACATTAATGATGGAGAGATATCTGTAGGAACTTGGAAGAAAACCACACCCAAGAAAGGTATTTATTTTAAATGTACCATTATTTAACCCCCACCAAATTACTCACAAAGTTACTCATAGTTTGTTGAATGTGAATGTTCTGTTTGATGCCTGAGACATTGTTTTCTGACTGTTTTGAGAAGGTTTTGGTCTTAGAGGTTTTCAAACATGTTTATTCTGTCATGGTGGAGGGATATGTGCAGGGTTTTGTGAGATGAAATAGTCCCCATAGAAAAATTAATTAGTTCAGATTTCCCACTATTTTACCGTCATTACCATTCCATGGTGGGTCTGGATTGTGAATACAAAGGCTATATTTGTGTTGACGACGTGACGTCTGGTTCCATTCACCACCATTGTAATGAAATCCCAGTTGCTGAGTTTCTCAATAATGACCCATTTCACCCCAAACCCACACTGCATTATTATTTAATTATGTATAAACTTGAGAAAAAAACAGAGGGGATTCCCCTTTAAAAGAGCTGTATTTCTCTGAAGGAATTGGGAATAATGCCAAAGCAGTCAGTTCTCGTCAGCAGGTGTTTGAAGAGCAAAACGAGTTTCGGTATATGCTTTTGTTAACACTTTGGGAGAGAAACTGTCAGATGATTATTTAAAATTTGCTCTTCACACCAAAGAGGACACTTTTTTTAAGAGCAAGAAGCGAGTGATAGAGCCAAGTATACCCAAAGGATTAACAAAGAGTTGCTTTAGTTAGCTAAAGTTGAACAAGTATTTTACTTACCTCATTAAAAAGTAACAATGGAAATCAAACTCTGGCTTTAAAAAAGTCCCAATAGGAGGTTGGTTTGACTTTCAGGGTTACTGATCAGGATTGGAGATACTGAAGGGGTTTTCATCATTTTTCATTACAGCGCTGATTTTTAAATGTTAGAAAAGATGATAATGCGGGCCCGTAGCCAGGACCCCCCCCAACCCCCACCCCCACAGCCAAAGGTCCCAAATTTTTTTTGTAATAAAGTATTCTTTTAAATAATGATGCATAATAATTGGAATCCTTCTGTGATTCTCCTTGATGGCACCCGACATATAACAACCCACTGTGCAGCAACTGACGTTTTTTTTTTTTTTATCTGTGAGGCGGCATCCTACATCCATATAATATGGGGCGAAAAGAGCAGGAGAGATGGAAGAGAAAGCAGGCAGCCGCGTCATTATCACAGAATATCGAACACATGTTCAAAAAGACTGCCAAACAGAGTAAGGCTGATAGCTAACTTTAGCTACGTGGTAATAATCGTCAACCCCACACTATGCACCATGGGCGTCGGAAGCTAAATAAATGTGAGTGGGTCCTCTCCCCCATTTTCTGTAGTATGGTGCCTTTTATTGCCTCTATCCAGTAATCTGACAACACTACAAAAGATTTTATAACTCGTTTCTAGTGCCGTAAGCAGTAAAGCGAATAGCCAGTGTTTTTGACGCAAACACGTCCGCCTGTTGCCAATTTGACAACATTGTAGTAAATATTTTTTAGTGCATCAAAAGTGTGCACATTATAATATGAGCAGACAGATTAAGATGTCCAGCACAAACTATTGCAAAAAAAGTCACCAAAATGCAGTATTTAAATCTCGTAATGAAATACAAAATAAGTATGAAAATACAAAAGGTCCACTTTTTTTTACAAAAAAGAACGCCCCCTTGCACTAGGCTGGCTACGGGCCTGTAATGAATCATGATAATAGTCAATTAAGCAAATTCTCAATTTTTGTGGCCAAAATTAAATTTTAAGGCTATTTACAAAGTTAAAGAAGCATTCTCTGTGTTTATTTTACTATTTTCATCTACTGTAGATAGTTAATCAAACCTAAAGTTCATCATAACATCATATCCTTATTCATGCTGTAATAATTCAACAGTGAAACCTGATGTGTTAATTAATACAGAAGAGGCAGAGCTGTCCCATTTTCATCACTTCCTTAAAAACGTTTTTTCTGGAGAGATCCCTCATAATAGATGTTAGCCGAGAAGCCGTCAGCCCGCTCTGATCTGTTGAGAGGGGTCTGATGGATGGGCTGGGTCAGTGCAGGGCTGTGGGATGTTTGTGTGTCGTAACTCAGCTCTGTCACGTCTTGCTCTGTGCTGTTCTTCATCTGATACATCGATCCGGAGCCCAGAGCCCAGAACACGTCCCCCAACCAACAAGCACTTTCCACCAACACCAACAAACACAAACACCCAGTGTGTGTGTGTGTGTGTGTGTGCATGAGAGAGTTAAGAGACTCAAAACTGTTCCCCTTTACTCAAACTGTTCTAGGAATTATTCCACCTTTTCACACTCCTCTAGAATGTTCACCTCAATTCACCGTGTTTTAGTATTCATCCCATTCAAACTGTTCTAGCGTTCACCTCTACTCGCACTGTTCTAGGGTGTTCACCTCTGTTCACACTGCTCCAGAGTGTTCACCTCTATTCACACTGTTCTAGAGTGCTTGCCTCTTTTCACACTGTTCTAGAGTGTTCACCTCTATTCACACTGTTCTAGAGTGTTCACCTCTATTCATACTGTTCTAGAGTGCTTGCCTCTTTTCACACTGCTCTAGAGTGTTCACCTCTATTCATACTGTTCTAGAGTGCTTGCCTCTTTTCACACTGTTCTAGAGTGTTCACCTCTATTCACACTGTTCTAGAGTGTTCACCTCTATTCATACTGTTCTAGAGTGCTTGCCTCTTTTCACACTG
>JBBPCX010000001.1:1489635-1508248 GCA_037974365.1 Hydrocynus forskahlii | reverse complement strand
ATCTATCTATCTATCCATCCGTATACATAGTACATATGAAATAATAAAAAATATTTTATTAAATGTACTCAAATGTATATCTATTTATCTTATAGACATAGATAAAAACATATTTAAAGAACATGTAGCATACTTCAAATTATGCAAAACACAAATTAATATTAGTACTACAACCACCACTACTACTACTAATACCACTACTACTACTACTACTACTACTACTACTACTAATAATAATAATAATAATAATAATAATACACTGCAGTCCTTGTGCTGTATTGTGTTATATGGAAATACCAGTTTTTCATGCTGTTTTAATTAAACTGTGGAAATTCCTGCACTGGGCGCAGAAGTGCAGAAATCCCCCAGGCTGTTGGGTAAGCTGGCGGGAAGAGGTGGGCTCAGTGCGGGGGGCGGGACGGACACTGTGGGGGAATAAATATCCGCACAGGTAGCAGCCAGAGGAACACAACTTCAGGAGAACAACTCTCTCTGTCTCTCTATCTCTCTCTCTCACTCTCTCTCCCGAGAGGAGAAAAGAGCTCACGTCTGTCCTTCAAACCCTGCGCCTGCGCCCTTATCACACCGGCCTCCGAGGACCAGCGGAGAATTCTGGGAAATGAAGTCCATCAGCATCGCCGTCGTCGTGGCCCTGGTCTGCGTGTTTTTCATGCAGAGCTCAGCCCTCCCGTCGTCCCCCTCCCGGCCCGAGGTGAGCTTCAGCCGGCCTGCCTGACCTCAGAGCAGTAAACACTCTATAAACTTATCAGTTGTTTAGGCCTACAGGAACTAACTAGCCTGGTTGGTCCCGTCAGATATTTCATTATTTTGTTTATAAATTGAAATCACTTTTCATCAACTTCGTGATTCATTTTAATTTTTAATTTATGATTTAATTGAGTTTATGGTTCATTTCACTTAATTCATTTAATGATGTTATGATGTAGAGGACCCGCATCCTGACAGACAGGACCCCCATCATGTTCTCATCCAGCATTAATACACGTGATCCGGTCTAGGGTAACTAACTGGGCACTAGCAAGGTTGCAGACTACTGGGTGGAACTGGGCGTCCGAATGCTTCATCAATAGCCTCAGGTCTCAAATTGAACCTGATCTAGTCCTCTGAACATTCTGATGCATATTGATCAGTAATTCTTCATCTAAACCAACCCCTAATAAACCAATTCTATATAATACTAAACCACCCTCCTAAATAAACCAATGCTAATCATTCTAAATCTAAACCACCCCCCATCTTTAGCCCTCATGTCTCTACAGCCCCCCCCCCCCAACCTAAGGCTTATCTGTGTTTTTTAGCATTAATGGGGTGTTCTAACATGTTCTTTCTCTTCATCCTCAGCCTCAGGCCGAGCAGCAGATGGACAATGCGGTTCCTCAGCAAGAACAGCACTGGGTCGCAGCTTCTGTGGAGGAGATGCAGCCTGAGGAGGTGGGCACTGACCTTAGACTCGCTCAGATTTCTCTGGAGGGTCACTGTTAAAGGAAAATTCCGGAAACTAATCTTTAAAAATCAGAAAGAAATCAGTCAAGGCTTTATGGTGTTAAAGTAACTCTCCTAGGGTATAACAATTCACAAATATGATATGATACAGCAGCAACTCGACTTAACAACAGTGCATATATCATAATATACTATGATACACTATAGTAGTAATGCACTAAAAGTATGTTATGTTATAGTATACATATGAACAGTATACATATGAATGTGACCATTCTGTCATACGTGACCACAGCACACAGTACGAAATTCTTCCTCTGCAGGAACACAGTGCCTGGGGAGCAGTGTGTGGGGACGGTACCTTACTCAGGGTACCTCAGAGGAGCCTAGCAGTCTTGGGAATTAAACCCACGACTTCCTGATCACAAGGCCAAAGCCCTAACTACTAGGCTACCAGCTGCCTTTATAGTATAGTGTACTTGTAATTAGTTATAATACATATACACTATTATTATAACATTATAGTGCATTAGTGTATTATAATATCTATTATCCCTTTTTTTGTGAAATATGTGATTCTAATGTGAGATAAGGTACAAACATGACCTCCCTTAGGCTTCCAGAGGGCTTATAAGCGCACAGGAAAACTGCTGCTAGAAACTAATGCACCACCACTGCAGTGACGCAATGCACTGCAACAGTTGTGCGACTCCTTCTAACGTATGGCAAGACTTAAGAACAAGAGCTTGTGTAATGTTACAGCCCGCCTGGGGCTGCTTTGCAGCTCCTGGCTCGTCTGAATGTTGTGTTTAGTGATGTGTTTCCACTGAGAACGTTTTTGAACACTCTGGAGAGTGAAAGTTGGGAAAAAACATCAGAATTTTCTTGCAACCACTCACAATTTTTTATTTTTTTGGATCAAATTATGGAGAATAGGATCAACATAAGGACTGGTATTGATAAGCAGTATCAGTATCAACATCGGTTTAAGTACAGTCCTAACCGTGCCATCTGTGTCTGTGAGGAACTGTTGAGGAAACATCTGTAATGGGTGCTGATGCCACCACCAGAAGCAGGAGATCAAGAACAGATGTGTCTTGTCTCTCATATCTGGACCTGGAGAGCGTAATGAAAAATGAAATGAAATGGAAAACATTGGAATTTTCCTTCAATGAAATTCTTTATTTTTTGGTCCAAACTATTGAGAGTAGGATCAATATAAGTGTTGATAAGTATTGGTATCGATAAGCAGTATCAGTTGTGTCTCGTTCCTAACATCTGGATTGTAAACTCACTTGGAGAGCAAAACATAGCAATGGCCTGATGATGTGTTTCCACTCTCTGAAGAGTGAATGTTGGAAAAACATGGGAATTTTCCTTTAACGGCTCCCTTTTTAAAAAGTGATTTATTGTTTTTTATGGATGTTGAATCTAAAAGGCTAATAAGTGACTTCTTTCTTCAGGTGCTGTTCAGGACGAAGCGCCAGAGTCACCTCTCTTTGTGCCGCTACTGCTGCAACTGCTGCAAGAATAAAGGCTGTGGATTCTGCTGTAAATTCTGAACGTCCCAGATGGGGCTCAGAGGGTCCCGAGCTTCTGGAAAAGCCACTGAAGGACTTTTAACTTATTTATCGGACTGATCTCTTCTCTGTCTACCATCTTTTACCATGGACCTCTCGAACTGAAGTATTCCACCAAAAACAAGGCCTGCTAGTCCAATGCAGGCCTAAATGAACATGCTGCTCTTGATCCTCTTGCTTTTCCCTAAAATAATCTCCAGAATGGTGAGATGTTATTAATAAGTCATATTGGGACATCTCTATCAGGCCTTTCATTGTGAAGTTCATAATGTGAATTGGCATTGTTTTAAAAAATTGTCAAAAATAGAGGTGGTAGGTTTTGTGAGGAAATGTACCGTCAACTAGAGGCTGGTAGACCCTAAAGCAGAGCTGCTAAAACGATTTATTTACACACATTAACATTATTTTAATGACGAGGCCTATAGCTATAGGCTGACCTTCACCTATACAATGCTGCGAAAGGACATTCAGCGAGAGCTTTGCATATTATTATAATAACAGCTGTCCCAGTGAGGGAAAGAGGAGAAACAGCTTGAAGCTAGTGAAGCTACTTGTACATGTTTTAGGAACTTCTGGCTCATTTGACATGATCATGTTTTGTATATGTTATTATTGTAATATATTAACCTGTTGATTATTAATGAGTGTATTTTTGTGATATGTTTTTAATAAACACGTTTCTTACATTTTAGTGTGTTCTTATGCTACAAGTTGGGATGGGTAAACTGTGGTCCGGGTTCCTGACTGGTCAGTTCTGAAGATCCTGGACAAAAGGGCGCTGCTACTGGTGTTAATACTTTCTAACAGCTGCGTTTTCAAAAGGTTGATGCTGGATTGGGTCAGTGCAGGGACGGGAGCGGCGCTCCTCACATCATTTGTTGATCAGAACATTTGTCCTCCCTCATTATATACACAAGAAACTCAGTACACAGTTTAGATCCTTATTTCTCAAAAAATCACGATAAAATGACTGCTGAATCTTCTCACATCTTTCCATGTGACATTTTTTATCACACCAAATTATGGAGAGTGGGATAAATAAGAGTATCGATAAGATCTATAACTCCTCCCCCAGTCACACACCCACACAATGATCTGTGTAATAACCTGCTGCAACTTAAATTATCATTGTTTGGAATATTGTGTGCAGTAGTCTTACCAAGTGAACTACCACTACTGATTTGTCAGTATTGTTGATCTACTACTGATCTCCATTATGTACAATAACAAATTTGGTATAGAGAATGACTCTTAACCACTATTTGTGTTACTAGTAAATTACTTGGCAACTTGGTATTGAGTTATTTATCTGTAGGATTAATACCCCAGCATTTTGTGAATATAGTATAGTGTTTTCATATAGAGTATTTCATTCATTCATTTATTTTCTGTAACCTCTTATCCTTACTAGGGTTGCAGATACCTGGAGCCTATTACGGGGTCTACAGGTGCAAGGCAGGGACTTACCCTGGGTGGGGCACTAGACCACGGCAGAGTCTTCACATACACACACACACACACACACACGCCACTTGCTCACACACTCACACCTATGGTTAATTTAGAAACCCCAATTCATCTGACGCACATCTTTGGACTGTGGGGGAAACCGGGAGACCCCATAGGAAACTCGCACCACCACGAGGAGAGCATGCAAACTCCACACACACACACACATTCAAACCCCCAACCCTGGATGTGTGAGACAACAGCGCTACCCACTGCGCCACCGTGGGGCCAAATTAGAGTATTTTTAAGAGTATTTTCTGCAGAGTTTTTATTGGATTAATTTTAGCCTTTATGTTTTATATTGTTCTGGTCTCTGTGATTCTGTGTGTCTGTGCAGTCATAACATAGGCAGTTTCCTCAAGGATGTATAAAGTTTTCTGATTCTGATTATCAGTGTCAGTATCCGTATCAGTACAGTCCAAACTGTACCATCTGTATTCATGAGTAACTGCTGAGGAAACATCTGTAGTGAAACTAGTCCAGTCCTCATTCATCAGGAGAAGATCAAGAACAGATGTGTCTTGTTCCTAATATCTGGATCTGGAAAGCATAATGTAGCAGCTGCCTTATATTGGGAGACCTCTTTTGAACTCTGTGAAGAGTGACAGTCAGAAAAATATTGGAGCTTTCCTTTAAAGGCTCCACTATTTAAACTGGTTTATTGTTTTCCAAAGGACATTGAGTATAAAAAGCTACTGTTACAGAAGCATCTGTCATGGGGACTAAAGCTATGACCAAAACCAGACCACTTTTCATTCATCAGGAGAAGATCAAGAACAGTTGGGTCTTGTTCCTAACATCTGATTTGTAATTCACATCCATGAAGTGCTTTTGGTGATGTTATGGGTCTGGAATACATCAAATGCTAAAGTACGAGTGTTAAATAGGCTTGGTCATTACATTACATTCATGTGGGCAGATACATTTATCCAAAGCGACTTACAATATGAGGAAACATTCAAGTGTGAGAACCAGAGGAGAGTACTAAGTGCTTAAATCTTTATGCAAGAGTAGTGTAGCAGTGTCCACTATGTTCCTTTTATGTTCCTCTGTATTAAGAATGTATTATGTTCCTTTCATTATAAATAATTACCCATTTGTTAAGAATGCGTGATGATTAGAATCATGGTACTGGAAGATAATGGCTTAAAGAGGCAGTTTTGGACAAATGTTTGGATGGAACTGGGCTAAAATATCTGCATTTTATTCATTGGACTGTTTATAAATCTTCTTAATACTAGCACGGGTAGATGTGATCCCAATGTTTATACTTTAGAAACATTTGTGTTGTGGATATGCTGCCGAAAATATCAGATATTTTGGCCCACAACTTCTATCTCTCTGCATCCCCACTGAGCCCCATTCACTTTTGTCTTTCTCACATGTGCCCCCTACTGGACACCTGATCAACAATAGAATAACTTGATTTATATTATAGCAGTACCTGGTTACAGGTGGGGGAGGGGGAGGGCATTTGACCCCAGAGACCACCAACTAGCCAGCTAACCTATTTCACTACTTTAACCAAGGAGATGAAACATGACACTGCTTAAAATCCCACAATTTTGAATTTGCCAACATTAAATTTTTGTTTGCACTGAGGGTCTTTTTCTTTTGAGCAGTCCGAGATCTTAGGATGGGCCGCAGATTTCGAGAGAGAGGGAACAATGAAAGAAATACACAAACGCTTGTTTACTAGTCAGCTGTGGAACATCACAGCTATTTGGGTGGTATGATCACTGAACCACATGGGTGCACACACACACACACACAAATAAACACACACACACAAACACACACACATGCACACACAGAAACTCACAGACAGACACACACACACACACACACACACAAACAAACATGCTTACACTAAACTTAAACTCTGAAAATTCACAGTTATCAGTTTCAGGGGTATTATTACCACACACACACACACACACACACACACACACACACACACACACACACACACACACACAGCACTTACATTTTACAGCACTTGAAACATCAAAGCGAAGAAGAGGCTGGTTGAGTTTGATGCTTTATTTACAGCAGATTAGCTCGTTGGCTTAGCGGCCTTTGTTAGCGTGTGGTCTGTTGTTTGCTGCTTGGATTTATGAATACAATGAATAATCTTCTTTTATGAATGATGTCATTTTGGACACACATCTTTAGGGAGTCAGGGACGGACAAGTGACCAGCCAGTGTTTCTCTGTCTTTTGTCCTATGACTGCTGGGATACGCTCCAGCAACCACTACCCCCCAACCCCCACCCCCCCAAAACAGCCCTCCATCCCGAAGCCTTGGTCAGAATAAATGTTTCAGAGAAAAGCCGCCACAGCATATTGTACATACAACATAGACAGATGTGTGTATTCTTGCAAAGAAGAACACCTTAAATCTAACAATAACATTATTAATACACGTATTCAAATTAAAATTCACCAGTAATAAGATTATTCAACTTACTCAGTTAATAGCTCCTTTAAGTCATTTCACTTCGAGAAATTGTCTTTTGCAGTATATTTTTAGTATTTAAAAAAAAAATGCTTTCAAGACAATCTTTCAAGGTAAAATGGCTTCAAATAACCTACATTATGAATTCATTATTATTTTTTATTATTATTTATTAGCTCTAAAAGAAAAATATTAATTGTAGAATGTTTATATTCATATGTGCATAATATATAATATAAAATAAATATAAATATTAATTCTGTAATATATGTATTATAGATTTATAGTTATGTCGACTAGATTTGAGATTATTTTACTTGTAAAGACATCCCTTTTTTTCGTCTGCTTGTGCAAAAGTTTGGGTACCCTCGGTCAAAATCTTGGTGCCTGTGAAAAGCTCAGTGAGTAGAAAATGGACTGATCTCCAAAAAGGCGTGACGCTAAAGATTAAATATTCTTAGCAGTCTGATGCTAAAAGCTTTTAGCTGTAAGGTGGGATTCTCAGTAGGTGTGTTATCCAACACCCTCATAAAGTGAAGACCTGGGCAAACCCTAGATCTGAAGGCTTCAAAGGCTTTCGAGAAACCCACCCGACTGTTTTCTACCACATTTTACAATTTGCATTTAAATCACTGCTGTGGTAAAACTGCATAGCCCACCACCTGCAAGTCGATACTCCTGGAATTCCCGAGGAGAATGGATGAAGATTCCGAATGAAGGAGAAACCCACAAAGCAGACACCCCACCTGGGCCATTCGCTGCCTCACTTGCAGGCACCACCTGGAATCGTTTATATAAATTAGCAGCAGATTAGCGGTGCCATTTTCTCCTCTGATGACCCTTCGTCTTTTATAGCCCACTCCGAAAGCCTTCGTGTTTGTTTTCAAATCATGAATGGAGGAATAAATAAATAAACAAACAAACGCATTTGTTATTTATACTGGGGGGCTTACCGCGTCAAGCCCAAGGCCTCATTTACACTGGAGCCCTGAAAGACATGCAAAAAAAGGGTAGCAATAAATACAAAATAAAAGCACATTGACTGACTTTAAAAAACAATGTGCAACAATCTGAAAGACAAGGGAAAAATAAAATGGATGAAAAATAAAAGTTTATTATGAAATATATATAATATTAATCTAACTACTGACAACAGAATACTGTCCTACTCATATGAGGAGGAGTTACACATTGAATCTGGTTGTCCTGTGTACAGTGACAATAAATGATTTCAATTCAATTCAAATCTCTGCTTAAATTGTTCGCTTGAATGTGTAAATGGACTAAAATACTTTATTTTGGCTCCTGGTTGAAAGGTATTCCAGTTGGACACTGATGAGATAGATGAGAGTAGTACATGCTGGACCTCAGTTTCATTGTGTCCTGAATGTAAGCGGAGATTGACAGCAGTAAAGGCCACTGCACTGCAGATCCAAAAATTCCGAACCATTGTATTCACTGAAGGTGTCTTCATCGCCTGTGCTGTCAACTCACAACAAAAAGGTCCTGGGTTCAGTTCCAGGCTGGAGCTGTGTAGAGTTTGCATTTTCTCTCTGTCTGTGTGGGTTTCCGCCTGGAGCAGGTGTGTCCTCCCACAGTCAAAAGACATTTACATCTACGGTATTTAGGAGACGCTTTTCTCCAAAGCGACTTCCATTCCCTAACTACAGGGGACAGTCTCCCTGGAGCGACTTGGGGTTAACAGTCTTGCTCAGGAACCCAGTGGTGGTGTGCCGAAGGTAGGATTTGAACCCATGACCTCTTAGTCCAGAGGCAAGTATTCTACCCATGAGGCCACCACCACCCCCAACATCAGGTGGACTGGAGATGCTAAATTGCCCTTCTGTGTATGTGAGTGCGCGTTGTCTGTGTGGATTATGTTTCCTAATCAGACTGACTGAAGGTACCCTTCAAAGAACCACACCAATTAAGAGGAGCCATTCGGACTAGGAAGACCTTGCTGAATGTCATGAGATGTGCATTTTTTGTGTCATTATAAGTGCTTGCACTCCTTTACTCTTCCTTTCCTACCCAAACTTAATGAGGAATAAAGACACAAGATGAATCAGTCATGTTACTTGACAGGCCTCACCAGGGTTCCATTCAAGCCAATTCTAGATCACCACTTTCAGGGAAACTCTGGATCGCTCCCAGGCTTGAAAACAGCTTTCACACTTGGACATGTTGACCTCTTGGGGCAAACGTACATAGCTTCCTAGAACTTCTCATAGATTATATATTCTGTAATCTTTTGTGTAAATTTCCTGAATTGTACAATGCATCCAGTATATTTTCCTGCCAAGGAGTCATCTCAGCCCCAGGGACTGGGACTCCGGACTTCCTGCAGGCTCGAAAATAGCCTCCACACTCGTCCAAATGCATTGACCTCAAGAGGCAAACGGCTCAAGGAAGAAAAGCTGTATTGTAAATGCCCTATATCATAAGCAGCTTGAGGGTGGAGTCTTCTTAAAAGAAAGAAACAGCAAACAGCACATTTACAGCCCCAGACACGTTCAGTACTGTTTCAGCTCTTTCCTTTCATTTTCTTCATAAAAAATGAACACAAACACCCACCAGCTCCAAGCTGAGAGGTCTGGCACTGTGTAGTAGTGTCAAAAAGTGCAGGCGGACTCGTGCTATCTGATAGGCAACACTGCCCGGTGTGCTGTAGACTTACCATTTCAGTAGACCTCTAGAAAGTCTCATGTAGAGACAAATTAATGAGGCAAATTTCTGGTTTCCACTGTTTCCACGGCGACGTCGTCCTCTAATTTCACATCACATTTTTGAGGAAAGCGAAACGTTTTGTAATGATTCGTGGCGGCCTGTGCCGCGGAGTATCCTGCTATTTCATGCTATCGTACCCAAAAAACGGCTTCAGTCAGGGCCTCCCACCGCTTTTATCGTCTTTAATGTTGCCAACTCCGTTTGAAGTCCCCCCCTCTTACGTCCCATGGTTGGGCCTGCGCTCGTCCCATTCCCAGGCAGGGTGTCTACACTTTACATTAGAAGACAGTTCTCTGTTCAACCACACACATCCAGTCTCATTCGGCCTTCGCATGATCAAAAAGGACAGCTCTTCCGTTCCTCCTACCCTCTCCTTCTCCAAACCCCAGACACACCCGTTTCTGTTTCATTTGTATGCTAAGTCTTATCTGGCTTTTCCCAGCGCCGGGAACTTTCTGAGGCTTTCGGAGGTCTACTTAATTCCAGAGCAAACCGTGGCCATATCTGCCACGAATTTATTTAGCCAGCCGTCTTCCCTCCCTCTCTTTTTTCCCCAGCCTTGCTTTGATAGGAGCGGGGTGTAAATATTGTAACGGGCACAGGCTGTCCAGGCCATCAGCCCTTTGATACACTCCTGTACACCCAGAGATTTCTGCACACAATCGAATCCGGCACGGTGGGCAGGATCGGAAAGCAGATAGCACCCACTTCCACGGAGCCGTAGCAGCAAAGCCCCTCGGCAGCCGCTGTCAGATGAAACGTGCCCAGTGTCCTCATGCATAATTTTGCACATCGCATGTGGTATATGCACATAAATCACAGTGTGTGGTATTTAGACGATTGCCCAGGGGTGGCCGGTGTGCTTGATCACGCCATACGCAAAAACTCAGCTACAGTGTGCTCTTCTCATGCTCTTCTCTCTCTCCTCTTAGTCAGAAGATACTGAAACCGCTGGTGCGTGGTGCTACGGTTCCAACTGAGTGGGCAGAGGCCTGCTGTGTGTGTGTATGTGTGTGTGTGTGTGTGTGTGTGTGTCAGGATTATGAATATGTTGTTGCTACTCCTCCACTTTCTATTGTTTTGTTTGGTAAAGTTGACAGGCGAGAGATGCCAGCAAGTGTGCTGGTAGAGACGTCATGGCAAATGACAAATGATAAGCGGGCGTTCAGATTTGTGTTGGAGCTCAAAGTCCTTGTCCAAACTTGATGGGGCCCAGCTGCTCACAAAACGCTCCATCAGATTCAGAAAGCATTCCAATATCTGACAGTCCGATTCAAGGTTTTTGGCTCTCCCATCTTGAGCAAATTTTACTTGCCATTTGTTTAGTCTTTGTTTCCTCCTACCTAATTTTATCACCTTAAACAAAACATAGGCATGTTGGCAGGGGTTGGCAAAACTAAGTTAATACAAGTCCAATACATCATGTGAAGCTGGTCTAGATTATAAACAAAGGAATGACATTCATCAAAATACATTTAAAAATTCATTTTGGAATATTGATAACTAAGCTATTACTATTACAGATTTTTTCCTTGTTGATGGCCCAATGATAGTATAGTTACCAAGCTAACTTAGCAAGGGTTGTCATGACTAATCTTGAAATGAGTTTTGGAGAATTAAAAATGGAATCTTTTAATAAAGTGAAAGTTTCAGCATTGTTTTTGCTCATCAAGTCTCAAAATTTGAATTAATTTTTAGTTCTTAACTGATCTCTAAGGCTAAGGATAGATGACTAAGGATAGATACTACATATTTTTTACAAATATTTGATAATCAATATTTTGATTACAGTAAAGTTCAGGCATATTTTTATTGGACTATAGTTGAGTTCAGACAGATTTTTTTGTACTTAGGTCAGGAGCCAGATAGTTTTTTTTGTACGGGAGTCACATTTTGTCAAACTAGAGCCAGGTTCAGACAGATTTTTGATGGACTACAATTAGTTTCTGACAGATTTTTCTTGGACTACATTCTGGAACAGGTGGATTTCGGACTACAGTCGGTTATGGACATATTTTATGGACATATTTTTAAGAGGCTGCATTCAGAAAGTTTTGGGCTAAAATCAGATCCAGGTTCAGAATTTGGTGTTGTGTTGGTCAGATTGGACCTGCAATTCCTTGTTCTGTTTTATATTCAGGTTCAGATCAAAACATTAAGCCTGATTACAGCTCAAATCCACACACTGAACCCCAGACATTCTCACAGAAAATAAAACCTTGTATGTAAATTTGCTCAAACGTTTTCATCAATCCATAGCGTGGCCCATATTTCCCCTGCCATGTAGCCAACTCAGCCCCTGTCAGGATGCAGGATATACACACTGTCGACACTGGGATTAAATGCATGTATTGACAGGGGCGTATTTCATACACCATCTGTAATCTGGCAACTTGTTATCCTCCAGCTGCACTCGAGTATTTCCAGTGTGTCTATGTGTGCATTTGATATTCATCACACTCCTTTAACCAATCACATGGACACTGAAGATCAATGGAACATGCAAATGCTGGCTATGCAATCCATACAGCGCAGTTGCGTGATTTATGATGAACAGTTTTATAACATACAGATTGGCTTGTCCCTTCTTTCAGTTCTACACTCACACACCCACTTACACACCCACCCAGCCGCTTGTCTCAGTGTCATTTCATCACCATTCAGTCAGTGGAGCTTGCTGGAGGCTCAGATTGCATAATGGATCAAGCAAATTTGCAGGAGTTGTTTGTTGCACCTGCATGTGCATCCTACCTGGGATCTCATTGACCTCAGTGTGAAAAAAATGAATAGATGAAAAATAAATTCTTAAAAAGACATGACAGTGTAATTTGTCTTTCTTTGCATATATACTGTCCAAAGGTTTGTGGACACCTGCTCATCCAGTGTTTCTTCTAGGGGTGACTATATCCAACCTTTGCTGCCAAAACCTCCACTCTCCTGAGAAGGCTTCCTACTCAAAATTTGAACATTGCTGTGAAGATTTGATTGCATTCAGCCGTGAGAGCACTAGCGGATTGATCAGTTATGGATCACAAATTCCGCTCCAACACAAACCCAAAGGTGCAGGATGGTGCTCCTTCACCAAAGAAGATGCAGTTCCACTGCTCTGCATCGCAGTGCTGTAGCATTAGGATTATCTGCAGGTGCTACAGAGCATCCTGTTCCATTGTCAGTGCTTTTCTATGGAGATTATATAGACTCTGTGTCTGCAATGCACCTTGAAGCAGCTGAAATCCCTCATTAGAAAGGCTGTCTGGATATTTATGGACATATGGTGTACACTGGTGACACAAAATCCACACTTTTATATGCTGGAACAACATATTTTGACATTTGAAGCGTTCCAACTAAAAATAATGAATATTTCATGTTGCAGTTTTGAAGGATCTGTTTAATGGCCACTAGAGATGAGAAGCCTAATGAATACGAGAAGTAGCAGCAGGGATGTTAATGGGATGTTAATGGGATGTTAATGGAAAATTGCATAAATTGTGGATGTTGTTGTGATTAAACAAAGACGCACATTTAGCCATAGACTCACCAACATAAACTGTAGACTCTAAAACTCCTCCTCCTGTCACACACCCACCCATCAGGCTTTATAACTCCGCTCCCGTCACACACCCACCTATCAAGCTCTACAACCCCTCCCCCGTCACACACCCACCCATCAGTCTCTATAACTCCTCCCCCACTGCCATTAGACACTATAACTCCTCCCTCGTCACACACCCACCCATCAGTCTCTATAACGTCTCTCCCACTGCCATTAGACTCTATAACTCCTCCCCCGTCATACACCCACCCATCAGTCTCTATAACTCCTCCCCCACTGCCATTAGACCCTATAACTCCTCCCCCTGTCACACACACACACTCACCCAACAGACTCTATAACTCCTATACCGTCACACACCCACGCGTCGACTCCATAACTCCTCTCCTGTCACACACACACACACACACCCCCACCCATCAGACTTTACAACCCCTCCCCATCACACACCCATCCATCAGACTCTATAACCTCTCCCCCATCACACACCCATCCATCAGACTCTATAACCTCTCCCCATCACACACCCATCCATCAGACTCTATAACCTCTCCCCATCACACACCCACCCATCAGACTCTATAACCCCTCCCCCATCACACACCCATCCATCAGACTCTATAACCCCTCCCCATCACACACACCCATCACACACACCCATCAGACTCTAGAACCCCTCCCCCATCACACACCCATCCATCAGACTCTATAACCCCTCCCCCATCACACACACACCCATCAGACTCTATAACTCCTCCACCATCACACACCCACCCATCAGACTCTATAACTCCTCCCTCTTTTCACATACCCAACAAACAGGTTCTATAACTCCTCCCCCACACAATAATTAGTTCAATAACCTGCTGCTACTCAGATGTTTTCTTATGGTGTGCTAAATCATTATGTGCCATATCTTTATTATTATGTGCAATAGCATTATCATGTGCAATATCACAACTTATGTCGCTATTACTTGCAGTAGTGGACTTGGTAAAGAGAACAACTGTTTCTAGTATTAATTAGTAAACTGTTTCACGAGTAATTTTATTATTTATATTTATATCCACCTCTCTTACTAACCACAGCGTTTTATTTTCAGAGTATTTTTATAATATATTATATATTGTCCTTGTCTTTGTGTCTTTCTGTGTCTATGTAGTAGTTGTGTAAGCAATTAAGTTTTCTGATTCTGATTCTGATAAGAGGTCCAACAAAGACATCACAGGTCCAGTCACTACCAGCGCTAATGTTCTGCATGCCCCAGTGTGCCGGCCCGCTCACGCTGCTAGCAGTTACCCCACTGTTATGGATTGATCTCCACAGCGTACAAGCAGTGATTTGTAACGTCACGTGAGGGCAGGACAAATGCTCTGATAGCACTGTGTCGCTCTCCGGGGAATTCTCTTCCTGCTGACTCCTCAGTTTCTCTCCAGGCAAATGTGCACCACAGCTGCTGCACAAATAACCTTCCACAGGACTGCAAAAACATTACAGGTTGACAAACCATTGATACCGTATTCTAATGCCTCCCCCACCTGCATGACTTGCTCCCTCCATTTCCCACCTTCTGTTTTTGTTTCTCTTCTAGGTAGTTTTTTTTTTTGGCCTTCTTATATTTACACTCGCTGGCCGTTTTATTAGAAACACTACCTCATGGTTTCACTGAATGGCCACTTTATTAGAAAGATTAACCTTGTGCTTCCATGCACTGGCCATTTTATTAGAAACACCTTTCTTGTTCTTCCACTCAAGGCCACTAAATTAGGAACAGCGACCTTGTGCTTCTACTCACTGGCCACTTCACTATAAACACCACTTTATGCATTTACTGAATGGACACTTTATTCGAAACACAAACTTCAACTTACCACTCACAGGCCACATTATTAGAAACAAATACCCATGTATTTTCACTAATTGGCCATTAGAAACATCACCTTATGCTTTCACTAAATGGCCACATTATTAGAAACACTTACCTTGTGCTTCCATTCACTGGCCATTTCTTTAGAAACACCTTCCACTCAAGGCCACTTAATTAATTGCAATCAGCTACCTTGAGCTTCTACTCATGGGCCACTTTACTGTAAACACCACTTTATGCATTCACTCAATGGCCATATTATTAGAAACACCTCTCTTGTGCATCCATTCACAGGCCACTTTATAGGCCACTACCACTGTATTTTTATGAATAAAGGCCACTTTATTAGAAACACCAACGCTATATGTGCACTATATACATGTACGTATACTACCTTGGCCCATCTGTTGCTACACAATTTCATCCCCACTCCCCATTCCATTATAACTAATGAAGCACAAAGGGATTTCTGGCATAAACTGTGTACCAACAGATCCCCCGTACTCCGCCAGGTTAGTGGTTTCCAATAAACTGGCCTGCATCATCTTAGCAGCTTGGGTTCTTCTTTCTCAGCTGTCTGTCTGATGAACATGTTTTTCTATTGAATGTGCAGAACAGAAGGTGGATTGAAAAGCTGAATGTTTTCACAAGGCTGCAAATAAAGCCGCTTTGATTTATAACAGATGTCAGTAATCGGGTGCTTTATAATACAGGGCCTGTACAGGCACCTCCACCGCCCCAATTACAGGCCCTTTCAGAGCGACGCATTCACTCTTCACTGAGATGCTCAAGGGTGACGCTCTCTTAAACGTTTATCTCTCTCACACACCGTCTCTCTGGTTCTTTCTTTCTTTTCATCTTTTGCTCTCTCCCTTAACTATTCTGCTCTCACTCTCTTAAATGTTTGTCTCTCTCACAAACCATCTCCTTGTTCTTCTTTCTTTCTTTCTTTCTTTCTTTTTTCTTTCTTGCTTAATTGCTTTCTTTCTTCTCTTCTCTTTCTTTTTCTTTTTCTTTCCTTTTTTCCCTCTCTCCTGTAACTATTTCTCTCTCACTCTCTCTTAAATGTTCATCTCTCTCGCAAACCAACACTCTATTCTCCGTCTCTTTCTTTCTTTCCTTCTTTCCTACTTTCTTTCATTCCTCCTTTCCTTCTTTCTTTCTTTCCTTCCTCCTTTCTTCTTTTCTTTCTTTCTTTCCTTCTTCTTTTCATTCTTACTTTTCTTCTTTCTTTCTTTCTTTCTTTCTTTCTTTCACGCTCTCCCATAACTATCCCTCTATTAAATGCATATCTGTCCCTCAATCTCTTTTCTCCTTCTCGTTCTTTCTTTCTTTTTTCTTTCTTTTTCTCCATCTTTCCCTCTCCCTTAAATGTCCCTTTCTCGCTCTCAATCTCTCTAATCTCCTTCTCTTGCATTCTTTCTCTCGTTCTTTTTTTCTTGCTGCCCTCTTTCTTTTTTAGTAAAATTTAGGAATGTGATGCTCCACCTCATGTTTGAACAGCAGCTCTGATGGTGATAATGTGGCTCCACCAGCCGCTGGTTGTGTTAAACCGCAGAGGGAATTGGCACGAGGTAATGTGGGTTCCTCCTCCGCCGCCCAGCATCGTATGTGATGACTCAGCTCTTCGCCCACCATCTGAATGATCAATAGGGGGATTAGCTCTAGTGTGGAGGTGTGTCTATTTGCTTTGAGGGGCTTTGGGGACAGTCAAGTGTGAATTCCAGCATCATTTCTCCTCCCCTCAAGGCTCAACAGCAGCTTATTCTACCCGGGAGGGGCGACAAGGCCACAAATGCGGCTTTCAGCACAACACACCAGTGTTGCGCACACTAGGGTTGGGTATTGTTTGAATTTTATCAATTCCGATTCCAGTTCTTATCAATTCCCCACTGATAAGACACTGAGGTTTAAATGCTATTGATAAACAAATTACTGCTAAGTAATGTACTAGTAACTCTGTTCTCTGTACTGATTCCGTTACTGCACATAATAGAGATCAGCAGTAGATCAGTAATACTGACACAAGTAGTGATATTCACATGGTAAGACTGCTGCATATTATGAGATACTGCACATAATGCTAATGATTTAAACCCAGTAAGAAACGGATACATGAAATTGTTAAGCAGATACTCAATTTCTTTCTTTCTCTGTCTTAACAGTTCCTCTCTCCTATCCACCATCTCTCTATTTCCCTTCTTTCTTTCTCTCTCCTTTCTTTTTTTCTCTCTTTCTCTCTTTCCAGTCCTTTTCTCTCATCCACCATCTCCATATTTCTTTGTGACTGTCTGTCTCTCTCTTTCTTTCACTCTTTTTTTCTTACTTACTTTCTTTCTCTCCCGCTCTCTTAACTGTTCCTCTTTCTCTTCCACCATCTCTGTTTTCCCATTTCTTTCTTTCTTTCTTTTTTGCTTTCTTTCTCTTTTTCTATCTTTCTTTCTTGTTTTCTTTCATTTTTCTTTCTGTCCCTATCTCTCATCCACTTTCCAACATTCAGTTCCCAACTCTTGTGCGCGCGCACACACACACACACACACACACACACACACACACGCTGCATCAGCTGAAAATTTTTTCTTTTGTTGAGCCCTATTTTTTCTTTTGCCTTCTTTCTTGAGAGTGGCAGATGCTGTCCGTCTTTGCTGTCCTGTTTATGTCCTAGTCAGGTCCCTCACTGCAGATGTGGGGGTCCCTGCGGCGGTCCTAAGCGGTTCCCCCTCCGGCTGTGCTCGCTGCAGCATTGCAGGCCAAACGGAGTGGAACTGAGCAGCGCGGCATTCCAGGAGTCCCAGCTGTGGACAGAGGAGAGGCTGAAACGGTCCTGCGGCGTCACCTCATCCGCTTCAGTTCACCAGAGCTCACTGGATCGTCAGGACCACGGACAGCAGCCCACCTGGGACCGTCGCTGACTTCATACTTTAACAAGGTCTCTACTGAGACACGTCTCAATCTGTGGGCTGGACTTTCGGGTGGGCTGTCATCAGTAAGGACAGCAGCTTTCGGAAGAGATGTTCTGTGTTTCTCTCTCACTCTCACTCTCACTCTCTCTCTTTCTCTCTTTCTTCCTCCTTGCTCTCTCTCTCTGCTCACTTTCTTTCTCTCTCATTTACTCTCCTCTCTCTCTGTCTTAAAATGTCTCTCTCTCTAACCCTCTCTCTCACTGTCTTTATCTCTTTTCTCTCTCTCTCTCTCCTCCTCTTCCTCCTTTCCCTTTCTTACTTGATAATTTACTCTGTTTTCTTTCTCCCTTTATCTTTCTCTCCCTTTCTTACATGTCCCTCTGTCTCATACACTGTCTCTATTTCTTCCCATTCCCCCTTTCTTTCTTTCTTTCTTCTTCTCTCTTTATTTCTTTCTTTTTTCCTTTCTTTCTTAAGTAAAATTCAGGAATGTTTGTTGAGTGTAAAGCTGATCTTTAAAGGTGGTCTTTGGGGTCTGTCCTGCAGAAGC
>JBBPCX010000001.1:1463522-1487035 GCA_037974365.1 Hydrocynus forskahlii | reverse complement strand
TTCCGTTCTGTCTGTTCATTGGTTTTTCCTAGTTTCTGTCCCTGTATATATTCTCCCTTGTGTTTCTGTTCGGGGTCAGGGTATTATAGTGTCATTATGTAGTGTCCTCTGTATAGTGTTATTATGTAGTGTCCTCATTATAGTGTCATTATAGATGTGTCCTCTGTATTGTCACGAAGCTACAAATAAAAATCACACGGTGGAGAAACCTGCTTCAGCGTCCACAATGGCTTTCTGGTGGCCCCGGAGCTACAGAGCTCCTCGGTCTCGTCCCAAGAAGCGCCGGCGCGCTGCGAAGAACCGCGACGCCCGCACCGCGACAATAACAATTACTATTAAATACATGTAGATATTTACATTTACATTACTCTTATATATTAAATACATTATGAAATGTAGGGCATCTCCAAAATTGTATCTGGCTGTGCATTGACCAAGTTTTCTTCATAAAACTTGGAATTCCAAAGACACAAATTGTTGATCAAAGTACATTTCAAGGACACCTCTGATGCCAGATGCATGTAGCAAGACCATCACTGATTACAGGAAAGTTAACACACTCCCCCAAGCCAATGAAGCCTCCTTTTCTGACAAGATCAACAACTTCTGGGCTTGTTTTGACCTGGACAATAAGAGACTAGTCATCAAAACTGCCTCCCAAGACAACCAGCCCCCCAGACTTTCCACATCTCCTGAACAATCTGCACTGAGGAGGCTGAATGCACAAAAAGATGCTGGCCTTTGTGTAATCCCTAGCCATGTAGTTAAGGATTAAGAAGGCAGCTAAAGAAAGCTCACCTGCAACAGGTTGTGTCCCACTCCTGGCCATTACTGACCTCCAGTATACATGGTGTCTACTGTCTTCTTGCAGAATTGCCAGGGACACTTTACACCCAATCACTGTTTGTCCTCCTCCCATCAGGGTGGTGGCACATGAGCAATAGATACCACAGCAGCATTCTCAGGAATACAATTCCAATGCTGAACTCTCAGACCCAACACTAGCCACGCCCTACCTTCATGCTCCTTGTATGTGTTTATTACAGTCATCACACCTAATATGAATCCCTTATTATCTACCTTGTGATATCAATGCTCTCCACCACATTTTGCACATGTTAGCTGTGTTTTTTTCATTTTTATATTACATAACCCATCCACTCATACATTATCTGAACCACTTATCCAAGGGTTGCGGGAGGTGCTTGAGCCCGTCTCAAGGCACAAGGCGAGCCTGCAAACTCCACACAGAAGGGACCCCAGGTCTCATATAACCATGTGTTACAAATACTCTCACATGTTAATTTTGGCTCCTCAGCACTCTGGTTACATGCAAAAATGCATTTTGTGGTTCTTGTGCTTTGTGCAATGACATCTAATCAAATCAAGGGGATAATCTCATTGGATCTCTCTGACACCTACACATAAATAACACTGTCTGCTACATAAATTTCAATATGCACCAAAATTAACATTTGCAAACATATTAAGGAAGAGAAGAAAAACTATACATAGATATAGACACACAAACATATTTGGTGTAAATCTGACAATACTCTGAAAAAAGTATTATGGCAAAACCTCCATAGTGATGACATTTTACACATGTATGCCTTTTGTGTGTTCACATGTACATTAAAGGTACATAAAGCATCCACTGCTCAACCTTAAAACCTAAGTGTGCACATCTTCAATATGTATAGCCTTATTTGTAGATACTGTGCATGGTTTTATTTATTTAAATTTACACTGGTATCCACACCAAGCAAAAATCCATGCACATCACACACTTGGGAAAAGCTTCAGTTTGCATTGATGGATCAGCATTTGGCATGTTTGGACAAAGCCAGTGATCTGTTTCAATTAAGATATGCCCTGGCTCCCAAAGCTTCTACACAGTTGTGATGGTGTTTCACATGAGTGGCCGCCTGCTCAGCCCGAGGGAAAAGGGCAGCAGGAGTACCAACAGAACACACGTAGCCCACATCCCCCCCATCCCAAAACCTCGCTCTCCTGGGAATCAATTTGTTAAAAAGAAATGATGGTAAATTTACACTGTGAATAGAGTGGGGAAAATAAGTACAACTAGCATGACTCAAGAATGAGAATAACTGCAACTGATAAAGCTCCACAACTACTGATGGATTAAATCTGACATATTATAGAAGAAGCTGCCAGAGGAGCTTCACAGGCTTATTACAGATCATTTACCAGGGAACATGTAGCAGTTCTCAGCTGGAACAAGCACAGTGCTTTGTTTTCATGCCCCCAAATTTTTTCTGACACCACTTTTCCTTTTCCAAAAATTAAACTTGCCTTTGCTGATCCCCCTTCAGATCTTTCTCTTTAAGAAACCCTAAGCTTTAAATTGAGCCAACTGAAGACCCTCAAATCCTGGACACTCGAGAATTGGTCCAAAGTCTAGGATTCAAACCACTGTCCATATGCTGAGGGTAGTGCCCAATTGCAGAACAAACTAGCAATTTATTTACACTGCTAATGGTTGTGTCAGTCGGTCCCTTATGCCAGAGCTATTGTTAATAATATGACCAATGAAAAACTGTCAACAAATTTTCTGGTGAAGTGGGTTTCATTAACATTTTCAAAGCAGCATCCATCCTACATGGAGTATAGGCCCTAACATGAAGAGGACAGCAGTTTATCTAAAGGGTCCATTTTGTAGGCTTTATTTTTGCATGCAACACTTTCTGAAAGATCAGTAAATCTCTTCCTGGTCAACAAATACGATCACCACACATTTATGCAAGAATGACTTACCTTTTTAAAACAAGCACAATGTTACCTTCGACTAACTGCACTCCTAGTGTCAGTTCTGAAGCAGCAGAACAGTCAGTAAATGGTAGCTTTCCCTAGCTCTCTCTCTCTCTCACTCTTTTTTAACTTTTGAACTTTGTGTTTAAACTTTCTTTTTATGGTGGATGTTCCACTGTTCATTGATCAGTTGAAGCCCAACACTTCTAACACAGAGAGCCAACAGTTCCCAAGATAATAAGATCACAGACATAATAAGATCACGGAAAAAAATAAAAATTGTTTGCTTATATCTTTTGAAGCTATCAGAGTCAGTTTTCACTCTGCCAGCAGAATTTACAAGAGCGGGCCTGCTTAAAGAGGCTATTTGATATTAAACCTATTTGTTATGAAGAGGTGGAGATGGAAAAAATATTGGCCGCTGCAGAGTTTTCTGAGAGAAATCTACATTCTCTGTAGGATGCCTGGAATGTTAGTGAAATGTTGTGTTGAAGCTACCTGTCCCTGATGAACCTGATCAGACATGGCTTCATGTTCTGTTTCTGGATATTTTTATACCGTTGGAGACTTGCTCCCTCTTGGTGTCATCAGCCCTTGGCAGGCCTAAGTTTGATTTTACATTCAGGGCAGATGCTGTAGTCCAGTACACTCCTGCCATATCCTCCTATGTGTATTCATTAAGAATCTACCTTGAATTAATCCACCTTGTGTGTTAACCGTGGCAGAATTGCAGGCTCAGCCTCTTTTTTTAGTTCTTCCAGTCATATTACCTCTATTTCTTCTGAATTTCTACACATGCAAAGTGACCCTCCTGTCATGTCTGTCACTATCACTCAATTATAAAACAGTTCATATATTTAAATGTATACTCTTGATGAATCAGCTTAGTGATAAGCTTCCAATATTCTAAATGAATAATAAAGATGAAATTTGCAGGTCAATAAAAGCCGTGCTGTGCAGTATTACAGCTCTTACAGCACATAAAAGAGTGTTCAGATGTAGAAATAGGAGTATGGCATCATTTATGCTCTACAGCAGAGATGATAGAATTCTTTGTTTAGGAATCACTATTCCAACTGTTTTACTAAACACATAACCATGTTTAACTGTGAGTGAAATAACCAGTAAATCTCAGTATTCAGTACCAGTGTCAGTGTTTGATACCGCTTTGTATACTTTTATACGCACATTTTATAGCCTATATCAATATTCTCAGCCCCTCAGCTACACTGACCAAACGAGTGAGTCAGAAACAGCTAAGCACTTAAATGTCACTTTGTTATTTACCTTAAATATTGATTTCTCAAAAACATTACCTTAAATACATATTTCTTTCCTCAAATGTTCTACAGTGGGTTCTAGGCATATGTGGAACAGGTAGCTTTAGCTACATGTGTATGACATAAAAACCGGCTGTCATGTTAAACATAGTTAGTTATTGTTTAGTTCTCTGTTTATTTATCATCCCTGTCCTTTACTTCTAATATTTTTTTTATTTCATTGTGTATTTTCAGTATAATAATTACATCCCCATTCCAGTTTCTATGCACATTTCTTATTGAATCCCAGGCTTCTTTGTTGATTTTTATTTCTTGTGAATTTCATATTAAGGCTTTGGCACTGATGATAAACATTTTTTAAACAGTCATCAGTTAACTTCAAAATTCAAACCCCCATCCCTGGAGGTGTTAGGCAACAGTGCTAGCCACTGTACCGGCGTGGGGCCAATTATTCAAGTAATAATTAAGAATATTTATTTGATTAATAATATAATCAATGATTAAAGTCCGAGACTAACCAAATATGCATTTTTCATAATCTTACAGACATTTTGACCCAAAGGCTAATTCCTAAGTGCAAATGAAGTTTGTTTCTAAAACAAACACAAATACTGTAATTAATGCACAATCAAATGGATTATTTAAAAATGGAAAATATTGAAAAAATGAAAAACATCTTTTGAAAAGAACTTTTAGCAAACACAAGATCTCAATGTGTGGGTATCTTTAATACTATTGAGAAAATATGAACCTGAGATAATGGCATGGTGCGGGGGCTAATTTGTGAAAGAATCTAAACTAAAGGCCAGTTTGAAATGTTTAGTTTGAAAAGATCACCTACTCAATAGAATTTTACAACAACATAAATGTTTTTGTCACATGCTTCACTACTCTGTTTTTCTAAAATGTGGAAAAATTCTATTGAGTAGGCAGCCTGTCCAGGATGCCTCACATTTAAATGCATTCATTTGGACATCAGTACATTTTTCACTTGTGTCATGTCCCACTTTGCACATTTGCACCTGTTACAGTATTGTTGCAAACACTCTATACATTATGTATATATGTATGTTTTTTAAATATGTATTTCTTTTGACACTACATTGGTTTGTACAATAAGGTGAATCTGATTTTTTTGGCCGTGAAAGCTAAAGTGAGGCGCAGCGAAATCTGACAGTGATGAGTGCGGTGTGGGAGCAAATCTACAACTCAAGGCTGATGAACATGCTCTCAGTCTCAGTCCTGCTGAAGATGAAGCTCCTCTATTTGATGTGGGGGTGAAGGTGGACTATGAGCTTCACTAAGATACTAGTATTGTATTTTATTGATAGTGCTCATTAATGCTTAATCAATGACCCCCACAAAGCAGAAAATCCACATATGAGACATTTTACAGACACATTTCCAAGATCTTGCCAAGTTTCATAAGCATCCTGATTATTATAATACACAAATATATCTATAATAATGCATTTGTCCTATGCTTGCATATATCAGGTCTATCTTAACAACTCTTCATTTTACTTATACTTTTATATTTTTGAGAAATCTTAACACCTCTTAACTGTCTTATGCACAAATTCCAATTAGTAACTAATTGCATCTTGACATAGATAGTTTTAACCTACCTTAAAATAGTTACCAGCACAAGGACGTTCCCTACGAGCCCAGTGGAGCAGAGAAAGGCAATGAAAACAGGGAGGATTTTGGTCTCAGTGAGATGAACGAGGCTGCTGTAATCCTCATCTGTAGCATGCACTGCCCCATCAGCCCCAGAACAGTTCCCTAATCTGGGGGTCTCGTTCCCAGTGCTGGTTTCCAGCTCCATGGTAAGGCTGGGAGGCTCAGGAGGAGGTACTGGACACTCTCACTCCACCTGGCACATCGCTCCAAGGCCACCTTCAGACAGGAGAGTGGGGAAAAATGTGCACACCTCCATCCTTCTCTACCAGAGAGTGAAGCAGTCTGGCAGGGTAGAACGAGAGTCTTTTTCCTTTTTCATCTAGACGACCCAGCCCCCAACCCCCCACCCTGGACTAGGATTGGCTAATAAAGAAGCTCTCCATTCCCTTCAATTTGTTTCAGAATGTCTTCAATCCAAAAAAATAAAGACACATCTGAGTGACTTTAGAGTACCTGACTTTCTTGCTTTTCTAAGACAGCACAGAAAATCATGTGATATGACATATTATATTATTATTATTATTACATACTTTCAAGAACCCAAAACAGAGCCTATAATTTTATTAAGCAGATAACGACATCTCAATAAACAATGTATTTCATTAATCCATTCTTCATTGTTCATTTCTTTAGTAGACATGTCATAAATTTCATAAAGTTCTGCAATATTAAACGGTTTAGATGTAAATGAAGTCATGCAGAGTAGCTTGATGTGAAATGTTTCTTTCTAGAGAAACATCAGAATTATTCACTGTGGGGGTGAATGGAACCAGATGTCTAAAGTGTTTCCGCCTCTAAAAGCTCCATTGCAGAAAGCTATTACATGAAATCATTGTGAACTTTTGGCCTATAAGGTACATTTTCAGGCCCATTTGTGGTAGAGAGCTACCTGCAGGGCACTGTAAGGAAAAACAGTCCCCAGACAAAATGCTTTTTTCAGTTATATCCAGTAAATAAAATTGCAAATAAAAGCATTTGTGCTGTATGTAGTGTCTGGTTCTAATCATCACCAGTATGAAATAATGCTCTAAAATGCACTGTGGTTAAAAGGCTTTATGTACAGTCCAACAATTTTTGACCAAATATGGGAGATTTGTCTTTTAATCTCTCATGGCAGACCCAACCCCCTCCCCCCATGCTGAAATTGGCTCAAACTGAAATCGGGAACACTTTACATCATTTACTGGAGATGGTTCGTAGATGTTTAGCTTGTCTTTAACTTACATTCAACTTAGTATCTATTAAATGTTACGCTGAAAATGACAGATTCTGTCAGATCCAAGCCTAAACATTAGCCGTTACTCAAAACTTAAATCCAATCCTCATCCTAAACCTAAATCAAATACTGTAGATTATATAAAAACTGTTAATCTCTCTAGTGCCTCAAATAGCGCACTCGTACTTTTGTGGAAATTATAGATTAATTATAGCAGTGAATTGTTTGGAGACATTCCTTAAGGATATTTCTTACAGTAATGTAACACTGGGAAATTGAATTCCACTTCATTTGAGTCTGGAAAGTTCTATCCCAATATGAATTAACTGAATTCATACTGATACCCTGACAGCTGCATTCATTCCTCAATATTGGGACACTCAGCACTAGCATGGGAAATATACAGCCAGTTCAGCATGCATCTTACTGAGGTCATTTAGGAATCTGTGCTGTTGTATGCCATCTAAGAACACCACTTCATTATATACTTTTTTATGTACTTCATTAAATACTTCATTATATTCTTTATTATATGCGAGAGAGGTTGACAGAGGTGCAAGAGGTGAAATACTGGTCAAAGACAGGATCTTTATTTCCACAGTCAATATTGCACAAGCTAGGCTTAAGGTACATTATGTTAAGTCAATATAATTAAGGTTCTACTATCAGTTGCATATGTTCTGAACAGCACATGTTCTAGGATATTGACAATGTAGATGGAAATGTTTGGAGGGGAGTCGGAAGGTTTGAAGAGAGATTATGAATGAATTTTAAACGTGATAGCATCTCCACACTTTGGTCAGAATGTTTAGTCAGGATGTGAGATGGGGGCTTTGACTGGTTTCCAAGGAGCAACCTCTAAAGATTTTTCCTTATAGGAATGAATGGCAGAACCAGGTAGCCAAAATGTGATAATACTACTACTACTAAATAATAATAATAATAATAATAATAATAATAATAATAAAATAATAATAATGCTACTATTTTGACCCAAGATTTCCTCAAGAAACCACACTTCTACACCTAACTGAGATGTTCAATTAAGTATTAATGAAACAGAAATGAAACCAGATTTCTGTGAAGAAATATATGCACATCTAAAGGTTTCGTTATGCAATCTTAGCTCACATTATTTTTATATTGCCACCAAATCCAAAAATGCACTCAATTCTTGTCTAAAGCCTGAACACCTCATGAACTCCAAATTGTTATAAACTGAAGACCTAATCTGACACTTATAGCCCTCAGGCTATTCCTGACTTTGCAAAACGATGTCCTTTTGTGGAAGGAATGCTAAACACTATAGCACATGGATCAGGAGAAGGAAAAATGTTTCCTCTATCATGGAAATTCCTTAATAATGCTAAAGGATACAAATATTATCAAGACTAATAAACACTGTGAAGCATGATACAGACATATATGCAATTCTTTGAATGGATAATCCTGTCAAATCAACAACAAACATATCACCACTTGCCTCTGAAAAGCTGTTACATGGAATGGTTACAGATGTGCAGCCTGATGTTTTCTGATTGTTTACCCATAAGCTTTTTGGCCTAAAATGTATGTTTTTATTGATTTATGGTATCGACATAGAAAAACAAATGTGTAGGATCAGTAATTGTTTTGGATACTAAAATAAAATAGTTATATTTGTGTTGTGGAATTTGCAACATCTGGTTTCTTTGGAAATAAAGTAATATTAAATGAATCCCCCTTTCAAATCTGCTGTCAGAGAAGTAACAACCACACATTTTACAAGGAAAGGGATTAGTATGTGGAGCTGGAGCTTTCTGTGCTACTAAAAGCTCATTTATACCTGTTTCATGACTGTGTCTGGAGTTTAACCAGATAAGATGCAGATTCAGTGAGTAAGACTGAAATTCAATTGCTATGAGGTGTGTAATATGCAAATTGGCTTTTACACAACAATCAATTGCCTGCAAATCTCTTTTTTCTGCTCTATTCATAAGAAAATCACAGTTTTTCTCACAGTTCTGCATCACTGCACTGTGGTACATACTGTACTGAACTATTTATTTATTCTTGTTTAATAAGTAATGTGAGACCAACAAAATTGAGTCAAATTCCTTGCATTTGTACACATACTTGGCCAGTAACGCAGATTTAAAAATAAAAGATGACTCTGATTCTTTCACTGAAAACATCAACATTTACAATCAACATTTACAACTGTTAGTAACAAATAATCAAAAATCCTGTGTTGTACCTTAGCAACAACACATGTATTGAAGCATCGCAATTTCATGTATTTCAATTAAATTGCTAAGCCAGGATACATCGCAAAAATCATGTTTTATAGCTTAGCAGTGAATAATAATGTGGTTAAGAAATGGGTAATTAAACTGGTGCTTTATTTAAGCTAACCAGCTCAACTGAAGGTGATGAACGCAGCAATGCCTGTGTTAAGTGGTACCAGCCCTGGGGGGATGATCTTTTTCCCATTAGCGGAACAGCAACAGGTATTGGGGGTTCTGGTTATTGAATGTGGTCGATCCACGTATAGTGGAATATCATCTGAATAAAATGCATCTCCAACCACTTTCTGGATGGGCTCAGGTTGAAATCTATTTTAAATGAATCGTGGGTGCGTTTATGAAACAACTGTTGTAAATGGGGCCCATGTTTTCTGTCACGATATAATAGAAACACTGTGACGGGTTGTTTTATGCAGTGCAATAGTTCCTGGCGTATTGAACTAGTTCACAGCTCTGTATTTGGACTCTAGTGAATTCTTTGGGAAAAAACCTGCTTCACACATTGCTGAGTTTTTTTTATCCTCCACAGACTTGTCATGCAAATGATTAAGCTGATCAAAGCACCAGAAGCAGGAGGGGGAACTGATTAGAGCTGCAACAAAACAGGAAACTCATTATCACTCTGCTGTTCTCACTGTAGCTGCATACATTCAGTACAAACCCATCTTTTCTGCCTTCAAGAATATATTACTTCAGTGCTTAAAATCTGGGGGGCTGGTACAGTATCCGGCCAATCATATGACAAATGATTATCCTAATTATTAGCTTTAGGGATCTTACATTAGGTACACACCATTAAACAGTTATTCAATATGCAAAACATTACAAATGACTATTACATTTTTTGGGGGGGAAACAGACACCCTCTTAGGAGAACTCATCACAAGTACGGCATCATAACAGTCTTGTAATGGACGTCTTCATTAACCTCATTAACATCAGTTTTATATAAAACTGTTCATTAGCATCAGCAACAGAAACTTGGGTCAAATCACGTGCACCTTAATATCATTGTATCTATTAAAGCACATACTTCTATCCAACACGCTTTTTCCTCTTGTGGGGATAAGGGTGATGCTGATTTACAATGAGAATGGGGCCTAATAACTGATCCAGCTAGAACCTACAGCACCTACAGACTTAACAGCTAAAGTAAAGTGGCTATTTTTGCCACGTGTGAACACAGCACAGGACAGCACACAGTGAGAACAGTGTTAAATTCCTCTCTGCATTGAACCCTCAGTGAAGCAATGGACAGTCTGCGATGGAATGCCAGGGGAGCCACGGTGGCACCATCGGCAATCCTGGGATTCAAGCCCACAACCTTCCAATCGCAGGGGCAACTCCCTAACCACCAGGCCACCAGCTGCCCCACACGGTATAAGTAGTGGTCACCATCCCTTCTCCTGGAGGTCTACTTTCCTATTGTGTTGATTTCCAAGCTGCGTCTAAACCTGCTGCCTCCTCCCATTAATACTTAATGCTCCAACCAATCAGGGACTTCTGAAGAAGTGTTTTCCCCAAAGCAGGTGTTGCAGGTTGTAGCTGGAACTAGACTTCGCAAGAAGGTCAGGTAGACCTCCATGACCAGGGGTGGTGAACACAGCTGTATGATCTACTGTACTGTACATTTTGTATGTCTACTGTACATCTACAGTTTAATCTACAGTACATTTTGAAATATGCCATGTATATTTGAGTCTATTAAGACACCAAAGGCCTGATAAACTGAGCCTTTGGTGCACATTGGAGGCCTACATTATATACAAAGCAGTTTATAGGCCATTTTCCCTCTGCCTTTAAAAACAGATGTCAATATGCATTTGTGTCTCAAAATATGTGCTTCCTTCAAGAGCATAATTGACAGACAGAGCTAGAGCCTCAAACACCCACAGAAAGAATGTCTATCAGAAGAAAAAAACTCTTTAAAGTCCTGGGATCTGTCCTGTCACAAGAAGTCACTTGCATTGTTGTTTTGAGCGGCTCTAGTTTCAGTGAATGGAAACTAGCCTGCTCTTATCAGTGTGTCTTCCTGAGAGTGTAAAGGTGACTATCAGTCAAAAACAGCCAGATAAACACAAACAAGTCGTTATTTTATATGTTCTTTATTCAGTGCTCATGTGTGGCTCTTTGGTTCACAGCCAGGTAAAGCATCATGAGTAAAAACTCTGCTGTGTGTTTCAAATGGTTACATATTATGTAGGAATATGTGCGTGTTTTGTGAATGTGGTCACAGTTTGCAGTTTTGAACAGACATTGCCTCTTCCGGCCAGCTATATGAATCCACGGCAAAACTGTCATAATCCACGCTGAAGACCAGCGAGCGGACAAACGCTTCTTTGTCCGTGGGTTCTGGGTACAGCGTCGCCAGCTTGTGTTCATATGCATACTCAACAATCTGGTAAAGAAAAGACAGATACACATCAGTAACGTCTGTAAAGAAAGTTATATATGCAGTCATTTCATACACACATACATGTGTATCTATATTTGTATCAAGGGTGGCACGGTACCACTTTTTTATGCCTGATACCGATACTGATTCTACAATCGCAAATATCTGCTGATAAAAATCCCAGACTGTATTTTTCCTTCTCTTACACCACTAAGTCGTAAGCTATGCACACATACGTCTGGATGCTCTCTGAATCCAACATGGCTCCCTACTTCCTTTAGGGGGCGCTATGTAAGATAGAAAATTTGAATTTCAACCCTCACAGAGTGCACAGTTTGTCCATTATGGAATTCTGCATACATGGCTGAATTGCCAATTTCTCTTTGCTAGACACTGCACTGTGTGCAGGAGCCAGTTTTTTAAGTGCACTATGTAGGGAGTAGGGAGCCATTTGAGATGCAGCCCTCCTGCTCATTTGTGTTACTCTTGTCCTCATCTATGTGTTTCCTCATCAGTGTTGTTAAGATATGCATTTATATGATAGCTCAGGCTTTTTCCAGTGTCTAATTCAGTGATTTTGGCCTGGACTGGCAGACCACTATCCATAGGACTAGTATGTTAACATCATATTATATATTATAAATGCCTGTATATATACATTTATAATGTATGTTTCTAACATACCTGTCCTGTTTAACTTCAGAACTTTGCATAATTACATATACTTAGCAAACCACAAAAGTAACAGAGCTGTAGATGACTCCAAAATAACTGAATAAAGATCTATCAGTCCATATAAGATCTAAATAAGATATGTTGAAAGGGAGACAACTTAACAAAACTTATAGTAGATTTCTAATTTAATAATATTGACTAAAACAACTGTACTAAGAGCCATCGTGACCAGAAATAAAACTACATTATGGTGGAAAGGAGGGCCTGACAGGCCTTACGCACTAATTGACTACTGAGGATGTCAGAGTCGAATGTGTTAGCTTTGCACTGCTGTCATCATTAAGATGAACATGAGCAGACGAAATTTGCTCTGAATTTACTTTAAAAAATAGTGCAATGTGCAATTAGAATTCAACACAGCACACACGAGGGTTTTGATGCGGTAGAAAAACAAATATGGTGCATGTGCAGAACAGCAACAGACATCCTTGAACTTGTTTATGTTCACACTAATCATTGCTTTAAAAAAGAAAAAATCCCACAGCCTGGAGCACTATTTGTACATGATTGCATATGAAACAGGCATGACTAGCGTGCACACAGCGGTTAGCCGTAATGTTAATGTATGCAGTAATCCCAACCGTTAAGGATGATGTTGTATCTTTAACGAGTGGGATTAGTGAATACAAATCGGTCTGACATATTTCTGCTCTCACCTTCATTGCTATTTTGAAGGAAACATCCTGAATGTTTCTGAGAGGAGGATACAGTCTGCCTTCAGCCAAGTCTTTCTCCGTCACCATCTGAGCGATCGTCTGAAAATAAAAAAAGGCCAATTAAAAATATATGTAGATGTACTCAGTGCAAATAAGTGAAAAAAGTGGCTTCAACTTGCTTAAAGGGCCCATATTCTACAAATCTTTCTTCACTTAAGAAGTTTTGTTACCATGCCTGTAAAACTGATGTATGTAACTGAGAACTATTCTGATTGGCTGCCCTGTATTATGCATTGGCTGCCCTGTATTATGCAACAGTTCTAAAATATTCCCTTTAACTTCAGTGTGAATAGGATAGGGACTAAACTGTTATAGGCTTAATAGGCAAATGCATGTAACTGCACTTGTTTTTGTGACATCACAATGTTTTTACAGCTTAGTTTCCTAATGTGGACTTTGTAGACTGGGGAGAGAATGATGCATTTTTCCTACAATGTTTTAAAGGATTTCCCAGCCGATCAGTGGCCAGAGCATCACACTGCCTCTGCTGACTATCCCTTGTCCCATAGCACATCCTGGTGTTATCTCTTCCCCAGATAAGTAACGCACAGGCATCCACATGATGTAAAAGAAAACGTGATTTATCAGACCAGGCCACTAGGCCATGATCCAGCTCTGATGCTCCTGTGTCTATGGGCATGCTGACTGGAGCTGTGTTCGAAAAGTGCACTCGTTCACTATGTAGGGCATTATGAAGTGAATCAGCCATTTTGTCGTGTCAATTTCACCCACTAGTTAGTGCACTACAAAATCGCCACGCATCATGCCAAAATCTAGTGTCCAGACACTGTACACTACATGAATACACATACATACTAAATGTGTGAGTGAGCGAATGAGTGCGCTTTTCGAACACAGCTCAGATGTTTCCTCTTGCTGCTCCTCAGTGCTGACTCGGTTGAGTGTGTGAGTTGAGGGGGTTCAGTACGTGGTCAAATATTAAGTTTGTTCAAATGCTTATCATCCTGAATGCGACATAGCCGTGTTAAAGGTCACATGGAGAGACAAGACAAGACGTGTGTTTATGCGACAAAGATAAATTGCCAAGATCCGGTGCACTTTTTAAGCAACAGTTAGTAAAAACGTAACATCCCGAGTGTCCGAAATTAACTAAACGTCACCTCCCCTTGTTCACTAGTTAACCCCCCTATATAGCAAACACTATGTAGTAAATGAGTGAGCGAGTGAACGAATGCACTTTTTGAACACAGCTTGGGTCTGACTGTTCACCTGCCGGTGGTTTAAATACAAAAAGTAATTAACCCCCCCCATACACCCAGACCTGTCCTTTATCTGACGGGTCTTTTGGATTAATTTAAGCTTTAGTGTACGTGGGATTTTTGAGCAGCATAATTAAATAACTTCGTTTGTCGATTCAATGTCAGATACTGTAATGGCAGAGGTGCCTCCAAATCATAGAATCAAGTCACTTTCTGACTAATCTCTGGCTACTCAGTCGTATACATGCAGACTGAGGTATACTGTGTGTTTTGACACCTTTCTGTCACAGCCAGCATGAACTTTTTCACCAATTTGAGCTACAGTCACTCTTCTGTGAGACTAGACCAAATATCTGCCACGCACAACAATGAGACCTGGGCTCCTTATGGTTGATACTAGCTACTATACATGGTCCATCCAAAAAGACCTGCTGTTTGTGACCCAGTCATCTAGCCATCTGGTCTTTGCCAAAACCGCTCAGGTCTTTACACTTGCCTATTTATCCTGCTTCCAAAAATATTAACTTCAGAATTGACTGTTGCTTGCTGCATGGGTGCCATTGTAACAGATAATCAGTGTTATTGACTTCACCCGTCAGAGGATTTAATGTTGAGGCTGATCAATATAAGAAGTAGCTATTCACCCTATTGTGGTGTACTTCATCTGAGTTTTGAGCGGCACAATGAGGTAAATGAGTCTGTCAAGTCAATTTCTGATGCTATAACAACAGAGGTGCCTCCATATAATAGAACATGTCACTTTCTGTTAAAAATATTTTGAGTTATTGCTTCTTTAGATTTTGACTGAGGCTCAGTTATAATAGACTCCATTACACTGCTCAGCCAAGTAGATTCATACTGTCAGTTTCTGTGATTAGATATTATAGAATGATCTGTTACATAATTATAATTCATTTTCATCGCTGACAGAAAGTCATACTGCCGCTTAAGCCACATGCACGAGTCTTCATCATGTTAATGAAGAGCTAGATGTGGTTGAAGTGGGTTTAAGGGAAGCTCAAAGGATGCATATCATGGAAATGATTTGGGTGACTAAATGTGGTGTCCAAAATGTTCTGGCAGGTTGATTACATAGGGGTAAGTAATTTTTTTGCAGAAGTGCAGACTCATAACTGTTAATACATGTACACTGCATATGAATCTTACTACGTAATTTATACTATACTACACTACACTATACTACACTATTTAATGTAATTATATTAAGTAATTAATTTTAAATAGTATACTATAGCAGAAGAACCTATGTAAGGGTTTGTTAAGCTGACTGTTAAATGTACAATGTTGCCTGACCATCAAGGTCATGGTATTCTGTCAAATCTACAGTATGCTTCTGCAAGGTGAAGCTGACCCTAGACCTGGTCAATGCCCAATTGTCCCCAATTGGCATCACACTGGCTGAAACTAGGCTAAGCTGTTATTCTATTGTCGATGGACTTTGGTACAATTGAACACAATGATGGAGGAAAATAGTGGAGTTAGGAGGTCAAGCTCTTGGTCTCATTGTTAAAGTGCCTAAAGCAATGGTTCGGTGAAAAAAACATTTGGTTTAGTGAAAAAAACATTTGGTTCGGTGAATAAAACATTTTACACAATGTTCCCCCTTACCCTGAATGTGGCTAATCGGCAAGGACAAGATTGATGCCAAAAGTTTTGTTTCTTTAGTTTTGCCGTGGAGCTACAAGGCTGATGTAGCTACGAATTAATGGAATATTATGTGCACAAGTTAACAAACAGCACATCTAAACACCACACTTAACTATTGTGGTTCTGAGGTGATTTGCTTATGTGGTCTCCATTACTTTATGATTTTTCCGAATTTTTTCTTCTGTGGGCTTCTACATCTATTTTTTTGGAAGGAGTTTGTAAAACCACCAAATACAATGTAAGGAACATGTTACTTTAATGCCTGGTGCAAGTTTAGTCTGTTGCAAATGTTATCATGTACCACTGTCAACTTGGTGTCAACATAAGAAATCCCAAAGTGGCTAGCTGACATGTTAATGTGATTAGCTAATGCTAATGTTATTAGCATGCATGCTAGCAAGTGTTGTTTCCATCCACCCACATCTTTTGAAAAACGTCCAATTAGTGGTTGCGTTGTCAGTTACGTATGGATGTTAGGTTGCTTCTGATAATCTACAGGCAGTACACATGTCTTTGTTACTGGTTGGAATTGAAGATGCAGGGTGTAATTATACATCACACTTTGTTGATACAGAAATAGTTAATTAATCAGAATAGCATTGTTTAAAATGATGTGTGTATGTGTGTTTGTGTATTACTTGTGCTGTAATGAGGAATATGTCGTCACTGATGTTCCTCATGGAGCAGGCTGTAACCCCCAGGGCCACTCCAGGGAAAACATAAGCATTGTTACCCTGGCCGGGGTAGAATCTCCGTCCATCTGCCAGGGTCACAGGGTCGAATGGACTTCCACTGGCAAATATACCCCTGCCCTGCAGTACAGACATTTCATTTACATAATGCATATCCAAAGCATATCACTTATATTGCTTAACATTAGATTCATTATGTAGATTAGTGGATCGGTTTGACCCTTTTAGATGGAAATCTTAAGTGAACTGCATCAATCAAAAGCTCAGTAGTTTGTACATAATCAGATTGGTGTCAGTCAAGTATCAGTATCAGAAAAGAGAAAAAATGGCATCCCAAACAAATATTCAGTCTGGTCTGTCCAAACTTTTGAGCTTTACTGGACACCTCCATGCAGAAAAACAAACACATACCTCTGTGAAGGTGTAGCACTGTTCTGCAGTGCACTCTGCCTTGCTGGTGGGGTTGCTTAGGGCGAAGATGATTGGCCGCTGATTGAATTCGGCCATGTCTCTAATGATCCGCTCTGTGAAAGCGCCTGCAATGGCCGCCACACCTGAGAACCAGTGGAGGACGAGAGCTCATTCACCCCATTGCCTCAAAGCAATGATAATCTTATTCATATAGGGGACATATTATACATCTTTTTAAACGAGTTATAATAGGTCTATGGGCTAAACAAAACATGTTCATGAAGTTCTTTGCATAACTCTCACATAAAGATCTCACCAGCTCTATTCTTGACAGTTTCAGTCTCTTTCAGAATGAGCCGTTTAAGGGCCGTTTATAATTCCTGACACCAAAATCTTTCAACTGACTCACAGAAAACAAATGCATGTTTTTTTCGCGCTTGGAGTGTTTATATGAGCAGTAGAGACCCAAATGGAAATACAAAAGGATGCAAAAAGTGAGTTTTGCATAATTTATCCCTTTTAATGCAAGCACACACAAAAAGATGAACTTCTACCAGGCATCAGTGGAGCAAATTAATCTGAGGTTCACCTACTATAAAGTATTATGTATCACAAAGCATTGCAAACATATATATATACACACACACATACACACTTCTCTTTGGACTAGATCTAATTTTGGCACAGTTTTGAAGAATGCTTGAGATTATTTTCCTGTCAAAGAATGACATTTTGTCCAATTATACATAATGCAGATGGAATTGTGTGATTCTGAAGAACTGAGTGATACTTTTCTTTTTGCATGATCCAACCCAATGTGAGTGTCAGTGCACTAAAGACAGACCTGATATATCTCTTCAAACCAAAATTTTGAGGCTTTCTGGCCAAATAATGTGTCACTACAGACTATAAAATCTTGAAAACCGGTCAGTTACATTTGTTTTAAGTATTTCTAATGTTCTCTTGCAATAACATTTTGATGTATTGTTTACATTTTTTTAATACATGAGTGGGCCCAACCTTCAGTCCATTTACAGTTATTTTTTAATCTATTTTAAATATGATAATAAGTCATTTAAATATAAACATAATTTAGGCTGAGCTTTTTGGCAAAGAAAAACTGGCACAGCTAGCTACTCCCTAATGTTTATATTTTCAATATTCTTTTTAAACATAAAAAATTCATCCATCAGTGTATGGATACAAACAAGAGTATCTTCTGATAACACAGAGATTCCTGACTTTGTGCATCTGTGTCATTACCAATGATGGCAGTCGGCTTCAGCTCCCGAACCACGTCCTTAAGCTGCTTCATCTGAGCATGCTCATGGGCAAATCGCTCTTTCTCATGGGTCAGGTGATCACGACCCTAAGGATTTTTCAGGGGGATATAAGTTTGTGTTAAGGTGGCATCTTCACTGGTTGTATTTGTCTCAGAAATGCATTTCAAGTACTTGCCCTAAGCCTTCAGATCAAAATGCCTTTAACTTATAAAAAACTTAAATTCGATTAGGTGGGCTCAAACATGCTACTGTGTGGTGGCAGTGGATGACTTTACCTTCACGATAAGTCCTTTGGAGTCGACCATCCAGATCTTCCTCAGACACTCAGCATGAGGAACTCCCTCCTTCTCCATTGCCATGACGATCAGATCGGCTATGCCCATAGCAGCCTGAAAACATCCCACATACAGACCAGTGCATACAGCATTGCAGGTCTTACATCAAACGAGAATAAAAATAAGCAAGATACATATACACACGCGTTTGTGTGTGTGTGCCAGGCAGTTCCACCCACATGTGGATTTAAATGTCAGTTGCATTTTTTAAATTAATTAATATATTAATGTTTTGTTTATATATATATATATATATATATATATATATATATATATATATAGAGAGAGAGAGAGAGAGAGAAAGAGAGAGAGAGAGAGAGAGAGAGAGAGAGAGAGAATGAGAGAGAGTGAGAGAGAATGAGACACAGAATAAAAGAGAGGCATGTGAAAGAGAGATATAAACAGAGTGAAAGAAAGGAAAAAAGAAAAGAGAGAGACTGAGAGAGAGAAATAGATCAAGAGTGAGAGATAGAGAGGAGCAAGAAGGTAGAAGAGAGATCAAGAGAGAGGAAATGAAAGAGAGAAACAGAAATCAAGAGAAAGATGCTGAAAGAGAGAGAACAAGAGGGAGAGAGAGGAGAGAAAGAAGAGAGAGAGTGAGATCAAGAGAGAGAGAGGAAAAAGAATAGAGAAAGAAAGACCAGGAGGGAAGGAGAGAGAGAGAGAGAGAGAGATAAAGAGAGATGAAGAACAGAGAGGGATGGAGACTTAAGGAGAGGAAGGGAGAAAGACCGAGATATGGTTAGAGTTAGGGAGAGAAAGAAAGCAAGAGAGAGGAAATGAAAGAGAGAGAACAAGAGGGAGAGAGAGAGAGAAAGAAAGAGAGAAGAAAGAGACAGAGAGAGAATTAGAGATATGTGTGTGGATGAATGGAGGGTTTGTGAAGAGAATGAAAAGGGGAGGTTAGAGTTGGCTGACCGTGTTGGAGGTCATGAAGAGCGGAGCGGCCGAGAGAAGAGAAGAGAAAAGAAGAGGCGGAGGAGGAGATGTTGGGGGGGGCTGTATGCCAGGCTGCAGAGGGGGACAAGGGCCATTAGGCGTGAGATAGTGGCTGACCACTGAGCGCTGAGAGACAGAGAGAGAGAGACAGAAAGAGAGAGAAAGAGAGACAGAATCCTCAGATGTCAGTACAACTGCTGTAATTTTAAATGAACTATTTCTCACTGTTTTGTCATTATTTGAACTTTATGGAAAGTTTCCCTGTGTTGGGTAGAAATAATAATTAAAAACATACATTTCTTTGTACAGTCTTGAACCCAGTAATAGAAGTGCTGTTGGGTAACAAAGAATTTAATAGTAATAGTAATATTGTTTGAATTGGGTAAATAGTATGTACATGCCATTATGAATGATTCTACAAATGATTGGCAATTCACACGGGTCTGTATTGACTGCTGGATTCTCTTTGGCCATTTTTGTTGAGCAAATCAAATAGAACCTCAGGAGATGTGAATAAATGTAGCCAAGTGTAAAGACAGATTTTAAAAGTTTAGCTTAAATATTGAAATGTGTCAGTTGTGGTATCCTGTATGGACAGAATTTCATGGAATTTGGTGGGCTTCTAAAAATTGTGGTGGTGATCTAGCAGGTCAAATTTTGTGAAGTTTGAACATTTATGTCACAAGATATTGGCTAATAAATCACGAGATTTTTGTGAATACGTTATTCACAAGGTGGCATCAAAGGAGATCATACCTACTAGTAAAAGTGGGTGCAGTTGAAATAATTAATAGTCCTTAGAATTGTCTGTTGCTGTGATGATGCTGTTCCTTAAAACCCATAAGATTTACAACCCTGCGGTGGGATGGTGATGGCAAAAATAATCCTGAGACATGACAGATGTGCAATAACACTTTTAAACTCCTGATGCTGCTCTGTTTGCAATTCCTATGCACACACCAAACAGCTATGGTCTGAGAAAAAAGCCCAGAGGACTGTGGTGCGATTAGAGTGCCTGGCCGTGGGCTTTTCTTTGCGGGCTGGGTGCACTGGTGTATGTGTGTGTGTGTATGTCAGCACTTCAGTGCTGTAGAGGGAGCAGTGAAGCATGGCTAGCTGCCCCTCACGGCAGCAAAGCAATGTAGGCGACTGTCATGCTTCTCCTAAATGCAGAGAGACAGGGACAAAGAGGGCTGCAGAGGAGGAAAGCCTCAACCGGACTGAGTCCCAATCCAGTGCTTTCTCACTCCCACGAGACACTTCCACTCGGGAGGTCCATCGTTTTCTGTTTTGTAACTAATCTGCTAATCCGGAGTCTATGAACCTTTGAAGTCCTACATTATATTAGCATTATATGTCCAGACATATTCAGCAAGAAGATGCACATATTGCTTTTAAGTGCACCTAACTGTGCTTGTATAATATCCATAAGAACTACTAATGGACTTGGAAGCTCCGCACATGAACCTGGGGTCACCATGACAAAAGCCAGACTAACACCTCCCCAACACCTCACCCCCAATGTTAGGCAGTAGAATGGAACTGCATTCTCTGGACCTCCATCCAATACCTAGGGGAAGAGTTGGTGTGGCATTTGAGATCCAGAACTAATTCATAGGTACTTGACTGCACTAATGCTTTCATGTCTGCAATCAAATACTCATAGCAATGGTCCAAGACCTAGTGCCTTCTCAGAAGAGTAGAGGCAGTTACTCTGGAGGGGGGGATTTCAAATTTCCCCTATTATATTGCTTGATTTCAGAAGAAATGGATGAGTGTAGGGTCCTATGTGGACTGTTGCTCTCCTCGTAGGTCACTCCCATGGAAGTAGGTAAGGAAAAGTGAGCAAGGGCTCATTTGGGATTGGTCTTGGAGAATTTGGCTGACAACAAAGGAAGGACAGGGTAGAGCAATGGGCATATGCCAACCTGCAGGGTGTCAGGGCTACGACTTCAGACCCCCTCCTTGAGTGTCATCTGTCGGCAGCAGGAGGGAGAGGATGGAGTGGTACAGGAGGAGGAAGGGGGACGAAATGAAAGGATAAGAGTGAAGGTGACTCACAAGTCACGTCAAAACGGCTGGGCAAAGCTTTGCCTGCCCCTTACATATGCAGCATTGTTGAGGATTTTTTTGCATATTTTAGTGATGATGGTGTAAGCAAAGTCATTCAGAGTGTCTGTCGCAGGAGAACCTTGAATTTTCAAGCTCAGAATTCTTCACAGGGCAGTGGCGGTGAATGGAACCAGACGTCTGGCTCTGAAAGCTCGTTTGCAGAAGGTTATCCCATGAAATGGTTATGAATGCACTGCACGATGGCCGGGATATAGTCTTACCAGAGTTTTAAGAGAACCATGTTTTTTTTTATCTGGTCATGATGGAGGGATACATCCAGGGCGTTGTGAGGCAAATTAGTTCACAAAGAAAATTGATTTAGCTCAGATTCGCCATTATTTTATGAATAATTCAATTGTTGGCCATGTGTAGGTTCCCTGGTGAGTTTGAGTGGTAAATAAAATGTCTCTGTTTAAGAAATCCAAGTCAGTAAGTTTCCATTTAGTAGCAAATCCACTCTGACCTTTTTTACAGCTTGGTTGTTGAATTATGCAGGAATTTAGAATTTCCCTTTGAGTGTATTTGTGAGAAGATCACTACTTTTCCCTCAGTTACAATTGAGCCGTTTACACTGAGCTCCTTGAGAGGTCCTTCCAAAGGTTAAACCCAAATAAAGACCCACATAATATTTCTTTGTCTTCTTCTCCTAAAACAGTAAATAAAGCCTGATGACTCTTTTTGTTCCTCTTTGTTTTGTGGGTAATTTCAGCCAGATTGTCATACCTATTTCTTCTCTTTCATCTTCCTTCCATCCCTTTCCTCTATTCTGCATTGAAAGGTACCATTTTCCCAATTTCTTCACATCTTTTAAACTTTAACTCACCTGAAGCTCACATCCTTTTTTATGCGCTTTCTTTTACTTTCTTACTTACTTTCTTTCTTTCTTTCTTTCTTTCTTTTCCTTCTTTCTTTCAATTTTGTTTGAGTTTATTTTACTTATCATTGTTTAATTTATTTATTTTTTCTCCTTTAATTCCTCCACCTATTTATTTCATTCATTTTCCTGCTTCTTTTCTTCATTTTTCCTTTGTTTTTTTCTCTCATTTTATCTTTTTCTTTGCTTCTTTCATTTTCTTTTCATTCTTTTATTTATTTATTTCTATTCCTTGCTTAATTTCTAATTCTTGCTTGTTTCTTCTTTTCTTTTTTCCTTCATTCTTTGTTCTTGCATTTTTCTTTCTTAATTTTTCTTTTCTTTTTCTTACACCCTTTCTTTTTTTTCTCTATCTTTGTTTTTTTCTTCTCTTTTTTCTTGACAAACACATTGTCAGACCATAATAGGTGGATTCTCTTCTCACAGAATCAGAACCTTTTTAACAAATTTAAAGCAATATGGATTCCTCTGCCTGTTTAAATGAGCAAAGAGTAAGAAGTAAATAATATTGAATCAATCCATGATTTTGTTTTTCATTCTCTTTAACGTTGTTCACCTCTCTCTTTCTCTCTCTGGAGCTTCAGCTTATTTTTGTAGTTACATTTATATTTACAGCATTTGGGAGCTGTACTTATCCAGATCACAAAATAAGATGCCACCAGGACCTTTCAGAGCACACAGAAAAGCACCACCACCACACCCTCAGATAACACAGAGAAGAACCACCAGAACCCTCAGATCACACAGAGAAGAACCACCAGGACCCTCTCAGATCACACAGAAATGAACCACCAGGACCCTCAGATCACACAGAGAAGATCCACCAGGACCCTCTCAGATCACACAAAGAAGAACCACCAGGACCCTCTCAGATCACACAGAGAAGAACCACCAGGA
>JBBPCX010000001.1:1437448-1463422 GCA_037974365.1 Hydrocynus forskahlii | reverse complement strand
AGGACCCTCTCAGATCACACAAAGAAGAACCACCAGGACCCTCTCAGATCACACAGAGAAGAACCACCAGGACCCTCTCAGATCACACAGAGAAGAACCACCAGGACCCTCTCAGATAACAAAGAGAAGAACCACCAGGACCCTCAGATCACACAGAGAAGAACCACCTGGAAATCTCAGATCACAAACAGAGGAACCCTTTTAGATCACACAGAAAAGAACCACCAGGACCATCTCAGATCACATGGAAACACATGGACTTTTTTTGTTCATAAGTTTTAGTATTAGTTTAGTTTGTGACATGAACATGTAACTGTGCTCCTAAGTCCATTTCTGATCAGTGCTGAGAGGTAAGACTGAGCTGGAAAATGTGTTGGTTTCGCATGCGAAGATTTTTAAATCTAAAGTGAACAGCATTTCTAGGCCGAGAAGATACAAAACAGCAGAAGCCATGGTCAAATCAGATCTTCTGCTGAGGCTTGATGGACTAAGAAGCTCCAGTGCAATTTTTGAAGGATCTTACGATACTTTTCATAGTTGTTTTTCAGTTTACTTCTGCTTGAGTCATGATTTCATCAAAACAGCAATGCTTTTAGCTTGAGTGTCAGATCTGTGTGATCTACATTCCTCTGATGGCACCTCCTATTCCGCTGAAATCAATGAAGGGCCAGTTTGTTTTTCAACCAGCATGGCTCAGATTATGCAATAGCTGTTCTACACTTCAGAAATGCTATCTTTAACAAAATTAAAAACATATATAAATGACACCAGAGAGAATAATTATCTGATAATGAATCACCCCCGCTGCCACCCTCATACCTCGACATCAGCCAAATCAGCGGAAGATCGGCTAAATGCATTACCACTGTGCTTCTGAATACATTTACACTCAGTCTCTATGGCAGCCCGGATGCAAGCCGCCCCGCTGTTTGGAGCAGCCTACATGTCTCTTAACGGGCCGTGAGTCACAAGAGATGCTCGTTGCGCAGCGAGATGGGAATCTTATATAGCGCTGGGGGGAACAAAGCCACCTCATTAGCAATGATAAAGCGTTCAGAATTATATACATAAGATGTGATGTCAGAAGGGGCGAGTTCTGGCATGCTCTGGCATCTTGTTTCTTTAATAATTCAAACAGTTGCTTGTGAACAAAATCACATACAGGCAAGATTCCTCACTAAAATTGTGCAGACGTTGTCAGCTGTCGTGGTGCAAATCAATTCAATTGTATTTTTACACCAATATTGTCACAGAGAAGCTTTCTTGGAATGCAGGTCCAGACCCCTTATAGGAACGCTGTGAAGACAAGCAGGAGGCACTACACGTATGCATTCCAAAAGTGTTAATATGTAGTATAAAAACAAGATAGACAGTTGTCCTCAACTGATTTAACCACACAAACCCAGCCTTCCTGCAAAGGTATTCACCATTCAACTCTCCTCTCTCCCTCCTAATAGAGAAGTATGCAAGCTTGTCTTTGAGACTGGTTCAGACTGGCTCTCCCCAGTTAAAAAGCTAGTCAAGGTGATGTACACATGATAATAAGGAACAGAATATTCTAAGAGAAAATAAAGACCCTTTGAGACTGCACGCCTATGAGCTCATATGCAGATCAGACATATATTAGAGAAAGGTGGCAGTAAAAACTCCCTGGGGGCATGAGGAAGGAACACTGAGAGGAACCAAGCCTCAAAAGTTTAACCTCCTTAAGAACATGAGAGGAACCGCTCTGAGGAACCAAGAACCAAAACTTTACAAGCATGAACGAGAAACACTGAGAACAAAAAATACTCCAAAATACTTGAGGAATGAGGAAGAGGTAACAAGGACTCAAAAAGTCAGAACTCTAATAGGGTATCCATCCACCCCTGAGCGGCACCAGATAGTGGAATAGGTTTCATAAATGTGTTGCAAAAGAATTTCCACTAAAGCTGCTAGCTGATGTAAATATAACTAATCCCACGACAGAAATCAACTGTATTCAGAGCCCTTAGAGCAAAGACCACCCAGCTATTTTAGTTCACAAAGGGCCAGGAAGCCTGAGAGACAGGAGCACTGAATTGATGTTTGACAGATGGATTAGCAGAATGAGGGTGTTAGTGTGTATCCTTGCAGTACTGAGCAGTTTTCCTCCAAATGTAAGAATGTTCCTATGAGGCTACTCAGACTCAAGAACCATGTCTTATAAAAAGCCTTCTTTCAATCCACTGGCTAATCAGCTGTATAACAGTATGAATGATGAGGGACTCTAGAGAAGAATGAGTTGGCTCATTGAGAGACATTGTTCCACAATTGTCAATGCTTCCCAAATACCTGCACTTGCTCAGGGTGCTAGAGACATTTTGTCCCATTTCTAAAAGCGTCTGTCTCAGTTTGAACCATTATCGCATGTGTTTTATGTACCAGTTCTATGGATGGTGGTCTAAAGGCCAGAAGGTCTTGACCAGAATAATAAAAACACTACATTATCGTTTCATAAACAAGCACAAAATCCTGAAAAAAACTTGCCTGTCAAGGTACAGTCCTTTTCTTTCTACTTACTGCAGTACCTCAATGAAGTAAAAACCTTGAACAACTCAAAAAGGCAATACCCGAAAGCACACAAGACTTTAAGATACTGGGTCACCACACCTGGAACTAAACCAACTGTACTTTAAGGAAATCATTCGGTTCTCTGAACCAGAGGATGGGCAACACTTGTTTGGATCTTTCTCATCATTGCAGCAGTAAACTCATGAGTTGGAGGTCATGATTCTTCAACCTCCAGCTTCCTTTACGATTTAGATCTGTACCTGGAATTTTTTTCTGAAACTGGACCTTTTAAAAAATCTTTCCTTGGTGTGTTCAGAAGCTTTTCAGAGTTGATGTGTGATGAGAAAGCAGAACTGTTGTCTTGTAAAAATTATTTTACTGATTTTATGCAATGGTGGGCGGAGAGATGAAAGTGCTCATTTTAACCTGCTAATGGGATATTTTACATGTTTACAGGACTATCTAGTTCATCTGCCACTGTACTGAGGAGCCAAGGGAGCAGAATGGACTACAGAGGTCACTGCACATCCAACATTCCCTGACTCGGGCTCTCTCCAAACAGCTTCCTTTTTTATGTGGGTCCCCTGATTTAATTTGATCTGTCCCATGAACTCCTAAATATATTGATTGAGTTGACCAGCATGTGGATCCACTGGACCACCGAATCAGTCAGAATCAGGACAATTAGACAGGAAAGCAAGTTTTCCTCAACTATTGTGACTCAAAGACCCTGCAACCAACGTCACCAGGTTTGGATGAGAGCCTCGTTAGCCTCTCAAATGCATTTGTCCAGGCCCCAACATGGTTAGCTTTCATTATCACGACTGGGCCACACCCCCAGCTGTCCTGGTCTCTCGAACACCAAGCTGAGGATCTTCACCCCCGGTGCCATTACCTCCATTTTGGTCTCTCTCACTGTCACAGTTAGTTTCACCTGTCACTAACTGTCCATTCACCACTGTGCTTAGCTTGACTGGCGCTCTGTGCTATGGTGAGGTTTCTCTCTCCCTCTCTCTCTCGCGCTCTCCTTTGCAGCCTTAGGTAGGAGCCCAACTCACCTGGCACTAATAATTCCTCAGGCTGAGGCGAAACAAAATCTAGCCTTGGGACTGACTGGTGGTGCACAGGGCAGCGCACGCACGACCCAAAGGAAATTTCTGTTTTCAGTTTGATGCTTGGGGTCTATATTGTGAACCTGTACAGCCAGTGTAATCTGTAACATTCCTAAGTCTCCTCTTCTGCTCATTTGCAATAAAATCTTTTGATTTACTCCTGCAAGTGGGTCTCTGCTTTCATGTGCCAGCCACTGGTCATGTGATTTATAGAAAGAGACTTTTTAAAAACAGAATGAAAGGTTGTAAAAAGTACCTATGTTCACGTGAACTAGGCCTTACAAACAGGTTTGTTTTTATTTCTGTTCCTTTAAGACTGACACATAAATGAGCTCTGTTCTAACTGGCTTTCCTGCACCGTCTCCTTCAAAAAGCAGTTTGGACTGAAATACTCTTTATAATGTCAGCATGAGTGGGGTGGAGCCAATGTGGCGAATGCAGAAATGGACCATATGTTAAAGATTTGAAACTAACCGTGTATTTGTAGTACATTACACTTAAAGTGGTTGTTGGAACCTTTAAATAGTGAATAAATCATCAGAGTATGTTTTGGTGTCTAGTTTAGGATGTCTCAGCCTAGTTATTCATCATTTAATAGCCTAGCATATGACACGTTATTCCGCTTTTGAGCTGTAGTATACTGGTTTTTGCAATATCTAACTAGAGAGGCAACTGCGATGGTCCTCCCCCAGTGGAGGGCAGTGGATGACATTGTGTGGGACCCATCCAGGACTGGGCAGCCTGAGACAGCTCAGGCACATAGCCTGGCACAAGAAGCCCTCCTTCACTCCAGCTGGCTTGCTGCTCCAACTCAGAAGAGCCGTACGCCCTGCTCTGCATCATGTGGGCCTTAATTGGGTTTGACTGGACAGATCTGGCCTACCTGGAGGTCTGTTCGGAGGCTGGGGCCAGCTAGCCACATGCTAGCTACAGGTGCAGCTGATGCCTGGAGGATGGTGGTTAGAGCTGGTCATATGAGTGGGTATTTTGAGGGAGGGTGTCTATGTTGCAGACCGAGCTGTGAAGTGCCTGTATCAGGGGAGACTGTTAAACAGTGCTTCCAAACGATGCATACTTTGATGTTTTTCCTGCTCCAGTGCGCCTGATCCAACTAATTAGCTAATCAACCAACCCTTCCTGAGCTGAAGAGCACATTCAGAGCCAGAGGTAAGAAGAGTAGCCTACAAGTGTTGACATTGATTGAATAATGGTTCAAGTACAGCAGAATGGAAACCTTTGTTGATTTAAAAGAAAGTTAGAAGAACTGAACAGATTTTCTATCATAGAGAACCTTTTGACCGGGCAAAAACTTTCAAAGGGTTACTAAGTGTTCAAGGTTCTGTACAGAATTGTTGCCTTTGTTAAATAACACTTCAAGAACCATTTTTATGGTGTATTAAAGTAAAATTGTATAGGAAGGAGAAAGGGGCTACGTGCTGGTAAGTGAGTAAAGGTACAGTACAGTGCAAAAGTCTTTGGCTCCTGTGCAAACTATTCAATGCCTTTTACCTATGCGGTGAGGGACTTTCTGCCAGGAAATACACAAGTTAACATTAAAATAAATGCAAACAAACAAAAAAGCATCTGTAATACTGGGCTTCCATGAGGAGAGGTCTGGGAATGATTATTCAAACTCATAGACATACTGTACACAAAATCAGTATTTACCACTTTATTTTATTTGTATCTAATATTAGCTTTAAAAAACATAAACTGCTCAGCTTGGGGTAGCTGGTGGCCTAGTGGTTAGGGAGTTGCCCCTACAATCAGAGGGTTGTGGGTTTGAATCCCAACACTGCTAGTGTCATCACTGAGGTACTCTCCATCCCCACACGCTGCTCCACGGGCACCACGCATTGGTAGCAGCCCCCTGTTGCACTTGGTGAATGGGTTCAATGCAGAGAAGGATTTTCACATTGTGTGCTGTGCTGTTTACATGTGACTTTACTTTAAACAGGTTTTCAACGTAATTTTATCAAGTGTCTAAAACTTTTGCATGGCATTGTAATTAGTAATTACTCACCTCTAATTAGAGCTAGGAAAATGTCCAGAACCTGACTGGAAAAACACTATAATAAGAGGAGAAGAGGCTCGGCAGATTGGAGAACAGAGGGGACTGTTCGAAAGCCAGCTCTGATGAGTTAGCAGTCTGCTACGTTAACAGTGATAGTTTCGTCAGCAAAAGCAATGACGAGTCCTCATTCCTGACATGATACGTGATGACTAAGACGAAGACAGAAACTTGACAGCAAGCCTCATGGGGGACAAAAGAGGATGACTAATTCGGCATTTACATCTCACAAAATATGACAAACTCGGTTACATAAGCAGATGGTGGGCAACATGGTGTAAATTCTGTGCACTGTAAGGCTAGTCAAGGCCTCAGCCCTGGTCCTGGAGCAGCCATGACCTACACATTATGATCTTGCTGCTTTAACAGTCATGATCTAACTCATCAGATAATAGTTTGTTTATGCTGAGACAAAAAACTGCCCTTGAAATCAAATGTACACATTGAGTAATATGACTTTACTTACCTTTATTTGCCAGTTAACAGAATTTGTCTGTGTTTATTTTGTCTTGCATTACAATTTTAAGAGCACATGAATAGAAATCTGCTTCACATTTCCAGTTGCCTATTATTTCCACTCTGAGTGTGTGCACACAGTTCATCCAACAAAAAAATTGACACTGAGCTTCTCATAAACAATGGCACGCAGAAAGCTCCAATTCCACTCGCTGATCCACTATATCTTACAGTGTATATAGGACAGAGTATTTTCTGGAGGAGTTTTGTTTTGTTTATACTGTATTTTATACTGTTCTTGTCTTTGTATCTCTGTCTGACTGTGTAGTCGTGTAAACATTTCTGATTCTGATTCTCTCTTTAACTTTCTGTATGTGAAAAACAAAACCAAATGGGTGCAGATTTGTGACATATTATGTGTTGTGCACCAACATTAACACCTCATTTTTGTCAAAAAAAATATAAAGTTTTATAAATAGTCAGTCCCAGACTGCGACAAATATTGTGAGTTAACACATTACTATAGGACTTCTAGACACATCACTGACTGTGAATATGATCAGGAGCCTAACCAATCAGGTTAACCAGTGGGTGCCATTAGCTTAGTGCTAAAATACTACTAGAATTCCATAGTAGCACTAACAGAAATTAGCATTACTGTTGTTTTTTCCACTTTTTTCTAATTTAAAAAAAAATATTTATGGTTCAACCTGAAGTCCTAGCACTAATACTGATGCTCTGGGGGCAGATTTGAATTAGATAAAGGAGTCGCCAGTTGAGATTAGCTTTTAAGATTGGAACAGTGAGCAATTTTTAAAAATCACTTTCTTTACTCTGGATCAAATGCAAAGTAGTCATGAGTGCAACACTTTCCAAACAGAATGGGAATCAAATTTAAACAAGTGAGGAAAAAATCGTATAAAATTACTTATAACACCATTTCTGCTACAACTGCAATTGATTCATGTCAGTGTTCATGTTTGTTATTTATCAGTAATCAGTTTTTATATCTAAAAATTTAAAAAACACTGAACACTAAAATACCATGGTATATTCACCATACAGATGATTTCCCAACACTCTCGCCAGTTTTAGAACACTGTTCTAAATTGCAGCTCTTGCTCAGCCTATTTCTGTGAAAGGTGCTTGTCTGGGACATTAGAGTCTGTATTCGGGAATTCTGTCATTGCTTTCTGTGGACAAAAAGAACAGTGAGTATACAGAAGTGCTCTTCTCAGAAAGGGCCTTCTTTTTCTGAGGTCGCATGTGTGTGAGAGGCTGTGAGCTCATCAGTGCGTGTGACATCGAGCAGGAAGGTTTGGCTGTTTTCCAAACTCTTGCTTCACCCAACATGCGCTGTGTGTTCAAGAGGATGGAGAAAATGACAGAAATGTGTTGCTGCCATTATAATGATACGTCAATAGTCGTTCAGCCATTTTTATATTATATACAGTCCATGTTATATATTACATATAATGTGTTTTTAGACTGGAATATTCCATGTCAACCCAATTTATACCTGGTGGGGCAAGTCAAAAGCGTAAAATATATAATACATTCAATATGTCACTCCTGACAAATTTAAAATAATTTTTCATTGTATGTACCACAATTATTGCACAGGTTTTTTTTGCAGTGTGTTTAATTAGTTTTTATTATTATAATGATAATTAAATGTAAATATTACGATTTTTATTTAATTACAGTTATATTTATTTTTATACTTAGAACAAACATGCTATTTGACTGGGGCACCAAAACTTTTTCATACAGCTGTGTGTGTATGTGTGTGTGTGTGTGTGTGTTTGTGAGTGTGTGCGTGAATCATGGGTGGTCTCAATATTTCCCTATTTGTTGTTTATTTTTTTATTTTCCCCATTTTTTTCCATAATTTGAAAGGTCTTGTGGCTTTTAACACTAGGTCAACATTTCACATTGAACAGAACAATAAAAAAGGACTGAAGGAAAAATGAATTTAGAACATTTAGAACATACTGTTTCTCCTCTCTGGTTCAGTTACTGACAAAAGGGCATGGTTTTTCTCTGCCAGTAGTGCTGTGCTAATGTCACCCCTCTCATTTTCAGTCCAGTTCCTGAACCTGACCCGTTTCAGAGGAATGTTTTTGTTTGTTGAGCCACACAGTGACCTATGTATGAATCATTCAAGTATAACAAAGCACTTTTAACTGAAGTCCTGAACCAGTGACGAAACAGGTGCAGATGAGTCCAGATGATCAGGCGGTGATCAGTATACTGGTGGTGCTGAATGCTGAGTGGTTGGAACTCCTTTATCTTGGCTCCTTGTATCTTTAGGCACTTTGCAGCCTGTTGCAGTAAAACATTTGTTACCATTTCTTTCATTTAATCTATTCAATATTTCGAAGACTATACAGTTTTACAGGCATCAAATTGTATGGCTCAAGATAAATATTTATAAATATATATATTTGTGTATGCACACACTAAAAAACTACATTTTCCATCTACCTGCTAAATTAATTGAAATGGAAATTAATGCATATATATTTTATGTGCAAGGTCGGCCTTCACATGCTCTCATTCTGTCTAGCCTGAGGATGGAGAGCAGAGGCATCGTGTGCTCTAAAACCATGTGGCAGTGGCATGCCTGCAGGAGGGGTAACTGTCCTCAGGCCTGCTGAATACAGTGTTGCTTTGTCTCATTCAAAAGCAGAAAACACATTGCATCAAATCCTACATATAACTATAATCCCTTACAATAAGCATAATCACCTTTGGTGTATTTAATACATAATGTTCCTAATATCTCTGCCCAGACCAGCCTCATGGTGTATGACATTTGTCACTCACGCTCAAGGCTGACCCATCTATACAATTGCCTAGAGCAGCACCTGAGCAAGATCAACGAAATGTACCAAATAATTGTCAACAATTAGGAGCTTTATTTCCAATTTAATAATGTAGTGTTCAATTAAATTCAAGTCAAGTCAAATAGGTTTTATTTGTTACTTCTGCCATACACACAGTGCATAGTAAAAACTCAACCCAATAAAAAAAAAATTCAATTCAATTTTATTTATATAGTGCTTTTTACAACCAAGTTGTCACAAAGCAGTTTTACAGAGTCCAGGTTTGAGCCCCTAGTGAACAAGCCAAAGGCAACAGTTCTGTCCACTGGTTCTACAACACCAACACTGGGAGGACACTGGCTAGCCCATGTCATGTGAAGCTCAACACACTTGGAGGAGAACACTAACTGCCCATATTGTTGCGTCATCTAACAGACATCCATCCTGGCTAGCACATTGTTTCTCCCAGCATTAAAAACTCAGCCCAAACGTATTTTGTTAGCTTCCCTGTTGTTTGTTTTGCACAAAAACACCCTCTTTCCAAGTTCGTCTGATATCATGACAACATTTTGACTAATCAAAAAGCAGGGGCGCAGTAACCTCTGTTGCAGCTCGCTTTTGGCCCTGCCTTTAAGCAGCACATATGGCACAGGTACGGGTCTCTTTATTCGTGATGGAAAAACATTTGTTTGCAGTACAGTGCAGTTCCTTGTGCCAGTGGAAAAACGACACTGGATTCCAGGTGATAGATGGCTATGTAATCATAGTCATCCGATACTTCTGTGAATGACTGAGAAATGCAGTAGTGTCACCCCCTCCCTTTACCCAACTCTAAACATTGATTGACCAGTTCTAGTTTAGCAATCAGACAAACTCAGATTCATTCACCATGTGGGAAACTTAAACTGGATACCCCTTCAAGTTCAAGATCAAGTTTATTTATATAGAACATTATCATACACAGAAGGTCATTCAATGAGCTTTACAGAAATGACAATAAGAATAAATAAGAATAAATAAAAATAAGATAGAATAAAATTAAACAAGATAATGAGAGGGATAAAAGAAATAAAAGAATGCATTAAAAAAATTAAACATGCAGTAAAAGTGTAAATATTTAAAAGAAGGCAGAGGAGAATAGTACTGCCTTAGCAGCTTTTTAAAGCTGGCTACAGTTCTGACAGTAGCCAGTTGATAGTAGCTTGTTCCAGCAGCGAGCTGCATAATGACTAAATGCCATTTCACCATGTTTGATTTCAGATCTTCTTACCACTAACTGGTCAGCTCCTGCAGATCTAAGAGACCTACCAGGAATATATAATTCAAGCATATCAGAGATGTACGTAGGACCCAAACTATTGAGTGACTAGTACACAATGAGTAAAGTTTTTAAATCAATTCTGTTCTGAACTGGGAGCCAGTGCAAGGACCTGAGAAATGGAGTGAGGTGATCTCTTTTCTTGGTTTTGGTTAGAACTCTGGCAGCAGCATTTTGAATGAGTTGGAGCTGTCGAATGGACTTGTTGGGAATCCTAGTGTGGAGAGCATTACAAAAGTCAACCCTGCATGAAATGAAGGCATGGATCAGTTTCTCTAAGTCTTGTTTGGACACAAAGTCTCTAATGTTTTTGAGGTGCCAAAATGCTGACTTTGTGACAGCTTCGATGTGATCATCAAAACTAAGGTCTCCATCCATGATTACACAGATGTTTTTTACATGGGTGGATGTAAAAAAAAAGAATGGATCCTCTTTATTACCTAACAGAATAATCTCAGTTTTGTCTCAAATGTGAACTTTTATCCATATTCTAATCCAATAAATTATAGGACACAATTGAAACACAAATGGTCTGTGGCTAAGTTAGCTGACTAATCAGTCTGGTTAGCTGTTTTCTTTGTTAGCACACTTGATTGCGGTCATATGCTGCTAATAATGAGATGAAATGAATTGAAAGAAGCCACAAATCGAAGGCTGCTGTGAGGTGGACAGTGGAGGATTAAACCCTGCAATATAAACAAAGAGAGACAGCCTGTGGTTGCTGTTTACTAGCTAGCTTAGCTCACAGTGACAGTGTTTAAAATATATCACTATGTATTTATAGTTCTATAGCCACAGTGAAGAGCCAGTTAATAGAAATGGTGAAAGAATAATCTCAGGGTTAATCTGATTTACAGTATTTGGTAGAAATTGTTGCATTTAGAAGCAGGTTAAAGCATAGAAAAAAAGATAATGTAAAATGTACATAGAATGTAAATGTAATCAACTTGGAAACTCACACAGTACCTAGATATGTACTTACATAATTACATGTTGGAAATATGATGCAGATACATGATGCTGCACTTCTAAAGGTTAAGTGATTTGACTCACTGGCATTCATGTAAGTGTTTTACATGTGATGAATCGAGGGCACACACACTTTTCTCAGTGTGTGGGATGCATAACAAGCTGGGGCTGAGTGGCAGTAATGCCATTGGGTGTGTTTGTGGGGGGACAAGGACTAAGGGCTGAGGGCCTGCTGGCTTTGCCGCTGCCAAGGTCTGCGGGATGCTCACATCGAAAGAGCCCGAAACAGCAGGCCCCGCTTTGCCTCCCACTTTCAAGGATGTCCAGAGGTCGCCAGGCCCATTTGTGCACCCACTTACATTGATCAGCTTCCTCCACTGCAGCTTGTGGTGTTTATTCGGTGCATATTTCACTGCAAACCATCTATAAGTCATCCAGAGGCTGATTCTGGGGACAGAAAAAAGAAATTAAACAGCTCTCCTGCTGGTAATGGAGGGAAAAAAGAATGTTTGCTTATACTCCCATTAATTCAATAAATGTTTTAATTTTTTTTTTACGGGATCCACTTATATTTAAAGGAGACTGAAGCTTTGTTTATTTCAAGCTGATACCAGCGGTCAAGTGCAGTTAACACAACTATAAGAATGCAGGATGGTTGGAGATCACTTCGGACAGGTACTTTAGACGCACCCAGCAGCCGGGCCGTTTGTTTTTGCTGCATTAATGGTCCAATAGCAGTCGATATAATGGGAGAAATCTGGATAATTAGCACCTTCATTAGGCCTCACCTTCGCTGTGCAGAAGGAGTCATGCTTGGCTGGACAGGAACACCTGCTAGAACACGCAAACAAAAAAGTAATTGATTGTGTTTGTATGTTTATGTGTACAAAAAACTTAAGTCATGGTTAATTCATATAAATAAAATACTTGTAAAATACTTCAAAATACTTCATAATATGTAAAATATGAGGCCAGAACATTTTTATAGCAAATTATTTCATCTGTAATACATGGCTACTGATTATTTTACTCTGTTAGCTTGCTTGTTAACATGCTAAAGGCTACACAGCTTGCTAAAAGCAATAGACTACAATTTACAGCCAGACAAAGTAATTATTCATAAATGTACATTACCCTCAGACTTCTCTAATAAAGCCATGCACAGCAAAAAAGGCAGTTGACTCATTGCAGCTAAGCTGGTCGAGGGCAAAGGCTGAATGGCAGTTTCATGAAGTGTCCAAGCAAATATGACAGGACCAGTGAGTGTCCCAGAATATAAACTAGATTTGTATGACGATGTATAAGCTGCTAGTTTTAGTTAATTGCATTTTGCAAAATGTTGGTTAGTTAAGAAACTAGTGTTTATACCGATTAGCATTTATGCTAGCTACCACAGAAGAGGCATTTCACTTATATTTCTGGATAGAAAAACCTTATTTTCTATTAAAAAATAGACGCTCAGATTAACTCTGTACATGATTGTGTGTAACTGTAGAGGTGCGTGAGAGTGTGAGAGTGTTTGAACACACTGCATTATTTACGCAGCTCCAGCTGTCTCTCAAATCATCTCCATGTTCCACTAGAACCCCACGATCTGCTGGTTCTCATGAGGATCAGTTCTTGTTTTTTGAAAGTGCCACAGAAAAAAAGCCCCTTGAATGAGTGTGTGTGTGTATGTGTGTGCAAGTGAGTGTGAATAAGTGTGTGGCCATTAATCCTGCTGGTTCCACCATTTAAATTCTCTGGTCCAGGTGGCTGGCGAAACGTTCCCATTCCAGACGCGCTCCTCAATCTGCATCCAGACACAACAAGCCGAACCCACAGCGCAAGCCTCCAAATCTGTGCTAACGAGTGGCACGCCGCAAATGTGTTCACTCGCTGAATTGCAAAGTGAAGCGCTCAGCCAGGGCACACAAGGCTTTCCTGGATGGCAACCTGTTCGGCTGCGGTGAGACACTGTGTGTGTGTGTGTGTGTGTGTGGGTGTGTTTCTGAATGTCTGTGTGTGTGTGTGTGTGTGGTGGGTGTGTGTGTGTGTGTTTTCACCAACCCATTGATCTCCCAGGCTGGCTCACGGCATATGGTTGACCATGAGAGAGGGAGAGAGAGAAAGAAAGAGGTCCAAACTGGTCTCCATTTGTTTGACCATGAACATCTATTCACGTTATAAAAACGAGACAGAGGCACTGAAATTGAATGGAAGTTACCCATTTGTGAAACCATGAGCACTGACGCACCGAATGCAAATGAACCTTTAGAAGTCCATAGCTATTACAGTCATTCAATTTACTTTACATAATAATTATTATTATTATTTAAATGTAATTACATAATTACCATTCATTCTGCGGTTAGTTGTATAATGAACTACATTTCCATTTAGTATCCAATTTGCATTGACAGGCTCAGGCTTGCAGCACCAACCATGGCTCATAAGAGTCCAAACCCCAGTAAAGCCACAGCCATCTTTGCCCCTGATTCCAACAAAGCATAATAGGCCTCGCTCTTTCTAGGTAGATAGAATGGTCCTTCCTCTCCACCCATCACTCAGCACATGCTAGCTGAACCAAACACAATAAAAGTTAATGCTCTCCTCCAAGCGTGTTGAACTGTCCAGTTCAAAGTATGTGGCGTCACTTCATATCTCTCAGAAGAAGCATGTGCTAGCATTCACTTCCTCAGCATTGGTAGCTTGGTGTGATTGGTGGAGTCCTGGCTAGTGGATGGAGCTGGACATAAGAAAATTTGTGGGCGAGGGTTACAAAAGATCCATATGATTCATACACAGTTGGTCTTCAGTTGAGGACCTTGGGGGTTAACGTAAGAGTGACAGAGAGAAAGCTCCAGCACCTCCTGCGACCCTGACTGGAATAAACCGCTTATGGCAGTTTTCTACTGCCAAAAATGTTTTTCTGTTGTAAGTAAAGTGACCCGTACCTGAGCTGTACCTGTGCATTCATGGCCCTGCTTAGCAGCAGGGCTAAAAGTGGGCTGCAGACAAGCTGATCACGTTCCTGCTTTTTGATTGGTCAAAAGGTGTCATGACAACAGAAGATAAATTTCAGTGGGAGTTTTCTATGATGCTAACAAATGATGCTAACAAATATAAGGAATGTGAAGGTGTACTAGGACATGGCTAACAATACATTTCAGTTAGATATTCATTGCATGGCTAAACAATAAAAAAAAAATTAAACAAGACTATAAAACATAAAAGACCACAATAATAAAGACTCTAACAGAATTCTTTTTGACTCCATGTATGCGTTTTGGGACGATGACCAGCCAAATACTGTGGGGGGAGAATTGTGCTGCTAATGCTTCAGAAACATTGACACTGGGCTGAGATACACTGGAAAATCTAATTGTGCTACAATTTCTAAGTCATTGTAGGATGGCATAGGTACAGCATGGTTCCTATATACCTATGAAAAGTGTTTTTGGATAATGGATGGTAAACTGAGACGAAGTTCTATGGCTGGACCAGCCTGGACATTCTTTGATACCACAGCAACACAATACACCAAGCTGCCGTTGGTCTATCCTGCAGATGTTCACATTGCTCAGTTGCCAATGACCACCAAGATGCAAATAAATGGTAGTTATGATTTGCTGATGTGTAAACTTGATGAGGTTCATCTAAACACGCCATTAGACTGACTAGAAGAGAGACAGGTGGTGAAAGGGGCCGGATGCCATCTTATTGATTGTCTCTGCAGAAGTTCCAGGCCAGGGCAGCGTCAGCACTAAAGAGTTTGATTGCACCCTTATCGACCAGCAGGCCCTGATGGAGGCTTGGACGTGTTTAATTAATGGCAGAGAGAACATGTCTGTTAAGAGCTTAACGGGCAGGAGGGTGGCGAAAGTGGGAGGTGAAGGGAATGACCCCTCTTCAGACCTGCCTGGCCAAGAGAGGAACCAAGAGAGAAGGGGAGAGAGGGAAAGGGAGTTCAATCAATAGATAAATTGAACTGGAGTGATAACGGCAATGATCACTGTGAAATGCTAATGACTGTACCAATTCCTCCGCTAATGGTCACACCGTGGGTCTGAAAATAGCAGTGAAAATGGCCATGCATGCATTATGGCATTAAGGGTCTTTCTTTTCTTCAATAAAGCCTCTGCCTGGGCCTGTGGGACTGCATGGAATTCATGCCGCAGAGGAACTGAACTGCGGCTGTTTTGAAACAAATGACAAAACGATGGCTTCAGAAAGCTACGGGAGAACGGATGGCACGGGGAGGGCAAAATCAAACGCTTAATCATGCGAGCCGTCCTCTTAACTTTCGGAGCTGGATAAAAATCGATGGCCGAGTCGTTAAATAAACATCTCTGTATTGAATTTACTCAGACATTCTCTGGCAAGGTTTTCCTTTCCTTGATTATTAATGCCACATTCAGGCAGCTTGCTCTCCCAGATAAAAAAATATTTTGCTCCCCTCTCTCTCTCTCTCTCTCTTTCTCTCTTTATGCCTTTCTCTCATGCTCTCAAGGCCACCCAAACAGCAAATCCCCTTAAGAGCAGCTTCTCTGACTGTGATTGATGGGGAGGATTCAGCAGGGATGGCTACGGCCTCTGCCTGAATTCAGGACTTGTTAAAGCAATGTTCTCTGTTCCACCCTTAAACAGGACGGTTTCAGGCTGGACCCTTCTCCTTAATCTACATACTGACGTGCGGAATCCTAGTTTCATGGCCACTTCCAGGCAAATCGTTTCTGCTAAGCAGAGTCCCAAAGCCAGAGGGAAACGGTGCGTATCAAAAGGGTTTAGGGGTGACCGGATCCCCTACCTTCCACTCTGGGTCAGCTTCCGTCCCGCTCGCAGTGCCCTCGTTGATCCATCTTCTCTCAGTGAGCCATCAATCATGCGCTTAACCCAGCAGAACCTCCTCTGGCGAGTGCCAATTTCCTTCCAGCTACTCCTTTGGCTCATCCCGAGAGCAACTGCTGGGACGAAAGCCTGTTAGTAGAAAGCTCCAGGACAGGCCACTATATAGCATCTCAGAAAGCGCGATGGGACTCCAGTGAGCTTTTCAAAACATCCATCTCTGAGCTTGTACGTCTGCTGGAATTGCTTGAGCGTACATCCCACAGCCCACCATGGAACAGCAGATACAGGCGACGCAATGTGATATTCCTTTCTATATTATGAAATGTGCTGGGGTGCTGATGTTCCATCACCATCGGATCAAGTCTTTGTTGCGGAACTCATGGGAGACGCTGGAGATTACAGGAGGATGAAATAAAAAAGGAGATATTCCGAATGAGCTGCAGCAGGCCAGAGGAACAGAGAGATGAGTAGATACAGAGATAGATGGGGAGGGGTATGTACGGTTGACTCTACGATAAGAGATGCTGGAATCAATTCTGTCCAAAATGAGCGCAATTGATTCGGGACTATAACAAAGGGAACGGCAATCAAAAGGAGAGATGGTTGGTGTGGAAGAAAGTATAGGAGAGAGAGAAGGAGAGAGAGACAAGCAGTCACTGAAAGCTTGTGCAGAGACTGGTACAAGCATGTGTGTCAGCACGAAGAGAGAGGGAGAGAAAGAGAGAGAGAGAGAGAGAGAGAAAATGGGGCGGGCTGCGAATGATCCACTTTATAAGAGAGATAAAGACAGCTTGAACACAAAGAACAGGCACAAAATGATATGAAAAAGTGAAAGGCATGAATAACTTTTTTACTAGCAGAAGCATCAAGAACATCACTGGCCCAGTCCTTCACCTCCATCCTTAATCAATTCCTGGCAAAGGAAGTAAAAATTAGCACATTAGGGGCATTTAGAACTGGGCATTAAAAATATTAAATGTAGAAATATTATTCCCCACCCTGTCTGGGAGTCCACAAAGACTTACTGGCCTCGCCCTTATGGAGGGAAGTGGTTCTCCCCCATCACTCAGAGCAATGCTAGCCAATATGGGTGAGTGTTCTATCTCCTACCAAGGAGTTCTTTCTCCTGTCTTCGCCAAGCATGTTGAGCTGTCCCATGACATTGCTTTAGTGGCGGTTTGAAAAGAAGGACATGTCTTGGAAAAAGCATGTGCCAGCCTTCACCCTTGATAGAATCAAATAATGGGAGTTCTAACTAGTGGATGCAATTAGCAATTATAAAATTGGTGAGATAATACATAATAAATTATATTCCACTCACTTAACTAGCTAAAATAGCTTGGTTGATTAATAATGCTGATTTAATTTGAGCTTTCATTCTCCACACCCATTAGAGACCACTCTCTTCTAACACGATAGTGGTACCTACACAAATTTGTGGCTCATGGCAGGCCCTTGTCTGTCATTGTCATTTATTGTGTAGGCCTATTACAGGCTTAGCTAAGTCATAAATATACAACTTTGCAAATAAGACTAGTACTGATGGGAATTTATTAGGCCTGTCAAATTATTCAATAAATGAATTGCATTATTTTATGTCACTGATTGCAATTAATCATATTTACTGTATTTGCTCAAGGTTTTGACTGGCTCCATTTGAAACATTTACTTTTAGCTGGAGAATCACCAGATTGCATTCATTACCTTCAGGCATTAAAAAAAGGCCATTAAAAGCTGTACTGGGGGAACAGCAGGCATGCAGCAGAGCTTCAGCCTGTACTACTGTTGATTGTATGAATGGCCAAACTGGGAAAATGCATTATGCGCTTTATTAAACATAATGAACATGTTAACCCTTGACAGCCCTAAAATTTGTAAACTTATATGGTACAGTACCGGGGTTCCCAGCCAATTGTGTCTATCAGCCCACAACCAAACACTAAAGTTTCCACAGCCCGCAATAACACAGAACCAATCCAGTTATTTAACATGCAAACAAATCTTAGATAACTATTTACGTAGCCTGTGGAATTTTCCTTGACTTTATCATAACACAACATAATAAACACTGAAGATATCTGAAAATTTGCTGACTTGTCTGATGAGATAGCTGATGTTATTTGGCAGCTGTGCTAGATGTGCTGGAAGTCAAGCTGAAGAGAGGTTGCCAATGGTTATCCTGCTTATGATTAATGATTTGTTTGCCTTCAGGGCTTCATTTCACAATTTGGCAAGACCTCTAATCAGGCAACAAGAACGATAGATGCTCGTTTTCACTTCTGGCTTATGTGAAGTCTAGAACCAGGTACTGACTATGTTATTTTCTTCATGTCGATTTACACTTGTTCATGGCCCTACTTCAAAACCATTCCCTCTAGCAATACCACTGCGGACCACAGATTGAAAAACAGCCCTTATGTGGTACTGTGTTTGGCCTTTGGCCTTGAGAGCATTAATTCACCTGGGCATGGATTCTACAAGATGCTGGACGCCTTGTGCAAGAACGTTGTGTGTTGCACCATGCTGAAATGATTGCGTTGCACATTTGCTGCAAATTGGGCGATTGCTGTGAGCAGACTTTTTTCACCTTTAACCGCCAACTATCTTGCCATGTTCAAAGTCACTGAGGTCACTCGTCTTGCCAATTCCGGCCCTCGGCTGAACTCTAACTGATCCTAGGAAAGCTGGCCTGCCTGATTTATACCTCACTCTGCAGTCACATAGTGTTTGGCTTGCTGGAGTCTTCAGTTTGTATATGTAATAAACTGGCAACTTAGTGTGTGTGGAGGCATGGAGGAGGGAAAGGAACGAGCAAGCGTAGAGCGAAATGACAGCAATGCAGCAGACGCTGTCTACAAACACTGCTCGTTCCTCTCTGATCTGCGGATTAACTCGATCCGTGACTTGTCACATCTGCGAAAGCTGTGATCACACACAGATCCATTAAAGCGTTGATGGTGTAGAGGGTTGAGAAGCTTCGGGAAAGGTTAGACAATCATTGTTTGACAGTTTGTGTATGTAGTTTTCCAGGCGCTTCCATGATGTTTTTACAGGCTGTGCATGAGGAAAGGGTGGATGTTTTTTTTATCTTTGTACCACTGTTGTGTTGTTTTACTCATGCTTACCTTGTTTCACTGAATCACATTTTTTGTATGGTTATGTTTCACCATTTTTCCTAGAAAATCTCTGTTATCATTAATTATTATCTCTGAAATTATTAATATTTTAGCTTGAGACTTTCTTATCTTTCAGCAGTATAGTTCTGTGGGCAAGGATGTGTCCACCACCTGACCTAGGCCTAGAAATGGTCCTCAGTCAATTTCTAATTGAACAGAAACCACTATTAGGGAAGGTATGAGTAGTTTCTAGCTAACAGAGTATGTTCTAAGTGGTGGACGCCAGTTCTTTGTAGAATTTCACTTTTTCTCACCCCAAACCTTATGACTATATTATCCTGTGTCAAACCTTTTTTATCTTTGGGAGGCTTGGACCCTTCTGTAGACAGAAAAAAAACTCTGATCAGACAATCTGAACCCTGTTTATTGTTGCACACTTATTATGAACCATCTACCATTGCTCAGATCTGAAGCTCACATGCCCATTGAAGGCACTTTCGGCTGTGGACAGGGGTCAGCATGGACGCTGGCTTGATCATCTGGAATCTTCTGCACCCGCTTCTTCACTGGCTCAGGCCTTAACCTGTTTAATCCCAATTTTTTTCTGAAAACTTCAGTTCATGGATTTTACTCCTGAGACCTTCCTAATGCACAAACATTATGCACTTTTTAATTTTATTTTGGTTAAGTTGGTGAAGTTTTATACTTGGTCACAACTGTGACCGATGGGAAACAACATAGTCCTTTTTTGCAAAAATTCATATAAATTGGTCAGTAAAGCCTATTTGCACACTTTAAATATTAAAATGAAAGTAGTGATGACTGTGCCCACTAAGCACAGAATAATGAATAATTTTTGCTCATAACTTTATTACTGTGCATATAACAAAAATGTTCATATTGGTTAACATACCACAATGAATACACACAGTCTAAACAGGAGACACACCTTAACATGGTGGTCAATTTAAGTCTTTTAATTTTTTGATAGATTAATTTCATTTATCTTATAGACAAATCATAACCTAACATAACTGGAGAGCACTCTTACTTAGCAGCAGGGACATTTTTAACCCCCCCCCCCCCCCCGACCCTTCTCAACTCCTATCCCCATCCCCTGCAACATCGCCCCACCAACAGACCCACACATTGAGCTGTAACATCAACTCACCTGTAACATAGTCTTTTTAAAATTTTCTTGTGGATAACTCATAACAGTTATACTTATAAGTGCAAAAAACTTTCAAAATAAAATTGCATAAAAAGTGCATAATGTTTGTGCATTAGGAAGGTCTCCGAAGTAAAATCCATGTACTGAAATTTTCAGAAAAAATTTGGGATTAAACGGGTTAATTGCTCAGTAATGGTTTATTGTGTTGAAGTGAGTTAAATTCAGTATTTTCAGGATTTTGTAGAGCATTTTTGATTTGAGCAACCCGGCAGCTCATTTCTAATCTGCATCTTCGTTGATCATGCAAATGAATGTAATTGCCTTAATCACCTATTGATTTAAAAAAAACCAATCAAAAACAGTTGTATAGTTGTAAATGAAATTATTCATACCCCCAGCAAATTTGGACTTAGTTACTTTTATTCAACAGTCTATGGGAAAATGCCAGTGGAGACATGCAAAAAGCTTGTCAGCAATTATAGGATGCGTTTGATTGCTGTAATAGCCAAACTAAAAGGCTTTTCTATTGATTTTTGAGAAGGGTATGAATAATATTGGACATGCCACTTTTTGTTCAAATGTAAATAAAAGCTGAGAAATATTTTTCTCCACAATGATGCCTCTTGTACATCATCTTATTATCTTCTGGAAGACGCCTGTGTCATTTTCATTTCAATCAAGAAGAAACTTGCTTGTAACTAAGCCAAAATTACGAAGTCAAAATTTGCCAGGGGTATGAATAATTTCATTTACGACTGTAATTAATGTAATTAAAACTGTCCATCTGCTGGCTTGGTAGAATATTAGACCTGGCCAAACCAGCGCAACCCCACCGGTGCCTGTAATGCTGACATCTGGTTCTGCGTGGTAACAAACAGCACATTACAGCATCCACTGGAGCATCAGTAAATATTACTGATGTAAAACAGTCTAGAACTGGTGTTTACCCTCAGAACAGTCACTTTCCACTGCATCTCTCTCAAGTGTGGGGGTAACAGTAATGCTACAAACAGCATATGGGGGGTCTTGTAAGTCCGGTAGGTCCAACACATCGGATCATTTTAAACTGTACAAAAAAGTAAATATTAACTTGCATTAATTGCCTAAACATGTGTATTGCATTCAATACAATGTATTATGCTAGCGGTAATTTTAATTACCTTCTTTTATAGAGCTCTGAGGAAGACATTCCGCTTCACAGGTGCAAACAGGAAGTAAAGTGATCTGGTCAGTTGACCTTTCACACTTGTCACATGATCTTGATACAGTTTAATCAAGACAGTCTATTTTTTTCATTTTTAAGTAAAATTTGTCAACCAAACCCAACAGAAACAATACTGGATCCTCCAGAAGAAATAAAAACTTTTGTGACCTTTGGAATTAAATGAGTTAAGTTAGATGGTCTTTGTTCTGCTTGAATGATTCATATGTAGGTCACTGTGTGGCTTAACAAACAACAAAACATTTTTCTGAAACTGGTCAGGTTCAGGGACTGGACTGGAAAAGGGAGTCCTTCATGAAGCCTGGAGAACTGTTCCTCAAGACTACATAAAAACATACAGAAAGTCTGGCTGGAAGTAATACATGAAGAAATGAGGGGTGGCTCGAGACTTTTTCACATTACTGTGGTCTTTGGACCTATACTGTACAGCCTGAGACCATACTCACAGCAAAAATAAATATGACAGATACCATAGGTTCCAGCAGCATGGCTCCATAATTTATTTCGGAAGCTCACTTGCCCATTGTAGGCACTTTCTGTGGTGGACAGAGGTCAGCATGGGCACTCTGCCCAGTCTGCGACTTGTCAGCTTTTCTGTGGAATCGGTCCAGAAGGGCTAATCTTTGCTCATGTGCATCAGTGACTCATGACTCCCATGACTCCATCGCCAAGTCACCAGTTCTCCTTCCTTGGACCACTTTTGGAAGGTACTGACCACTGCATAACAGGAACCCCACCAAGGCCAGGTGTTTGGAGATGCTCTGACGCAGCTGCATCACAGTCTTTTTGTTGTCAAAGTGTCTTAGAACCTTTTATCACCCATTTTTCTTGCTTCCAACATCATCTTCAAAAACTGACTGTTTACTCATTGGCTAATATCTCCCACCCCTTAACAGGTGCCACTGTAATGAGATAATCAATGTTATTTGCTTCATCTGTCTGTGGTTTTAATGTTGTGGCTGATAGGTATATACAGAATCAGGACCTAATATTTCAACTGAAACCATTATTTGTACCCCATATCATTACCCCTTGATTATTTTTTTAATCATAAACAGCCCACCTCCCTTTAGTGACACCGCAACTGTCAGCTGTCTCTAGTAGGACCCTGGGCCTATCTCTTTCTCTTTCTTGCTTAAAGCCCACACCAAGGTCGCCGTCCTCATTAAAGTCCTGGTTCAGCCGTTACAATGGCATTAAGGCTGCGTCACTTCCCGCCGGACACACTCTGAAAGCAAAATAGTAAGGAGGAAGACCCAGAGATATGACATATTTATTTTTGTCACATTATTATTGCAACAAGTCCAACAGCTGGTAAAACGGCAAGGTGATGAGAGGATTAGAGAGACTGAGACGTAAAAAATGTTACATTCCTGAGTTCTGATTAGACCTGGTAGGCTCTTCAAAGAAATAATAGTAATAAAAGAGAAAAGATTGTCTAATAAATAAAGAAATGAACTGTAGTGACATGCTCTGCTGTTTTCATGCCAACAGGTTTATTAAAGTCTTCAGTCAAAGTGAAAGTGAACTTTATTTTCATGTATACAGCGACAAGACAGTGTGGCTCCAGATTTTAGAGAGTACAAAAAGACACACAGAATACATATATATAAATAAACAATAAATATACAATCTGAACTAGTTAAAATGCACAATTTAGTAGGGTAACATCTAAAAATTGTGCAAATGTTGCATTAGCAGTCAAGTGGATAATAAACAGAATACTGGAATGTTATTATGTGCTTTAAATGTGTAAATGATCAGCAGCAGTTCAATATAGATGCACAGTCAATCTAAAAAATACAGAAACAGTATTCAAGTACAAGTGTAGCGTGGATGTGTTTTGTGCATTCATCTGCATGTGCATTATAGAAAAAAAAGTGATGTGTAAAGTACAAAGGTAAAAGTTGATTAAGTTCACAGTTCAGGTGTGTGTGGGAGAGTGGGGGGGCAGTGTGTTAAGGAGTCTGATTGCTTTAGTATTATTATTAAATGTTTTTATTATTCTTTAATGCTGCACGGAATAGCCCTCCCACCACTGATACGCCACTCACACACACTGAAACCGATTTGGTTTGCATTGACACAACTCTGTTATGTTTGAGTCAGAGTGCACTGCCTCAGTGAGCACCAAACCTGCATAAAGAGCTTGTATGTGTGTGAGTAAGTGTGTGTGGGTGTATGTGTGTGTGTGTGTGGGTGTGTGTGTGTGTGTGTGTGTGGCCGAGGTAAGGGCCTGAGCTTCTTATGTTCCAACGCCGCAGACAATAAAGAGGCGTGTCAGCACATTTCATCAATTTGATCCAATTTTCAAAGCTTTTTTTTCTCTGCGACGCTCTAAATGAAGCGGCTTCTCATTAATCTCACCATATGCTGAAACTAAACACCTCACAGAGCTGCATCATCAAAATGGTAAACACGGCTCAGGACAGGACGGACACAGGGAAGGGATGAGAGCACCTGATGGAGCAAAGGAAGTTGATGGGACAGAAAGTGAGAGAGGGGAAAATAGATAAGAGGGCTAGCATAAGTGTATGCTTTTGTAGCAAAGTGGTTATTTTTACATCTTGATGCTAATACATATACCAACAGCTACATTATATGTACAAAATTATTGGGATGCCTGAACATTACACCAACAGGGACTTCTATTACATTGCATTCAAATACATAGGCTTTAATATAGTTGGTCGACCCCTGTAGCTGTAACAGCCTCCACTCCTCTTGAAAGGCTTTCCACAATATTTTGGAGTTTCTGCGGGAATTTGTGCCCATCCATTCTGCAGAGCATTTAGGTCAGACACTGATGTTGGACCAGAATGCCTGGTTTGCAATCTCCGCTCCAGTTCATCCCAAAGGTGTTGGATGGGGTTGCAGTCAGGACTAACACAGCCAGTCAGTGTAACACATTGATCTTTATACAAACAAAAGCCTACACCCGTTGTTGGTGCAATTCATGGTTTCACTTCCTCAGCCTCCCTGCTACAGTTGTAACAGCTGGTCATGTCCTGCATAGAAGCACAGAACATTCTGCCCTCAACCCACAGAGTCAACACAGACAAAAACTTCCTCTTAAATTTTACCTATATAATATATTTATATCTATATCTATCTATCTATCTCTCTCTCTATATATATATATACATATATATATAAAGTAACACAGTACTGTCTTAGGCGCTGATGAAAATTGTTTGAAGCCATTTATATATGCAGTGGATTTTTTCTGCCAGTAAAAACAATGTGAACATTTGAATAAATGTAAGCAAGAAAGCAGTAAAAAGTGTCAAGGTTTCTTTTATTCCAAAGAGTTGCTGATACTTTGTGAACTGGTTAGAAGAACACAGGTTTGGTTCCAGATTTCTGCTCTTTTCCTCCAGGCATTGCTTTATACAATTCCACCAGTCAAGTCAAGTCAAGTAAAGCTTTTTTCATCTCACCCATAGACATAAGCACACAGTGAGACAGAATATGGTGCTCCTGGACCATAGGTACAACATACACAGACAATACCAAATTAACACTACTGCCCTATAGCACTATATATACATACACAGTCATGTGAAAATATTAGAACATTATTCCAGAAGTCCTGGTCTTTGTCTACTTTCTCTCTGGCAAACTTCAGTCTGACCTGCATGTTTCTCTTAGAAAGCAAACGTTTCCTCCTTGCATGCCTCCCATGCAAGTTAAACTTGTAGTAACAGTAGCAAGATCCAGTAGCAAGAAGCAAGAGCCTGCTGTAGGTCCAGTGATGACATTTTAGGGACATGGGGTGAACTTGCTTGGACAGCCACACCTGGGCATGTTTTATAAGTCTTCCACTTGTAGACTATTTTCTGGACAGTGAAATGGCTAATTTAAAATTCTTTTGAGATCTTCTTAAATCCCTTACCACGCTCATAAGCTACAACCTTCTTTCTGAAGGCCTCAGACATCTCTTTTGATCTCACCATGGTGTTCATTCTCACCTGTGTGTGATTTCAGCCATATGAAATGGGAATAAATGTGGGAGTGTCTTGAGTCTGTAGAATTACATTTTACCGATGATTTTCTTCAGTTTTGTTTAGTGATATTACTTGAATCTTCCAGTATTAGGCTCCTTTTTGCCTGAATTACTGCAGCAATGCGGCGTGGCATGGAGTCGATCAGTCTGTGGCACTGCTCAGGTGTTATGAGAACCCAGGTTGCTCTGATAGTGGCCTTCAGCTCTTCTGCATTGTTGGGTCTGGCATATCGCATCTTCCTCTTCACTTAAGGTCGCTTCGCTTAAGGTCAGGCGAGTTTGCTGGCTATTTAAGAACATGGATACCATGGTCCTTAAACCAGGTACTGGTAGCTTTGGCACT
>JBBPCX010000001.1:1405191-1436847 GCA_037974365.1 Hydrocynus forskahlii | reverse complement strand
AGAGTTTGGGTTAAATGCGACAGTGGATTTCATTCTCATGAGAAAAGGTTGGGTCATACGAGGTCATTAGTGATTCTTCAATTCTCTTTACCACCAAACTGATTAATAGCTGTGTTTACGTTATTGCTTTTTATAGAAAACATATTTTTAAGCGTCAGCTGTTAGTGGAACAAACAAGACTTTCTGAAAGTGTCCCCTGCTAACCGTATGGCCTAGAAGATCTGAATCCAGCCTACGCAGCAGAATTCCCACAGTTGCGTTCCACTGTAGGTGTTCACTCAGCTGTGCAGGTCGGGCCATGTATAATGCATGAGGGGACTTATGTTATTACACCGCTTTAATATGCATGGTGCAGTAGTGGGATTGTGTTATTACATTGTCATAATGTTGCCCGGATGCCTCAGGTGTGTATTCAGGCTCCGGATCAGCCAGCATCAGACAGCGGGGTCATTATCTGCTTTCCATAGTCTACATACATCACTTTCTCTCTGCAGCTGCAGACGGATCTCACTGATTTGCGTTCCAGGCTCGTCCGAGCGCTGCACGCTGCATGCGGATCCCATCAGTGAGTCCCAGGCAGCTCGGCGTCTGTTTGTTCCGCAAATGCCTCAAGGCACACATCCACGTTTAAGCTTTGGTCATCGTTAAATTTCCTGCACTACGCACCACAGGGTAGCAGGAGGGGGGGTGCTGAGGGGACTGCAGTAGCCCCACATTTTAGGGCTGCAACCGCTAAAAATAATTCTGAAATGATGCAGACGAGCGGTTTGTTAATGTCACCTGTGCACCCAGCTTTCTCCCGATTGTGCTGCTTCCATCTGGATGAATGCGGGGATTGTTGATTTGGATAAACAAAATGGACACGCAATTGCGACGCTTCTATTAGGGGAGGCCAATGTGGATATTAGCGCTCCACGTGAGCCGCAGCTTTGGACACATTAACCGGCAGCACCTGGTCCCATTAAAAACGGTGAAGCTATGAAGCAGAGTGCGAGTCCCCGGTGGGTCACTGCCCTGCAGAGTTTGGCATCCCTCGATTAACACACTTCATTCATCTCATTAACTAATTAACGTTCCATGTTTTGATTGGATCAGATCAAATATTGTTGATTTGAATAAATGTATGACTGGTTCATTATGCTGTGTCTATTTGGATAGGCTTTGTAAGCCGAACTGTTTTTGCTATAAGTGGTAAAAGCAGTTGACTGGGGTCCCCTGGGCCCCTCCTGACTGCATGTATATAGTAATAGACTAAATGAAAAGCCTGTTTGATTGAATGTTTTTTTTTTCTTTTTTTGCATTTTAGTAAAATAATCATGTTCTGTTTTCAGCAGTGCATTTCACACATTTTCAGTGTTGATATGAAGAGAATTTGTGTGAACAGCGGAGTCAAACCAGGAGTCTAACAGCTGTTCAGTTTGGGTCATCAATATTAAAACAAAGTAAAAAAAAAACAAAATAAAGGAAAAACACATACCAACGAAAATGCAAATTTTTGCTAGCACCCTTATGGGAATCTAGTAGTACTTTAGCGCAAAGCTATTCTACAGTGGCTCCTTCAGTCTTTATGATCCATCTTAAACCCACTGGTTAGACTGCTGACTGTATCTAGAACTTCCAAAAGGTCTAGAGTGACATTCACCCCCATGAAATTGGTCCTACACTTTGGGAATCATGTGTTACTGATTCTTGTCACTTTCTAATAGTGTGGGCAGTTAATCTGCCAGTCCTGAAGACTTAATTGGAGAGCTTGACTGACTACATCTCCATAGACCCCACTGAGAATGCAATCCTTAGTGGATGATTTCCTCTTCACTTAATTATGATATAAGAGTAGCACTGCAGTTCCTCATGGTTTTAAATGTGGGATCTTTGTTTGCAGGAATAGTTAGGCCTTTTTTGAAGGCCTTGAAGGCCCCAAGTGTTTTTCTAATAAACAGTGGATTCGGTGCTACATTCTATGTCTAGATAGCCAGTTGCAATGCCGAGGATAATTCCATGCTTTCACCCAAAATAGCATGACTGGGGAAGGTAGAAGGTAAGTAAGATTACACAGGGCCCCCTAATGTTCAGAAACAGCTCTGCTTGTAAACATGGGATATTACATTAGCAGACAATGGTTTGCAAAGGCACCAGAGACTCCATCTAAGGCCCTGTGGAGCAATGCAGTTGAATATTTTCCCTTTTCCAACCCAGTAGCTCAGTATCAAGCTCTTCTGGAGCTGATGACAATGTGTTAGAGGGGAAAACACTCATTGTGGATATGTGGCCCTCCAGGATTCCTGTCTGACAGCTTCCGATAGAAGGTCATGTTAGGACGAGTGGGGTTTTTGATGAACCTGACCAACAGAAAAGAGACTGAAGAACCCTTGGCGGTCCAGATGACGTCCGTTCTAGGATCGGAAAGCTTCTGGCAATTCTTGGAATTCAGCAGCTCAGCCCCGACGGATATGTCTGTGTGTCTGCTGGTTTGCAAGCCTGGGTTAAATTTATATCATTTGTGACTTGGGGTTCAGGTCCATTCTCATCCATTGTTAATTCCTGGCCTCTAGGCCACTCTTTTTCAAGGTAAAAATTGTTTATATACATAGATCTCAATATCTACTTTGTTATATCCTGTGTCGTTGAGGTGGAAAATGGATGAGGTCATGGGGGATGGTTTCATAGACATTCATAAAGTTTCGCAAAGTTTACATGGCCCATTTAATGGAAAATCAAAAGGTTCTTTTTTTATTAAAAGAGCCAATAAAAAGTGTTAATAGTACTGCAAATGTAGCTATAAAAAACACCAAATTTTTAATTCACTTTTTTGTGATAAAGCCTAAAGGGGGCATTTGGCTGACACTCTTATCCAGAGTAACAGAGACAGTCACCCTGGAGCAACTGAGGGTTAAGTGTCTTGCTCAGGGACACAATGGTAGAAAGTGGGGGTTCAAACCTGCAACTTAGTGGTCATCGGGTTCACAGGCAAGTGTTGTACCCACTAGGCTGTGACGTCACAAAATCCAGCACATTCACATATGCCTGCCTCGTCAGCCTACAGCAGTTTAGCCTCGCCCCTTCACACTGAAGTAATGAAGAGTGTTTCAGTGTTATTTTTCAATATGGCAGGACAGTCAATCTGAACAGAATGAGGCCTTTTACATGTATGAGTCTTATAGGGACAGTAACAAAAGCAGCCAGTTTAAGTCTAAGGGACTTAAAGTAAAGTGGCCCCTTATAGTCATGCATGAACACACCACACAGTGTGAACAGTGTGAAATTCTTTCTCTGCATTTAAGCCATTCACTAAGTAAAGCAGTGGGCAGCCAATTACGTGACCCTAATCCCTGCCCCAGAGGTTAGAAAGTGGTCGTATAAAATAAATGATAATTGTTTTTGGTGAGTAAACATCATAAGTGGGCCTTGGGGAGGGGGGGGGGGAATTAAGAAAAATGTAGGATATGGGCCCTTTTAATACATCCGGAAAAATGTTGTTTTGAAGTTGGAACTATAGAAATATGCAGGTGACCAAAGTGACCTCGCACTGACCACCAACTAGAAAATTGACACTGCCACCCACCACAGGGAGAGAGAGTGGGGGGGGCAAGGGAGAGAGAGGGAGGGAGTGGGGGAATTGAACAGACTGGACTGTCTGTCTGGGTTGGAACACATATTTTGGCGAGACGTTTGTTTTTGCGATGAATGCTAATTACACCAGAAAACAACAGACACCCCTGAACAGCGCCCAAGGACAACTGCTTTCATCAAGCGTACCTTCGCCGGTCCCACAGCACCTTCCCTTCCATCTAATTACCCTCAGAATCGTTAACTAGGTCAAAGAGTCGGCACACGTTAGTACTGCGGTGCATCTGAGCACGTGGGGTCGATCGAGAACACATAAAATATCCAGCGAAGGCAGAGGAGCACACTCTGCTCGCCCGCATCACAGCGCCGACAGCAATCGGCCTGAGATACAGTCATCACTCAGGCCTCTGGATTTCCCTCTGCCATTTCAGAGTGGATGTTATTGATGGTATTATCTAAGCTGCTGGCTTCATGTCTGACGTGGCACCTACACTCCAGCTAGAAAAATGGAGAGGAAAGAAAGGACTCTGGGTGGAAGCATTTTGAGGTTCTTTTCAGCTCCTCACTTAAGGCTTTTTTAGAGCCTGTTAAAGCCTAACCTTGTGCAGGGACACTTCAAAGGGGAGCTCAAACTTTTTCAAAATTTGGCCTTATTCAGTAAGTAAGATGTAAACATCATTCGGCGTGGTTTAGATGTATATAATGGATTTTATTTATAAGCGCCTTTCACGACACTCAAGGGCTACATTTTAACCATTCAGTTATACATAAAAATTGAATAACTGATGGAATTCCCCTTCAGCTTGCATCATCTTTCTATCATCGAGACCTGCCTTATTAGGGGTTGAGCAATGACAGAATAGAGTAAAAGGCATGTTTGTATTATGTCCCCATAACCTTGTAGAAATTGATTTTACCGTGCCATTACTGGTGCAGCTTTAAGAATTCCCAAAATTTTCCACATGGTTCTTATTTATAACTGCTCACTAATCAAATAAGCCTACTTCATCTCTTTTTTCTACTCCAGAACATCTAAATCGAGGATCCTCGAAGAGTTCAGTCTCGTACCATTACAGGCGAACATCATTTGATTTGTCAGCAGCGAGATGTCTTGTTACTGTAACATATGGGAGACAAGTGGGGTCAATGCACGTGGCACATGTTAGCCAGCCTGCTTCCCCCCAGGGTGTTCCCCAAGCAGGAACTGGATCCTCAACTTTGGCGTGTGGATAAAGAAAAGGGGGGTGGGGGTGTAGGGGGGAGAGGTGTCTGCCTGCCAACCCCAACAGATGCCTTCTTGTTCAACCCTGCAGCACCCCCGTCCTCCTTTTTTGTCAAATTTTTAGCTGTATATGTGCATTAGGAGATGCATGATTACTCCGCGTGACTTGGCGCGTGCTTTACCTTCCATTTATTTGTTCTGGAGTGTGTGTTTCTGCTCTGGGCAGGTCAGTAAGGGGTTTGAGGCTTAGGCTAGGTGACTAGTGGGATGCAGAAGAGGACAGTTGACGTAATTGCGAAGCCCGAGTTGAGCGATCCAGCAGGCCGAGGCAGCAGGGTGTCGAGAGTGGTGGCCGGGCTGGATGCCCGGAGTTCTGCATGTGCTCACTGCACCTGTTGGACAGAACACTGACAGATTGCACTGTTGTCAGACCAGGGTGACATTATGAGTCGTTGTCATGGTGAGCAAGCCTTGCAGAACTGCTGAATGTTTTTTTTTTTACATTTCTTTTTTAAACCATTTGTAAACAACAGCTGCCATTCAGAACTGAGAGGAAGCCATTGATACGGCGGCCCTGAGAGTCAAAACACAACCACATTTACAAACACATCCACATTTCAGGAAACGCACCCACATTTCAGGAAACACACCCACATTTCAGATAACGGAAATGGCGGGACTACTTTTATTGTTTGTGAATGGACAGTTCTCATGTCACTCACGACAATTATTCCTTAGTCATGTCTTGTTTGTTCACCATTCACCTCGGAAAAATAATGGGACACACGGGTGAGGTGAACCGTTTTCGGCTAATAACTCCAGATTTCCGGGGGGTGTTTTTAAACATTAAATACATTAAAATGCAGAGTTAGTTAGGGCTCGGTGACACCTTTCCAACGACCCCTCGTTTGCCATAATAGCCCGGAGATCCAGAGTTATTTGCCGAAAACCGTTCACCTCGGACAATGTAATGGGACACCTGGGCGAGGCGAACGGTTTTCAGCGAATAATTCCGGATCTCCGGGGGCTATTATGGCAAACGAGGGGTCGTTGGAAAGGTCTAATCGAGCCCTATCTAACTGTGAGGTTTCACAGGTAGATTGGTGGTTGCCCAGTGCCCCGAGCACGTCCTGGGGGGGACTAAAGTATTGGGACACCCGGGCGAGGTGAACGTTTTTTGGCTAATAATTCTGGTCTCCAGGGGTGTTTTTTTTTTAACATTAAATATATTAAAATCCACAGTTAGACAGGGCTCGGTGACACCTTTCCAACGAACCCTCGTTTGCCAACGATGCTGAAGTTAGCTCCTTATTCGCAGCTCCTTATTCGTTCCACCTTAAACACTGTGCTCCAGGCTGCAATATCGCTATTGTTCCTGTAGGGGGGAAACTTTACTGAGGTTTACATTCAGAATTAAGTTGCCTTTTTATATGGACTGTTTCAGAAAAGCATGTAGAGAGATAAAAACGTCTTTAATATTTACAAGGCAATGATCTCTTTCCACTCAAAATCCTAAATTATTCTGTAACTTTAAATCCTAGGAACTTGGTGCATAAAGTAATGAATAGCAATTTCCAAGCAGGAAAATTCCTTAAATGCTTTGGTCCACTGAAAACTCACTTGTTCAGGTCTAAATAGGATGTGTCAGGGCTGGCGTCAGAGTGGATGGCATCTAACTGACTATGGCTGGCATCTAACTGACTACCGGGCTGGCATCTAACTGACTATGGGGGGGCACTATCGATCGTGAACTACATTCATATGAGCGACATGCTGGAGCGTGTATGGGGGGGCGTGGCGACTCGCTGGGGGGGTGGGGGGGGGCAATGCCTTCAAATGCCCCCCCTTGATGCTGGCACTGGGATGTGTAGAACTAGTATCACTTGTTACTTGTTTGGACCAAAATATTCTTCACTGTTAAATTCACATGGGAACTTTGCTTATGTGCACAGTGGCTTATAATATATGGCAACTAATAGGCAAGAAAGAAATGGGTTAAATGCTTTGGTCCAATGAAAACTCACTTGTTCAAGGTGAAATAGGATGTGTAGAACTAGTTTCACTTGTTATTTGTTTGGACCAAAGCATTCAACCCATTTCTTTCCTGCCAAGAAATTACCATATATTATAAGCCAAAGTGTATATAAGCAAAGTTCCTATGTGAATTCAACAGTGAAGAATGTTTTGGTCCAAACAAGTAACAAGTGATACTGGTTATACACATCCTATTCGGACCTGAACAAGTGAGTTTTCAATGGACCAAAGCATTTAAGGCATTTTCCTGCTTGGAAATTGCTATTCATGACTTTATGGGCCAAGTTCCTAGGATTTAAAGTTACAGAATAGTTTAGGATTTTGAGTGGAAAGAGATCACTGCCATGTAAAGATTAAAACACATGCATTTCTTAAATAGTCCATATAAAAAGGCAACATAATTCTGAATGTAAACCTCAGTAAAGTTTCCCCCCTACAGGCGAAATAGCGATATTGCAGCCTGGAGCGCAGTATTTAAGGTGGAACGAAAATTTCGAATAAGGAGCTGCGAATAAGGAGCACACTTCAGCGTCGCTGGCAAATGAGGGGTCGTTGGAAAGGTGTCACCGAACCCTATACACTAAGTATACAAACAATAAGTGTAGTCCCGCCCTTTCCGTTATCTGAAATGTGGTTGTGTTTTTTAAATGTGGGTGTGTTTTTGAAATGTGGGTGCGTTTCCTGAAATGTGGGTGTGTTTTTGAAATGTGGGCATGTTTCCAGAAATGTGGGTGTGTTTTGTAACTGTGGTCGTGTTTTGACTCTCATGGCCACCGTACATTGAGGTCTTAGTTGAAATTACAAAGGAATTCTACCAGAAGTTCTACGTGAATAAATAGTTAAGATGTAAACAAAGTCACTCAATGATCTGTTCTGAGGAAATATACCAGTGTCCACCTTGGTGGTGAATGGTCATCTAATGCCTCCTATAGCAGCTTCACAAACAGTTATTATACGAACCGATTATGAATATTTTGTCTGACATTGTTTTACAATATTTTTGAGAAGATTTTGGAATAAAATGTGTTATGTAGTACATTTATTGTGGAGAGGTACAAAACTGTGCAAATGTCTGAGGCACCTGTGAAAATAATATTTAAAAACTGTTTAGATGGTTTGACTCGATGGTTTGAGTCCTTCATTAAATTAAATCAGGAGCTGCTGATGGAATTTCACAGATCCAGACAATGGCTAGAGGAACCGAAGAGAAATCTGGAACTGAACCTGTGTTCTCCTCCCTACCTCACAAAATTATCAACTACTTTTTATGAACAAAATAAATCTTGATATGCTTTTCTACTTTCTTGTTTTGTTAATTTTTATAATGTTGCATTTGTTAGCAGAAAGATACATTATATATCACACACTGAGAAAAATGGCTTTAAAGAATTTGAATAGATGTCTAAGAATTTGCACAGTATTGCACGTGCAGGGCACTACTTATTACCAATTGCCATTTTCCATCATCAACATTTCACATGGAAACTCATTATAAGAGGACACTGGGGTCAATAGTAAATAAAATGGCTATATTTGTTTTGTACAAACCGATCCCGGTTCCATTTACCACCACTGCAATGAAATCAATAAAAATCAATACAATTCTCCACAATGCACAATATCCTATCTAACCACTCTGAATGACTCTGTTCACATCTTAATTCCTGCATTATGCTGGATCCCCTTTAAAGGGGAAACTCCACCATTTTTTTTAAATCTCAGCAGATAACAATTTACAATAAGACTACCTTTATAAAGAATTTATACATTATTTATAAACAGGTTGTTAATTGTCGTCATACACTGATGCATGTTCACTGTTTGGCAAGATCATTTGTTTTATTGGTTTATTTATATGTTAAAGATCTGATGAAGCTGACAGTGTAGCATTCTGCCTGAGAAAGAGTCAAGAAAAGCTAAGCAACTAGCAAGATCTGAGATCTTGTCAAATAATGAGCCTGACAACTGTTATAACTTGTTTGTCTACAACCTAATTACCAACCTGATTATAAATAATTTACAAACTGGTGGAGACCCCTGTGAGGGTTCCTTGTACAAGCTGACATGTTTTTGAACAATTGGGCAGACTGTATTGAAAGGTTTGCTCCAACTGATAAGGCTGAAACACAGGTGAAATTCCCCTTTCTGAACAATTTTTTTGCGGAGCTCCCACTTACAAGCTTTTTTCACAACAGCAATGATAATAAACACCCTAAGCTGCATGAGAAGAAAGCCTTTACGAGTGAATCTGGACTGACCTCACGTTTGAGCTGCGGTGGCGAGGTCGATTGGGTCAAACAGCATCTCTGAGCGCGAGTTCAGGTCTTGCGGCACCCTGTTGCCCTCATGTACTTGCAATTAGGTTCCGAATAATAAATGAGGATCGCCGAGCGATGATTATTCATTATTATAATTACAGTCATTAGAAGTCTATGGAGTTGCGAGAAATGGAAATGAATTTGGTTAGCTTGTGGCGTGGGACGGGTCCTCTCTCCGTGTATAATTACTGTAATACTAGCCACTTCCTCCCCTTTAGTCCCACTCGCGGCGCGAGCCCTCCGCGCGGCCCCGCGCATGAATATGTGTATGAGCAAAAAGGCCCGGCCTTTAATGAAAGTGTGGGGGCAGGGAAGAACCCATGTTTTATTTAGCGAGTCGAGGCGAGAAATCGCTCGAGTGGCGCCAGAGTGGATGTAGAGGCTGAAATAAGTGGTGTGAGACACACATATACCAATTTATACACACACATACACATGTACACACATACACAAATGCACCACACTCTTCACCCACACACACTATGCAACACATTCACATGCGTGCAAGAACATAGGTGACTCCTACACACTTATTTCGGCCACCAGCAGCAGGATGAATTTAAAGACGAGTCAGTAAGCCCCCCGGCCTACACAACCAGGAAAAAGTTTTGGCACCCACTGAGATTTTCTACATTTGCATGTTACTCACTTAATAATTACTAAAATACACTCTATATATTATATTCTTTATAACAAATATAACAAATTATATTCATAATTATAATGTGAATCACCAGACAAGCATTAGAGATTTAATGAGCTGTTAAGTGACAGCCAGTGGGATGAAACAGTTAATGAGTGCATTTAAAGTTAAAGGACAGTCTAGAATTTGGCTCACCACACAACCAGTTAATAGGATGTCAGACCTGCACTGTTACATCTTCCCATCTTATAAAGGAAACTTATTTTATTGAACACATTTATAGCTGTTCGTTCAACAACTTTCTGATACCTAACAAGAAGTGTTCATGAAATAAATGGGATAGGTGATAAAACACTGTAGTGTGCAAAAACTTTTGACTGATACGAGTATATGTCCATACAACAGCCATAAACAACATCCATCAACTTTCATAAATACTGCTCTCATACAGGGAGAGGCTAATAAGTCTTAGGCCGAGAGAAAAGTGGTTTTTGAAGCTCGTATCAAGGCAGCAAAGTCAAGCCATTGAGTTGTTTTGCTCTAGGGGTTGTGTGTTTCTGGGCGATAGCATTTGTGTGTGTGTGTGTGTACACGGAGCATCAGTGGTGTGAGAGAGCGGCTGCAGGCCGGAGCTGAGATTGGAGTGGGCTCTTTGCGCTCTGGGAGGGGGATGAACAAGTGCCGCCTGATTTCTCCGTGTCCTCATTATGGCAGACAAGGTGCTCGGCCGCAAATCAATGGAAAAAGCTTAAAGACTGATGCCTGCCACGCTCTATGATGGGTCACTGTGTGTGTGTGTGTGTGTGTGTGTGTGTGTGTGTGTGTGTGTGTGTATGTGTGTGTGTGCAAATGTGTGAACATGCCGGGGTGCGCTCAGCCCTCATCACATCACATCACCATTAAAGGAATAGTTCGTCTCCACCGTTACCCCGAGTGCAGCTGATCAAGCGTCACATGTTTGCCGACTGACGTTTGTTTAATTAACTTTGCTCTGAGCTGCCAAGCTAATAAAGCAAGTAGCATCATGCAAAAGTCATCACACTCACCTCAAGCTAGGCTGAGTTAAGTCATTTCAAACAGACTGATCTGAGTGATGTTTAACACTGTTGTTTATGAGAATGGATAAAAGTACTAATGGATGAAAGCTAATGGTTTGAGATAAAAACTAATGGAAAAGGACCAATTCGTAATACTCATACTGTGTCCATACTAGGGCATTAACAGAAAAGCAGATTGGTCGACACATCAATGTCAGAGGCACAAGTCGACGCCCTCTGGAAAAAGTTGACAAGTCGTGTTTTTTCCACAAAGCACTCTCTGCCTCTGATTGGCTGACGCTGACACGTGTTCCTTAACTTAACCAATTATTATAGTCCCTTCATAAAAGAGGCAGCAACGTTGGTGCAAGGGGAATCTAAACACAAAACCACAACAAGATGAGAGACAGGGCAGCAAAGGTGACAGACACACATCACATGTGTGGAGATCCTTCACTCTAGACACTCAAACAGCACGGAGACCTGCACAACCTGCAAGTCAGTGTTAAAGTACAGTAACAGTACCGGCGTTCTGCACGGCATCTGAAATGGCATCCGCTAGCTAACATGGCTAACGCTAGCATTGCAAAGAGTCGTCCAGTGCGGAGGACGCTGAATGGCACCATGGCTTAAACTGTTCCCACTTTCTGTTGTACACTTAAATTTACCAGAAAATTCAAGATATCAGCCTCTGTTTTGTTTCATTGTCATGTTGACTGTTAATGTTACAGAGAACTTTAAAAAAAAGTTGCTCAATGTTGGACATCTGTGTTCCTCTGCTGCGTCTGTGTGATGTCATCAAATGGCTAGTCGACTCGACTTCGACTTTGTTGATGGATAAGTCGATCTGAAAAAATCTGAAGTCATTAATGTCCTAGACCATACTATTGTCAGTTTTTACTGATAACAGTGTATCATTGTTACAACAGATTAACAGCATGTCATGTAGTGTAACATCAGTTTAAAGTAGGGCTGCAACTATTGAGTACTTCTGTCGATTTTTTTCATGGATTAATCGAGTAATCGTATAAATCATGATTTTGTGTTTTTAAACAACTATATCAATAGTGTGTCATGCAACATGAAGGGCCTCTTAAAATGAGCAAGCAGTTGGCTGTTAGTCCTCACAAGAAAAAAGGTTTTTATTCCAACTCAACACTTTTATTAGATCAAACCTTAAAACCTTTGGCTTTCTTGCTCCAGAGCTAAGCCCATTTAATGAACCGTGAAACATTTATGATGTACATGAAAAAACTATGAAATACAACTTCACAAACATAGGTCCTTAGTTTATCTTAATAATAAAGGAAAAAGGGGCGTACCCCCTGCAATAGCCCATCTGAGAATAAAGAATGAATAACAAAAAGTATAAAGGTACAAAATAGCAAAATATATATATAAAAAAATCAAGTATTACTTATAATCCAACTTAAACAGTACAGTTCAGTTTCCAACTGGATCCAGATGAGGTCGGTAGGTAGAGTAGAGTAAAGCTGCAGCACCTGAACTGAAAGCATCCTCACATGAACTGAACTTCTCCACACGGCTCGGAGCCTCCACAAGGTCACGTGATTTTACGATTGCAAACTGATATGAACACTAGCGCTTGTTAGAACATACAGTATTTATAATTTTTTGTAGACAAGTAGCAAGAGGGCAAATGCACCATGATCTCATTCCTCATCTCGCTCTCCCGCCCTCTCGCGCACACATACACACAAACACACACACGCACGGATACACAAGTTACATCTCAAAACACGCCTTCCCCATACATAAGGTAGGCTACTGTTGTGGTAGGCCAGGTTCGTTTTACCATGTATACACTGAACTACATTGTCCGCCCTAAGCAGTGTAAAATGGTCCCACACTTCAGACACTGTCTGCCTTTTACGCACACCGGGATCTTCATTTTCCCCCATTTCCATAGAGCAAAATAAACGCGCCGACTTAAATCTTTGAAATGCGCGTCAGTTACAGCGGTCAGTGTGAAACAGTGATACCGGAGCTGCGCGGTGTCAACAAAGCAGGAGTGATACTATAGCAGAGACAATTTAGATAGACGGACTTTGGAGACATAAATTAAACGAAGCTTCGAAGCAAAGAATTTGCCTCAAATATTTTTTTTAATCAAACCATTCGAGTTACTCAAATAATCGTTTCAGCCCTAGTTTAAAGTATGTTATATAGTCATGTTTCAGATTTACACTATGTTATACTGTTACATCAGATTCACAATATCTCATATAGTGTAACATTAGACTGACAGTATGTCATACAGTGTTACATCATATAAAGAGTATGTCATGCAGTGTTACATTAGATTATCAGCATGTTGTACAGTATCTTATACAGTAAAACAATGGATTAACAGTATGTTATACAGTGTTACATCAGAGTGACAGTATGTCATACAGTGTTACATCAGATAAGCAGTATATTATACATCAGATTTACACTATGTTACATGGTGTAACATGGGATTTGGATGTAATTTTGCATTTACTGAAGAATTTGCATGACTTTTTGTGGTTTTCCTCATAGCCCCAGAGTAAAATGATGCAAAATTAAGTTGCATATGTCTCAGCTGATGGACTAATTTTGGGTTGAAACCTTGTAAATTTGACTTACCGAACTTTTCTTTTAAGGCTGCCGCAGTGCAGGCTGGAGCAGCTGCACTTGGTTGAGCCGCAGTCATATTTAATGCTGAGTTATTATACCACAATTACAGTCAGAATCGTGCAAGTTCAAAACGTCCTGAACCACGTGCTCATCTCTTATTCCTTTCACCCCATTCTGGTACAACTTAACCACGTCAGACCAACCACAGCAGCCACAGAACAGATGTCAAAATGTAACCAGCCCCTTTTTTTCAGGGTAGATGTTTTTTATTAATGCATCTTGTCAGATTTAAGAGCATCTTCAGTATGTTGTTAGCGTCGCTGACATCTAAACGACAGTTGTCGTGGCGCAGTTTGATGGAGAAAACATCTGAGGCTGCTCGTGTTGTTCAGAGAGTTTGTCAAAATCAAAACCATGCTAGGATGAATCTGAGGAACATTATGGTTTTTGCTGTTCCTCTTTAACCTGTACACTGTTTTAATTGGGTGGCTGTTGCAAGACCAGTTTTTTTGGACCAGTTTATACAAGCATTAGATGTTCACAGTAAATCACCATTAATGCAAGACTATGCCTTGATTTGCATCTACAAAAGTGGCCTTTTCAGGCCTTTTGAGCACAACGAGCTGTAATACACTCTGTTAAGGGTGTCGCAGGGAAATTGTGGCTTGATTTGTCCAATTTAAAGAGCACAACCAGCTCAGTCTGGGTCAAATGGTTAAATTATCCCACTGGCTTGGCTGACATTAGCTGTGCTTTTAAGGGCCTCATCTTCACTGAGCTTGAAGTTATAGATGACCTGGACTGGGTTGACCCGTCTTTTCCTCTCTTTCCCTCACAACAATAAAATGGCATAAAATAACATGAGTTTTTATAGTTGAACATGCTTTTGAGTATCCTCTCGTGCTCCCATAGCAACACGACCTGCTAATTTTCACAGCGGTCAGATCAGTATTTTTCAATATTCAAACCGAGTTTGTTCGAATGGCACACCATCACACACATTCATGGTTTTACTGACATAAAATAAGCATAAATACATAAAAAGGAACACAAACAATAAAAGTAAGCATAAAATGAACATAGAATGCAATGAGTTTAAGATCAATTAACATATGTTAAACAATTAAAGCAATATAAAAGAATACAAATAAAAAAATGCAGTTTGTGCAATTCAGCAGAAAACAACACTGGTTTTAGTTACTTTTTATTAAAGATCACCCTGTTTTTTGGGGGGGCGGATCATTTTAACAGTGTTATTCTCAAATAAAGATAAACAAAATAAAGTTCATGTCCTCCCATAGAAATCTGAAACAGTTCATTTGGATGTTTTTGTTGGCAGATTTATCCTGCATCCGTTGATGTTTTTCAGTTTTATTGTGCTGAGATTTCCTCTAAAAACAATCTGACACAGCTACTTACGCTGTTGATTTATTTAAGTACACATTTATATATTTATTACATGGAGTGATATTTATTGAATTGAATGTGATATATGTCCTTATTCTTCCTTTCCCTGCTCTCCTTTCTTGCTTCTCCTTCTTCAGGTGGTGGCCAACCCCCATTGCTTCACTTGGTGAATGGGTTAAATGCAGAGAAAGAATTTCACATTGTTCACACTGTGAGTTGTGGTGTGTTCAGGCGTGCCTATAAGTGGTCACTTTACTTCCATCCACTCCCATTCTTCCTTCCCTCCCCTTCCATCTCTCTCTCTCTCTCTCTCTCTCTCTCTCTCTCCTCTCCATCTCTCCCACTCTCTCCCACTCTCCTACTCTGTCCTCTCCTTTTCCTCTTTCTCTTTCTCCTTCTGTCTCCTCTCTTTTGTCTCTCCTTCTCTTTTTCTTGCTCTCTCCTCCTTCTCTCCCTCTTACATCTCTGCCTCCTTCTCCTCTTTCTCTCTCTCTCTCTTGCTCTCTCTCTTCCATCTCTCCTTTCACTCTCCCTCTTTCTCCTTCTCTCTTTTTGCCTTTCATCCATCTCTTTCTCCTCCTTCGCATTGTACCTCTCCTTCTCTCTCTCTTTCTCACACAGCCATCTTTCTCACTTTCTCTCTCTCTCACCTTGTATCTCCCTTGTATCTCCTCAATCTCTCTTTTTTCCTCCCTCTCTCTCCCCATTCCCCCATTCCTCTCTCTCTTATTCGTCCCTCTCTCTCTCTCTCTCTCTCTCTCTCTCTCTCTCTCTCCCTCTCTCTCTCTCTCTCTCTCTCAGTCTCTCTTTCTTTCTCTTGTTTCTCTCTATTCTCCTCCTCCAGTGTAAATCAGGGCGTCAGTCGGTCTCGCTGCTCTTCCTCTATTCTTCCTCATTGCATCATCTCCCCGTTGCTCCATGAGAGCTGACAGTGATGCGGCTCCGCTGCTTTATGTACTGGAAAGCTGCAGAGTGTTTAATGTAAAAACTCCAGAGGGTCGTAACTCCAGCGAGGATCTGGGGCAAGGTTTTGGCTGAGCACATTCCAGACATGACCTCAAAGAATTTTTTGCCGCTGTGTATTTGAAAACCACAACTTACAGCTTACAAGAGCAACAACTCGCGGCAAGACCCTCAAGGTGGTGAAGAAAAACACCCGCGCCATCTCCCGTTACTCAGAGCGCTCTGTAACTTCATTTCATTTGTGTCTTGGAGTGCAAAAATGAAATACAGCAAATCATTAAGGATCATGTCCCACTTTGGAACTTCTTTAGTGGGTGTGTAAAATTATGATCCTGTCCTGATTCCGTCCAGCAAGAAAAAGGCATGCCTGAAAATCTGCTGTGGACTCATTGGTCCCATGAAGGAGGTTCTTTAAGCAGTGCTATGCAATTACCATTTTGTTTCCATGTCCATAAAAGAGACACAGTACTGTGCAAAAGTCTTAGGCTCCTGTGCAAACTGTTTAAATTCATTTATCCATGCAGTGAGGGGCTTTCTGCCAGCAAATACACAAATTAATATTAGAATAAATGCTAACAAACAATAAAGCATAAATTAATATCACAATTTGCTTTATTTGTGAAAAAGTACTGTAAGTTTTGTGAGCTGTTTGGAAGAACACAGGTTTGGTTTCATGTTTCACCACACAACCTGTTCGTAAGATGTCAGACATGCCCTGTCACAGGTTCTTTCCATCTTATTAAATAAATTTGTTTTATTTTACAATTTTCATTTACAGTTAACCATTCCGAAGCATAACAAGAATAAAAATCTGCAGTTTATGAAATAGATGTGGGCAAAAACTTCAATGGTAGAACACACACACACACACACACACATAAATATATTTGTGGCAGGCGCTTAATAGTATATTCTCGCAATTTCCAACCTTCAACCTCAGTCTCCAGCAACTGCTCCTTGCCTTCTATTAGATGTGTGTTTTGAGTCAGCAGTGTTTTTCCTTTTTTTCCGGGGACAGGGGTCAGAATAACTGTCTGTGGTAATCAGCGCTACAGTGCGGACGCAGCAGATAGAGATTAGGCTGAAAAGCAGTGATGTATTACTTTAATCTTGCCTTAAAGTAAAACCTCAGTGTTTTGTTCAGCATAATCTATTTAGACATCCCCATAAAAATCAATACAATAAAATCTTGGATAGTTTTCTAGTTGTTGGAGCTCCTGTATTTTAACTAAAAACAGCGCGCATACTCGGGTTTTGCTGCAGGAGCTACAGGTTGTGTGCAGAGGAGCGAGGCCTGTATAGATTCTGAGGCTTTTAAAAGCCATATGGAGCTGTTCAAGCGATTTATATTTAACAACAATGCAGTGGAATGACACAGCGCGGCAAATGCTAAGTAACGGTCCTGTGTAGAGGATTTTAGTCGCCTTTCTGTCTCTGACAGCGAACGGTGCTGGGGGTGATCCAGAGCAGTGGAGGAGGGCAGGAGAGACACAAGAAAATACATAAAGCTGAGGAAAACAGATCAATAAATATTTCAGCAGCTGCTCCCTACTCACACAAACACACACACACATACACAAACCCACATACACACACACTCTTCCTCAAGCCAGTTGGGGGAGAGAGGGATGCAGCAAGACTGAATTTTAGCTCAAGAGAGAGCCAGAATGCGAGAGAGAGAGCGAGAGAGAGAGAGAGAAAGGGAGAGAGAGATAGAGAGGGAGAGAAAGAGAGATAGAAAAAGATAGAGAGAGGGAGAGAAAGAGCTTCATGGAGGAACGAGGGGCAAGTAGAGACACAGATCACTAATGAGTTCCACGATGCTCAGAGCTCCGCTGGGATCAGGACTGGTGGAGAAAACTTGAGAAGGCTAGAAAAACACACTGTTCATGTGTTGTTTTATTTCACCCAAGCCTCTCCACTGCTTCATTGCAGGAGAGACATTTATCCTACTAACTGCCATCAAACAAGCATCAGATAATGAGTACAAGCTGGTCTGGACCAATCAGCAGCATGTGAAGGATGTCTTAATTGCTATCTGACTATACTAACATTTACTGTTAGCGATGTAACATAAGTGATGCCTTACACTGAAGCAGAGGTTCTCAAACTGGAGCTACCCCAGCTGTTCTTGAGCCAAGCAGGGGTGTAAAAACTAAACTGTGCTGGACATGGGGTCCTCTAGGTTTGGGAACCATTGCTTTAAGGCAAAGGTTCAGACAAAAACCACATTATCACCTAATTCCCCTTCACCCAGGTCGTCCAAGACATGATATTAGCCTCTTTCGTTCTGCACTGGGAATACAAGACTGATGTCACTGACAAGAAGGGCTGCAGGATATGGATGTAAAACATGATACGTTATAGTTAAAGGGATGATTTACAACTCCTCTGACCCCCACTGCCCCAGAATTTCACACATTTGATCTCACTGAGGTGCTTTATTTTAGAAAACAGCCCCTTCCGTGATGCACTGCGGCAATTGGCTACTTAGACCTTGCACTGCAGGACAAATCAGATTAGTTTCGTAAATCAAATTTTCGGACTTGGGTGTTCAGATTGCAAGCAGCTAAATCGATTAGTTTGTTCAGACCGCAGTCGTGCGTGCTCACATATCCACTGCAGTTGCCACAGTAACAATAAATGCTGACTAGTGAACTAGTATTATTTTTTAGCTCAAAACTTGTGTACCATTCCTTAAAGAGTGTAACTAGCAGAACAGGGCTGCACCTTTTATCTCAAAAATGACACTGGTTGGTCTGAGTTGAGCAAACTAGCAAGGATTGCTTTCTTGCTAACTGTTGCAGCTTAGTTGGCCAACTGTGTGTGTGTGTGTGTGTGTGTGTGTGTGCATTTGTGTGTGTGTGTGTGTGGAGGGGTATAGTACCAATTTTTTAACATACCACCCCTGAATGAAGACACCTAATTTTCCGCCTCTTGTATGCTGAAGCTGAACCACTTTGACCATTGTCTCCAATGTTTAAAATTTAACCAAAAAAGAAACTATTTCTAGCACCACAGCATTATCAAAATCATAGAAATAGAAGCAGAAATGTTCTCCTGGTTATGATGTATAAAACTGATGAACAATACCAATAGAAAAAGCCCTTAAACATATATCTCCTTAAAATCTCCTTTGAGATGGTAGGCCAGGTTTGTTGTGACAGTAGCCATTTCTCCTTTCTGCACTGTACACTCCCTGCATATTATTACAGGTTAGTTAGCAAGGGATAGACTGTTTTTTGGGTTGTGCATGTGTATGTATATTGTAAGTTGCTCTACAGCAAAATAACAATCTATTTACTGTTCATATGTATGTCTGAGGCTTAGCTAGCACTATGCTAACTGCAGGCCCCTAATTATCCCACACTTGCCTTCAGACACTGCTTGGCTGTTCAGTGATGTCTAATAGACTTGTGTGTGCGGTTTCAGACACTGTATGACACACTGTAAACTACATAAATGAGGAACAGTATAAAAGCTAGAGAGACATAGGAGAGGTGCTTGGAGAGAAAGTAGGAAAAACTATTGTGCAGATTTTTGGTTTGGCGACCGAAGAGGAGACAGATGGTGAGTGGGGAGGGGTGGCAGAGAGAGAGAGAGGGTGCAAGATAAATTGATCTGAAGGCGAAGTCATTACGCACCATCATAAACAACAGGTTTCTCCGACCGCTAAGAACTGGCTAGAGCGGTGGCGTGTGGGCGTTCTGTAAATGTTTCCCTGGTCACTCAAATGGCCCTGTGAGGAGCAATGGAGAGGAGCTGGAATATCATCCTCATTACTAAGGCATTGCTGTGAGACACACCACAACTCCTAGGCTATCAGCCATGGAACTCTGGTTTTTGCTAAAGGGGTTCTGGTGCCAGATCAGGGCGTCGTCCTAAGTAAAGCTAATGTCTGATTAAAAATTGCTAGCAACTCATTCTACGTCTGCCTAACAGTCTTCAAAGATGAAGAGATCCAGCGCAATTTCCTTGTCAGTTGCTCCGCTTGACACTCAAGAGATATTCTCCTTGTGGAGGGGCCAACAGTATTTTCAGGCAATAAAGGAGAGACATTAACATCACATTCACACAGCAAGGACTCAGACAGGTCGGATAAGCATATGACAACACGCTAAAGGACTAGCCACTGCCGCTGTCTTAGTGTAAAGAGGGTGCACTTCTCATTGCAATGGGACAGTCAGTACTGGGTTTTGCAGATATCCCCCAGAAGGATAGGGGAAGGAAACAGGATGGGTGGGGGGTTTCTGGTGGTGGTGATTATTCCCTCTAATCGACAGCGGGGTGCAATTTCACGACTTAACTGAGCCGCGATATGAATCTAATTAGGTTTGCAGTCAGATGGCGCTCCCTGGTCGTGCTGGGACGTACCACTGATGTTATGCTCGGGGATCATTTCTCAATGAGCACAGGGCTGGAAATTCCCCCCAAACTTGATAAGATGGACCTGACTCCCAAAATAGAGGAGATTAACGAGCGAACTGTTCTGGTGCTGTTCCAGCGATCCCGTGCATCCGTGAGCAGTTTAATACAGAACCATTTGTTGCATGACTATGCATTGCCCTGAAATTTTCCTCGGCTTTCCAATTTCAATATCATTAACTCCCCTTGCACCCCAAAAAAGAGGCAATTTTGGTGTGTTTAATTAATCTTAATGAATTTCATTGCATTATGTCCCGTTTGGGTGAACGAGATATCCGCAGTTAATGCAATTCGCTTCCGTTTCCAAATGAAATCGCTCCCGTAGCTCTTCTTTCTGCAACATCTCTCTTGAAGAAACATCCGTGTGGCGTGACGGAGACCTTACAGAGCCCTTCAGAGCATTGAAAATTGTTGTACAAATGACATCACTTCATTTATTCCTTAATGATTTTGCATAAAATGTCACTTAGCATGGTCACACCTTCCTCCAGGCTTCCTTGCCTTCTAATCCTGGCCTCAGACAAACACCTGAACTGCGTTTTTCCTGTTAGCCTGGACTGTAACTATCATCGTCATTCCTTGCCAGTGCTCTTTTGTACAACCGGGCCAATTTGCCAGTTTGTAAGGAATATCTACCCTATTGTTATAGAAAAACTTTTAGTCTGATAAACGAAATGAAGTTGAGTCAAGTCAATTTTGTTTATACAGCACTTTTAACAGCTGATGGTGTTACAAAGCAGCTTTAAAGGATCTGGGTCCGAGCCCGATTGAGCAAGCCAAATGTGGTAGAGGTGAGAAAAAACGCAGTGAAAAACATGCATTAAATGTAGGGTTTAAAGGAATGTGACAGTCCCTCCATTACTTGATCTATTAAGAATTACATTTTCAACTTATTGGCTGAGTGATTAGTTTGTGATTTAAATGAAAAGCAGGCCATTATAAAGCTTTCAGTCATTGTAATCATGAACATTTTGCACAGGGGAAGCCAGTACCTCAACTGTTTTTGTTCATCACTGAAAGGGAGAAAACCCCCACCAGCAAGATCTCAAAATGGCATTTCTTGTGGCACAGTTTATCAGTCCCCAACACCCCAAATATAGATGGTCCACAGTGGTCCTTTCGGGGTAGCTATCCATTAATGGACAGAGATGGGGAGGTATAAAGCAAAAGATGGGCTACATAATGCATGGGAGGAGTTTCTGGTAAAATGGCCTAATGAGGGTCATGTTTAAGGTTCCGTAACAAACTGTGTATTTCCTTCTCTGCAGTTGTCTGTTTTTTTTTTCTGTACTCTGGTTTACAGTGCCTGCCTTGACCTGGTCTGGGATTACTCATACTTTCTGTTTTCTACTGCAATGCTGGCTTTCACTGCAGAGCATGGAGTGATTTGTTTAATTGTGAGATTAAATGTCATCCAGCATTCATCCTTAAACTCTGTCACCTCCTGCCCACCCCCATCAAGCTTATTTGATAAGCATGCATTATAGATAGCACATCTTATTGTTACGCAATCAGGTAATTTCTTCAAACTTTTTTTTATGTGCTCTTTCCCATGGGAAATGAGTGCAAAATGCACAATAATGGCCTGTGAGTTTACAGAGCCGCAGTGACCTTTGCGTGGTCCACTTTGTTCCATCAGACAGTATAATGAAAGCTTCGTGGAGGTCAATTAGCTCCCTGATGTTGGGCAATATTGTCACAGTACAGCCCCCATTTGCGCTGACAAGTCAATATTTAGTGGGGAACTGGGGACTGGAAGTTGGGCTGCCACTAAAGGAATGGATTTAGTGATGCTATTACATATAAAGGTTCCTGAGTGGTTCTTGGCCTGGATTTATTGTTCTAAGATTTAAAAAAAAAAAAAGATTTCATGATTAGAGAACCTTCACAGTTAGAATTTCTTCAAAGCATTAAAAAGGTTAAAATAACAGGGTCTAATAAATAACAGCACTTTACTCACTGTTTATTTTTATATTAGATGTTTATCAAGCATTAACTACTTGTTGTTAACTGATTAAATACATTGTAATTTCTAATTTATTATAATTAACTCAATAGTTTATTGTAGATCATAATTTCTATTACTCATGTATTATCTGTTAAATAAGCATAATCATTACATAGTAGTTACTAATTTATTACACTGTTAACTGATTTATTATGATTTTTTGTTTTAAAATCATTGTGTACTAAATGCTATTTCATTAATGTTGTTAACTAAGAAGTGCTTTTAATCATAAAAAGAAGTAATTACTGCTTGTGTGCTAGTTCTTTGAATTATCTGTTAATCAATGTACTCAACTCGCATCACTCTCTTACATATTAACCATTAATTACTATTTTATTTGTCCCTCTCGATAAAGTACTGATCTTCACCACTAATTAGACATTCTAATCATCATTATGAATTATCAATCAACAGCCATTACGTTACTTGGTGGGACACATAAAGGATTAATTAACAATGAGTTAAAAGAATGTAAAAAGCCATTAATGGTTTGATTGTGAAGACGGTCTTCAGCACAGTGAGGCAGCTGAATGTATGTAGGCGAAGAAAAGCATCCAGAAAAGCCCACGGATGGTCATCCACACAAGGTTGGTGAGAGGAGGCAAAATGTGAAGATAAATGAGCATTTCAAACAACTGATAAGTAACGAGTCCAACACATAAAAATGAGTTAAATCTTACGTTACCTCTCTATATGATTAAAGACTCTCTATATGATTTAATACTTAACAGTGTAATTAGGATACAGTTAATGGCTCAGTAAAACGTAAGCTAATGACAGTCAGTGTTTTACTAATTACTAAGTACTTGATCAGTAATACATAATGAAATGTCAATATGTTAATATGGGTTATTCATCATTTACTAACATATAATATTAAACACTTAAATTAATAATTAATTTGGTATTAATATGCGTATCTAACTAAAAGTTTTTTCAGGATTGTTCATTTTTATGTTCTTTTTACATGAATTAAATTTAATTAAATGAATGATTAACCAAAAGTTAATGAATCATTATATCATTATTATTATTAGTAGTAGTAATTTGGCTCCTTTATAAAATTGGTACATTATTACATTTACATAGTTATTAGTAATTACTAATGATTCAATTGTTAATTATTAGGGGCTGATATTCTAGGGCTGATATGTGTTAACAAACATTATTCTCACTAACAACACATTTACTGGTTCTGTAGCCTCTTCTTGCAGGCCCCTAGTGGCCATTCCTTCAGTGGAATGTAACTCAACCTGAATATTTTTAATAAATCTGATCAGACATATTTTTCTCCCTGTTATCAAGGAAACTAGGACCCTGTTGAGCTGCAAGTGAACAATGAGGACTGGAAGGGGAGGGCTTAGACCCTCTCTGTTTTGAAAACAGTCATACTTCTCCACAAAGAAGAGCTGAAATGGACAACTGCAGCTTTCTTCATATCAAGAAACCTACATAACAGTTTTAATGTTGACTTGCTCACCTACAAAACTGAAAATGCACTTTCCTTTTTGTGTCCATCAATTTTATCAAAGAAAATAATATATAGGTCAACTAAGACCAAGTGGAAATTGCATTTTCTGGTCACTGTGAAGAAGGGCTTAAGCGCCTTCCATTGAAAGGTTGTAGGAACCAAGAGGGAACCATCAACAGCCTCATTCCCAAAAAACCCCTTGATTTATGAGAAGATTGTATGCACATGTATTGGTTAGAGGCCTAAGGCATGAGCCCACTGTCCATCTCATTCTTATTCTACATGCACACGGTGTCCATCAAAACTTTCAATGAAAATTGATCTGTTTACCACAGAGCCCTTAATTCAGACGTGGCTACGACCATGCCAGTGGACGCGCCACTCCTATCAAGCATAACTGAAAGATAAAGTCTGGGAGATCCATCACAGTCAGTCCACATTGACCAAAAAAAAAAAAAAGATGTCACGACATGGCTCCACCAAGTAAAAATAAACCACCCAATCGCCAGCACTCTGGGTTACGTGCAACAAGCCAGGATCGGTTGGCTATCAGCCTTCAATCTCACTGTAATGCAAGGTAATGTAATAAAAGTGCAATTAGAAAAAAGAGTGTGGGTGTGAATTTCAGCCCGACGTTAACATTTACACACGTCAGTGAGAATCTCTTCTGACACTTTTGCTTTCTGTAATTATTATAAAAGAGTAAAAGCAGAAATTCCAATACGTTCTGGATCTCAGAGGCATTTCTTTAATAAACTAATAGCATTAGAGAAAGAGCTTTTGCCTTTTTGCCTGGTTAATATTTAACAAGGCTTAACAGCATTTACAAGGAGGTGTGTGTGGTAGCAGTCAACGCTTTGGAATCACTCAAATGTAAAATTTGAGGATTTTTATAGGTGGAGCTGTAATGCAGCCGCAAATGAATGCCTTCTAATTCAACGAGCTTCTGTTTAGTTTTATAATTAATGCAGGCTGTTGAATAAGCTCATTCTATATATATTGTTCAGTGTGTCTTACATTCAGCTGAAGAAAACAGTAACACACCTTGATCCCCCAGAGATCACCCATTTATAGTGATGTTAGTGATTTTAGAAATGTGTAATTATTCTGGAATGGTTAGCTTCATTGAGGTCAGCTATGTAAATAGAAGTAATGTCAAAAATTTAATTCCAGGTATTTGTCAAAAAAACCTTTTGCTTAAAAAGGTCAAAAGATCACTATGCACAAAAATAGCTTTTTTGAGATCCCCCAACAGTTTGTTCACTTTAAACTTTTTGTTCTTCTGCAAGCATTTCACATTGAAAACTGATGATAGGAACTTTGTACACCAGCAACACTCCAGCAAACACCTTCGATACCATAGCAACCACCGAACAACACCGTAGCAAGCACCAGAGACTCCTTAAGAACCATACAGCAACCCCCTGGAAACACCACAGCAACCACCTCAGCAACCATTTAGCAACATTCTAAGCATCTACCCAGCAGCCACTGGAGATACCACATAAACCACCTAACAACATCCTAACACTCAATATTGATCTTTTGTACAGTCATGGCCAAAATTATCGGCACCCCTGGAATTTTTCCAGAAAATGCACCATTTCTCCCAGGAGACTATTGCAATTACAAATGCTTTGGTACACACATGTTTATTTCCTTTATGTACATTGCACTAACACAAAAAAGCTGAGAAAAAAGCCACATTTGACACAATTTCACAAAAAAATAAAAAAAGGGGGCAGACTCTCCATAAGTGTTCTCATAGCGGGCCACTTCAGAACTCTCCAGCGCTGTGTATTCAACCATTTCTGGGTGCTTTTAGAGGTATGTTTGGGGTCGTTGTCCTGCTGGAACACCAATGACCTCTGATGCAGACACAGCTTTCTGACACTGGGCCCTATATTGCGCCCCAAAATATTTTGGTAGTCTTCAGATTTTATGATGCCGTGCACACAGTCATGGCACCCAGTGCCTGAGGCAGCAAAACATCCCCAAAATATCACTGAACCTCCACCATGTTTTACTGTAGGTACCATGCTCTTCTCTTTGTAGGCCTCATTACGTTTTCTGTAAACAGTGGAATGATGTGCTTTACCAAATAAATCTACCTTGGTCTCATATGTCCACAAGACATTCTCCCAGAAGGATTTTGCCTTCCTCAAATACATTTTGGCAAACTCCAGTCTTTTTTATGTTTCTGTGTCAGTAGTGGGGTCCCGCCATAGCGTTTCATTTCGTTCAGATAGTTCAAGCTGACACTGTTACACCATGAATCTGCAGAACAGCTTGAATTTGTTTAGAAATTGGTTGGGACTGTTTATCCACCATTCAGACTATCCTGCAGTCTTTTATTAATTTTTCTCTTCTGTCCACATCCAGGGAGATTAATTACAATGCCATGTATTGTAAACTCCTTGATTGTGTTGTGCAGAGTGGGCAAAGGAACATAAAGATCTCTGGAGATGGACTTGTAGCCTTGAGATTGTTGATATATTTCCACAATTTCCCTGCTCTTCTTTTTGTTCTCCATGCTTAGTGTGACACACACAGACACACAACAGAAAGGTTGAGTCAACTTTTCTCAATTTTAACAGGCTTCAGGTGTGATTGCTATATTGCCAGCACCTATTTCTTGGCACATGTGAGTTTAAACAAGCATCATATGCTTGAAATTATACGATTTACTTACAATTTTAAAAAGGTGCCAATAATTTTGTCCACCCCCTTTTTTGAGTTTTGTGAGAAATTATGTCAAATTTGGCTTTTTTCTCAGCTTTTTTTGTGTTGCTCCAATGCACATAAAGGAAATGAACATGTATGTACCAAAACATTTGCAATTGCAATAGTCTTCTGGGAGAAATTGTGCATTTTCTGGAAAAATTCCAGGGGTGCCAATAACTTTGGCCATGACTGTATGGGAATTCCAAACTTTTGAATGGTATTTGTGTGTGTGTGTGTGTGTGTGTGTGTGTGTGTGTGTGTGTGTGTGTGTGTGTTTGGCCACCTGCATGGCCTTTATTCAAGATCAATTTCTTCAAAAGCTAAAGCATTTAAAGCAGTACACAAGCCGGCCTTTAATTATTTTTTCTACATCAACTCATGCAAGTAATGCATTAGAGTACATGCACTTTTAATGCTCATCTACCTTCCTGCTGAGTGGAAACAAACAGCTCTAATCAATGCGACTTCCGTGGCCAAAAAGTGCTCTGCGGTGACCCACGGTATAGATGTTGTAGGCCGATGTGGAAACTTTTTGCTGCAGGTAAGGAAGAAGGAAATCTGCGTCACATAAGTTTAAGAGACTCCATGTGGCGTCTGCGTAGCCAAACATTGCATTTATTAGCCGAGTTTCTGACGTTAGACCTTCATCAGGTCTTTATCAGAGCAAACCAGCAGTACGGTATGCGGCATGGAATGCTTTGATGAACATGAGCTCTAGCTCCAAAGGGTTAGCTAATAAACGTGGCGTTCTGCTGTGCAGACCCTGCATGGAGCCTCTGTTGCACCTAGGCTTCAGTATAACTGCACTTAAAAGGAACATGGCTCAAAGTCAGAACAAAAATTGCATGTTGCTGTGGCAGTATGATCATTTAACTGATGCTGCTTAATATAATTGTAATTAAGACAAAACGACAATGGCCTATACTGGATATTAAACCAAGTTTTACAGACATCTTTCTTTCAAATGGATAAGTCCAAATCAGTCACTGCACTTTGCTTAATTAAAAGATTAAAACAGTTGTCTTAAACGTTGGTGTACTATCAGAGGATCACTAGTTCTCTCCCTGGCGATTCTGCAACTATCCATGGCTGGGAGCATAATTGGCCTCACTCTTTCCAGGTGAGTTTGATGGTTGTCCCTCTCTCACATCACTCAGCATGATGCTAGCTATCATGCGCATGTGTAAGCTGGTGTAATAAAATTGGTGGTTAGTCTTCTCCTCCAAGCATGTTGAGCTGTCCAGTGATGTTTCTTTAGCTGTAGTTCTAAGAGGTTGGTTTTACATGACTCATAGGAAGTATGTGGTAGCCTTCATCCACCCAGTGTTGTGGGGGTTGTGTCACTTGGGCAGTCCTAGCCAGTAAGTGGAACTGGACATAACCAAATTGGGAGTAAATTGGAAAAAAATCCAAATTTGCATTTACTAATTGTAAAACTTATAACGTGAATAACAGGAGCCAAAATGTGAGTGTAAATAGTTATTACATATGAACACATTTATAGTTACACTGTTTCATAAAATACAGTACTGTGCAACAGTCTTCAGCCACTCCATTCTTTATGTTTTGCTCTGAATCGCCTTGTTGGTAAAAATATGTTCTTTTATGCCTTTCAATCTGTCTTAAGAAATCATCATGTTTTACTGCAACAGGCTGCAAAGTGCCTGAAGATACAAGGTGCCTAGATAAAGGAGTTCCAACCACTCAGCATTCAGCACCACCAGTATACTGATCACCGCCTGATCATCTGGAATCGTCTACTCCTGTTTCTTTACTGGTTCAGACTTTATGTTAGATGTGCTTTGTTATCCTTCAATGATTCATCAGTAGGTCACTGTGTGGCTAAACAATCAAGAAACATTCCTTTGAAACTGGTTAGGTTCAGGGACTGGACTGAAAATTAGAGCCTTTGAAAGTCCTTCAGGAAGCCTTGAGACCTGCTACACAAGACTACATTAAAAATACTAGAAAGTCTGGATTTTTGGAAGCAATGAAGAAATGAGGGGTGGCTCAAGACTTCTGCACAGTACTGTATATACTTTTAAAAATATTATCAAATAGATACATTAAAATAAATGATACCTCCCACAACCCAGTTCCCCAGGCTGATGGGGCTTCAGGTCAAAGCCAAGGCATCTTGGGCTCAATTTCATTTGCAGGTCAAAGCCTACACACAACAAATTATTGATGAAGCAAAGGCACAATGGAGGAATAAAAGAGAAGGGAAAAGGGGGGAGGAGAGAAACTGGCAGAGGAGCTCTAGGCTTTGTCATGATATCAGTCTTAGGTCATCATTGACCAGACACATCCATTGTTATTCATAAAGGAGAGCTTCAGACAGGTTGAGAACGGCTAGCACCTTGTATAAAAAATGTCTTGCTAGACCTTTGGAGTGAGTGCTTAACCTTCTCAAGGTCTAGGAAGGATACTGAGTCTTTTAGCTGGGAGGAGAGTGGGGGCAGAATGGGGGAATTTCCAGACTAACAAAATTGTTCACTGTGCTGAAGGCAGAATGAAGGCAGTGGTGAGCAACTGCCACTGGAAAGGAGAGGGTTTAGCAGGAGCCCTGAAAATGGCCAACAGTAATGGAGTGAGTTTATCTAGAAATTAAAGAATGTGGAATACAGCAGGCCAATATTTATGGGCAACATTAGTTGGTATAGTGGAATATGTTACATTTAATTTACATAGGTGGACTTTATGGATAGCCTTCAGTCCAATAAAATTGAAGCAAGGCTGGGATTTTACCCCTGTAGTGCTGTTTTCATTCCAGCTTTTTTTGCCATTTGGATGCGTTCTCTTTTTGATGTTTTTATTCAGTATTTTTCTGGGGAAAATTGATAACTGCACTGTAGATGCAGTGCCATGAGGCCTGCATTTCATTTGCAGATTGAATCAGTATGTTACTGTATCACTATATCTGTACTATCTAATAACTTAAGTGTACTAAGTAAGCAAATCCACCTCAGATGTTGAAAATATTAACAGAAAGTAGCAGGATTTTACCACTTGTTTCTTTTATTTCGCTGTAAGTCGTCTGCCAACATCCATAGCTGCAGGGTGTACGGGATGCTTGTACATTATTTATGTATTTAGGTATTCCTCTCCAATTTTCTGAAGTCCAGTTCCCCCCATTAAAGCCATTAAATCCAAAGAAGCCAGTTGTGATCTCTTGGACCATCTGCCATGGATGGCTGTGGGATCTTCCACATGGTGGCCATTCACACATACAGGGTTTGTTGTGCAGCGGGTTTGTACTGGATGTTTAACCAAATGTATAAATAGTCCACATCTCTCTCATTACTTAAAACATCTGTACTGGACATTCAGCCAATGGTATAAATAGTCCATATCAGTCAGTTTGCTTTGAATGTCTGTACTGGACATTCAACCAAATGTAAGATCAGTCCAGATCATTCTCTTTATTTTGAAAGATCATTAATGGGTTTTTTTTAATGGCACAGCTGGTGAACTCTCTATCACAGGATGATAGAGCTAGTGCTTGGACGGACCCAGTTATTTTCTAAATCATTTGGATTAGCAAAAAACATTCAGGACCAATAGCCCAAACGTCCCGGCACTGGTGACGGGTACACTTGGAAGGGGTATGTGTGAAATGCAGCTTGATGAACAAGTTAGAACTTGCCAGTTAGCATCCCGGCATGCTAAAACAAACAAACGAGGGCAATCAATAGGACTGAAAAGGGAATTAAACCGTCTGCAGGAACAGGAGAACAGCCCTGCATATCTATAGTGCACTTCCTGCTGGCAGCTCCAGCTGCCAGGCTCTTTTGTGTATGTAGCTTGCTGCACTATCAAAGCAGCTTATGATGAATTGTATCCAGACGACATAATACCATAATGGATCAATTTCATGTTTGTAAACAAAGTGTGGCATTGTTGGAAAGTGCCTCTGACTCCCATTGAAATTCAAAAAGCTCCCCAAACTACCTTTAAAGCCCAGAAAGAGAGCATTACCTTCTTACATCACCTTCCCTAGCCAGCTTTTGTAGCTACTTTGAATTCCCATGTTCATGAAAAGCTGTCCGACAGTTCTGACAGGTCTTGGATCAGTGCGGGGTTCGCGGGGCATGTCCTTGCTAAGCTCTCCGTCTCTCCGCGGAGCGCCGAGCTAAATTGTCAAACGGCGGGGCCCTTTGAGCGCTCCTGGTCATGCTGTGAAGTGAAATGTTGGAATCATGTGGGTGGTCATTTGACAAAATTCCGCATCGTGTCTCTTCTCTCCCTGATGACGGCCCGCCTGGGCCGGGGGCGCGAGATGACGCAGCTGTCGAGACAAAAAGGCCCAGTTTTTTAAAAAAAGTCCACTGGATTGATCCTGGAAGGAAATGTTGGCAGAATCCCTCATCATGCTGCTACAGAACTACTGTCTGACGACACCACGATGCTCTATAGCGGCAATAAGGGGGTCTAGGCCACTGAAGCTTGCGCCTGCAGAGGCAGATTGAAACGTACACTGATAGGGTTTATTTAAATATAGCGTAGAAGCGACAAGCACGCGGTTAATGTTGGCACCGTCACCCACTTAATGTCAGCGCCGTACTGCGTCGGGTGTCAGCGCTCGTCAGAGTGGCAGGTTTAATCACAGAAGAGGCCGAGCCTCACTCCTGCAATATCACTCTCTCATTACGCCCCAGTCGAACCACTTTCCCACCCCAATTAGTGTCATATTCCACCCGTCTCGGCCTCACTCAACAGTGCTCAGGGTGCTACTGTATCATAGGGATGTTATTGGGGAGTTTTGGTGAAGTTGTTTTGATCGCTGCGGGACACACCTGTCAAAAGTTTGGACACATCTTGCTGTCTTTACAAATTAGAGTTTACTGTTCAGTTAGGAAAGAAAACACGTCTGCCCAGGTTTAGGCTATGAAGCTTCTGTTTTTGTTTTATTTACCTTAAGCACTCCACACTTACTGGTGTGACAAGGTTTTAAATAATGATCTGATAGAAACAAGTGCAGTTTGGAACTCTTTTGGCCCAAAGCTGGTTTAAACACCTGAAAGGTGCTGATGAGTTCTGATGTCACAGCAAGAGAGGAGAATGCAGGGCTTTTGATACATCAAATCAATGCACTGAGAAATTGTGATAAGAGAGATAAAACTCCAAGTAAAGTAAAACATTTTATGCACACACACACACACACACACACACACACACATATAAACTTATAAACAACCTTATGTATGTGTATATA
>JBBPCX010000001.1:1386862-1396862 GCA_037974365.1 Hydrocynus forskahlii | reverse complement strand
GACTGTCCCCTAAGACTAGCAGGGACGCCTGAGTAATCTTTGTCTTTCTTCTAAAAAAAAAAAAAAGAGTATATGTTAGCCCAGTAGCACTGAAGGCCACGCTGCAGGAGCCCAGCATCGACTAGCTGTCATTTAGCTGTGCAGCTTTAACTGAATGAGAAATTACAGCCAGTGGCCTGGCATAGCCATGCTGCTCCAAACAGCTGTGTGTGTGTGTGTGTGTTTGTGAGAAGGGGTCACGTGGTCTTTGCAGGGCAGGTGAAGGAAGTTTGCTCATTAGCCTGTGTCAAATTGTGGCCATAAATACACGACACTGACTGGAGACTCATTCATGACCCACTGAACCCTGAAGTCGTTCTATCTGTATACATTTGTATATACAATTTACTTGGTTTCAGTAATCTTTTATACATTTATTAGACCTGTTCCTGACCAATGAATGATATTCATTTCCATTTTTTCATGCAAAACTGTCTTATGGTCAGGTGTATTGGGGTTGGGTGGTGGGGGTTACAAGCTAAGTGGTCCATAACTCAGTGGTTGAGGTGTAAACAAAGTTGAGTGTTTTGGTGAGCTGCTTTCTAAGGAACCTGAAAAGTTCAGTGCCTCCCTCACTGAAAAATATTACCTGACATAATGTCTGTCTCTAAAGAAAACTGAATTTGGTCAGATTTGCCACTATTTTACCATCATCAACATTCCACATGAACACTCAGATAACACATGTAGATTCACTGGTGGGTTTGGAGAGTACACAATATGGCTGCAATTTTAGACATTGACCCTTGAATGCGTTTACTTAAACCCTGAGGCAGGTCTAACCATTTATCATCAAACCACCCTCAACAATTTAATTATGATGATTTTTTTTAAACATCTGTAGAATCAGTGTACCTGAATCAGTCATGGGCAGCAGGATTTCTACCACTAGGCTGCTTGTATGAAAAGTGCTACAATATCTAAAGGGACATTCTGGTCTAAAAGTAAAAACAATTCAGGTTTTACCCTTTTGTTCTTATATAGAATATTATATATTCTATAATGAGCATGCACACAAATACAGTGTGTAATTATATATTCTGTAATGAGCATGCACACAAATACAGTGTGTAATTATATATTCTGTAATGAGCATGCACACAAATACAGTGTGTAAAAGTTTAAACCGTAAAACCTTAAAAAAAAAAAAACTTTAAACAAATATATTGATTCTTTAAAAAGACTAACATCTTTTTTCTGAACAGTACCAAAAAATTTAGCTCAATTTGAAAATGCCCGAAAACGTTTTTTTGACCAAAAACCTCAATTAGGATTACCTGAATGGTCCATACCCACCTCCGACTAACGCCTCACATTGGTCTGAGGGCCCATGTGGATCAGGGGATCAGCTTTGGAGCTCATTTTACAGCTTGGGAGGTGCAATCATCCCTAGCTTCAAGGGTTACAGGTGCGACTGTGCCGATTTGGGAGGAGGAGGAGATGGGATGAGTGGCCCGAGGGAGGGATTTATCAAACCCACCAGAGGTGTAGGCTACATAATACGCATGTATGCAGCCATATACCCACTAGGAAACTGCTAGTATTTGCATCTACCCACTAACACACACAGTGATTGTCTTTGGCAGTTTGAAAGTCTGACACATATGAATTTATACTCTGAAGAGCTGTAGAGATAAAACTCCCTGCTTGTCAAGCAGCTGAACTCAAAACCAAAGCTAAGATGTTCTACAAATGTCAGTTAGACTTATATTACAAGGAACTAATGTTTTACCTAAGTTTAGCTGTTGTATGGCTGGTTGGTTTGGGGCATCAATGGGGAATCTTGATGTCCACCACAGTATCAAAAGTTTTGGAGAAAAAAAGTGAAGCAATGAAAATACCTGCTTGTTTTTGTTCTCTGAGATACTCTGATAAAGAGCTGTAAAATCATTTCGTTAATCTGTTTATGCCTTTAGTTAGAGGTTCTCACATGAAAAGGTGCTATTGATGGCCAGCTAAAGAACATTGTTGGTCATTTTCAGTCAGAAATTCTAGCACTTTCTGTTTCATTTGAGCTTGGTGTACACTGAAGAATGACAAGTGCCCCCTTCATCAATTCATCACTACAGGCAGCTGTTTCAGACAACTCCAGAGCTGGAAACTTTGAAAGCTCATTTTGAATCCTGAACCACATACACAAGTCTGCTCCACCTTAACAAAGAGCTGGAGGTGGTCTTGAGCAGGCTGAGAGAAGTTCTGGTGGTGTACTCACAGAAGCGATTTGGGTGACTACTGACTCCTAGTGTCAGCAGCGTTGTCCTCATAGCTCCAGTTCTAAAGTGAAGAGGTAAAAATTTGACTCCAAGTATGGCTTGACTGAACAACTGCATCTGGGTGAAAGTTGCTGAACCAATCCTTTAATGAATGATAGTTATTGTTCAATGCTAAGTGTTTTAGTTGTGCTAACAAGGCTAGTGTTGCTAACATCTAGTCACAGCATACGAGCCACCTGAGAATGAACCACTGCTGACATTATTAGACAACAATGTGATAAATGTGGACGGGTGCCTGGGTTATTTCTGGGCTTTTTAAGGAGGCGCAGGGGAGCAAACACTCCAGTTGCGGTCCAAATTCAAGGGCTGAGACTTTAAAAGTGACCTACTTCATCAAAGGCCACTGCCTCACTAACTCTGATCCTAGATCCGAGGGGAAAAAGGGAAATTGAGAGTGAGAGAGTGAGAAACAGTGCAGATGGATGCATGGAGAGACAGATATGCATACAGACAGACAGGCAGCCAGACACATACAAAAAACATACATCAGTGCTGGTAAGGGGCCGTGAACATTCACACACAGAGCACCCACTGCTTCTCAGTTCTTCTCTCGTCTCCCGCTGTTCCTCTGCTGAATAATACATGATTCTGCCTGGTCTATACTCTGAGCCAGGGCTAAGTATAGGAAGCCCCAGGCTCCCCGTGCCATTTGGAAGCTTCTCACTCACGCCTTGGCGCAGACCAGACGCCGACCCGGCAGCTGTTTTCCACCGAGGGTCATGATGAGATGTTATTAGGAATAGGCAAATTGTGGATCAGCGGTATTAGCGAAAGGTAGACGCACAGTTTTTAGCTGCACAAGCAGGAGGGACGCAAACCGTCTGCTAATGGGAGGAAGCCTGAGACCAGAGGTCACATTAGGGGGGAAGGTAGATAGAAGTGGTGGTCCTGGGGTGGTATGCGTGTGTGTATCTTTCTTTGTAGGACCTTTGGCTTTGATGTAAAATAAACAGATGGTATATATAGTTTCTGGCAGGATAACGGATCCCTGCCCTGGTCTGGGAGTACCCCTTCCATGCACGCTTTGGTGATCAGTGATGGAGCAAGGGTTCAAAGTACTCTATGCGTGTTTCTAAATATGGAGTATATCAAGTACAGACCCCCATTCTTGGGAGTCACATAGTTCAGCTAGAGAGTCTGCACTTGATATGTTCTGTATTGAGAAACACCCACAGAGTCCATAGAACCCTTGCTCCATCACTACAAGAACCAAAGCATGCAAGGCAAGGGTAATCCCAGACCAGGGCAGGGATCCACTGTACTAATGGAAACTATATACAGCATCTGTCTACATCAGATCAAAGCCCTACAAAGTCCTACAAAGGAAAATGCACACACACCACCCCTGCCCTAGTCTGGGGATACTCCTGCCTTGCATGCTTTGGTGCTCAGTGATGGAGCAAGGACTCTCGGGACTCTATGGATATTTTTCAATATGTAGTACATCAAGTGCAAACCCCCGTTCTTGGGAGTTCATCTGAGGAGTCGAAAACCCTCAAGGATGGGAGAATGCAGCTTCTCAATCTGCAGTTGACATCACAGCTCAGTTCAGCTCAAGAGTCTCGATTCAAGACTCTGAATGAGGTCACTCAAAACTTATGTGGTCATTCCTTTGGCCATTATCACTTCTTTGTGCAAAATGTATTCTGGAAAACTTGTCCACGCAAGTCCTCTCCTAGTGTGTCCTCAATAAAATCCACAAATTGAGGACATTTCCGGGTGTTTGATCCGTACTTGGCTAGATTTTAACTTTAACTTAAAACTGCACTTGGCCTGTTACATTGTTTGCAGCTGTATTGAAACTGACTGCTTTTAGTAGGCTTTGCCTTTGTATAATGCAGCATCTGCAGTCACATAGAGACTAGCAGAGACTAATGAATTTTCCATCATTTAAAAATATCTGCATTCCTTTTCCCCTCCTGCTTAAAAATCTACCACATTAAGGTTGGTAGCCCAATTTAATCAGTTTGGTTTGTGTTTTGTGCTCTGATCTGAAATTTCAGGTCTTTAGGCTAAAGTTAAGTCATGGACACGTGAGTCTGACTTGTGAGTCAAGTCCCAATATTGGGCATCTACTTTCAAGTGACTTAAGGTACCTTAGTCCTGTAAGTACCCATTGATCTTCCTCACTAAACTTGAACTCAGTCCGCTACCACAGAACTCAAGCTGCCAAACTTGATTCCACTTTGTTTGGATAGTTCTCTAGCTTTGTGAAGATCATACGATTCTAGAAGTGTTCCACAAAACACCCATATTGGACCATCCCAATAAAGTGTTACCCTAGGCCATTGGTGACCAACCCTTCCTTCCTTTACATGGTTCAGGTGTATCTCCAGGAGGATGGTTGAAGACCACTGCCTTAGGTGCATTTTAAGTGTGTATTCTTACAGCCGGACAGCTCAGATCATTTCTCTGGCTTTTCTGATGCAAGCTGGTGCTCAGTTGAATGCGTTTCAGGCTCCTGGACCCACAAGTCACGCTTGAGCTCCAGTCAAGCTGGACATGCTGTTTTGGCCCCAGAGGCCCTTGAGGCCCAGCTTTGATCCCGCTATCCTGAGCTGAGCGCTAAATGTGCCCATTTATCAGGAGGCCAACTCACACACCATTCCTACCTCTGTCTCTCTCTCAGAAGAGAGGAGGCACGCCAGGTCGTGTGAATTACACTGAATCTGCAATCGCAAGATCCTGCAGAGACTCCAGTGAGGCTTTGGCAGACCTGTACCCTGCTCCCTCTTAAACTTCCCTTCAAAGATTTGAGAAAACCCAGATTTTCTTGTGTTGTAAATAAAGGACAATTTTGTCTTTTATCGCTGCTGCTGGGACAAAACTGCATTTTTATCATGTTTTTATGAAAACGCAGCTTAAAATATGCTAAAAATGGATCAACAGAAAGGAATGGATAAAAAAAAAAACAGTTCAAAATTCTTGGGAAAAAATCATGTAAGCTCGTTTTCCCTTCCCCTGCAAATTCACCAGTTTGGAGACACAATGTTTTGTCAGTGACAATGATAAAAAGAGAGATGTGTGGATGAAGTATTTGACTATGTATAGAGGAAGTACTGTGCCTGTCCAAAGCAAATTTCCCTCACAGAAGATATATCTAATCTAATCTAATCTAATCTAATCTGATCTGATCAAATCTGATTTGTTCTGATGCAATCTAATCTAATCTGATCTCATCTAATCTGATACTGCCAAGTTCCTTTGCAAAAACTGCAAAACTGAAAGAACAACTGACAAAATCACTATGTGAGGAATAATATTTGGGCACCTTCAAAGGGCATTGAAGGCTGGCACATCTATGCAATTAGTTGTGTGTTGTGAGTTGTATGCCACATAATGTCTGTGCAACTTTACTTGGCTAATTAAACATATTAGCAGCTCCTAGTAAGACTGATATTCTGATTCATTCTGATCATCATATAATTTGTAACACGTTATTAACATTAGGAGCAATTCCTTCCTATATGAAAATACTGTTTTATGACTGTCAAACGGTATCTTTGGAATACTGAATAGATTAAATGAAAGAAATGGGAACAAATGTTTTACTGGTTATTTATGGTCACCCATTCTGTCCTAGAAACCCTGCATCTAGGGAAACATCCTGTTCTTCCCTTCTAATTTACACCCTTTGATTCCCTAAGGAATCTCTGCTCTGTTTTTAAATTAGGGGCCGTAATTAGTAAATTAATAATCTAGCTATGTAGGCGACAATAACAACAGGCTAGAAAGGAAGAATGAATAAAGGCACAAGCAGCTGTTGAAACAGCTGTCAGTGTTACCTGGCTCGTTACTGACAACTAATAAAATGAAAAACTACCAAACTCCCATAAAGCAGATCAGGACGATCTCATTATCGGCCATCCGATAAACCAGGTTTTGTTTTATTGTCTTGTCTGTTAATCGAGTTGAATGAAACTTGTTTGATATGTTTGCAGCTGTTGTGGCTCAGACATAAATGAGCTGTAGGATATTTTATCTTATGCAACTCAAAGGGATTTAATTTCAAACAAATGGAAGTTTCACTGTCTAAACCAAGCAAAACACTTTGTACTTAATATTTTTATGTAATGTTCTGTAGTGCAGCATTGCAACCTTTGTCCTCCTGGCATGGAAAGTTTTGTCTCATTGCAATAACCGGCATGCAATGTGCCAATCCCTAGAATCTTGACTGCTAGCCACTGATTTAGAAGCTAAAAATACATGTGGTGCTAGCTAGCATAAGTGACTCAATTTTTTGTATTTTCAGACTTGACTTCCACCTTCAACATGCATCATTAGAAGGTAGCTTCCCTCATCTTTTAATCAGCAATCTCACTTTAGACACTCTTACGCCAGTGCAGTGAAAGGTGCATAGGCATGTACAGCAGATGTAGAGATGGCTACATTTTTCACTGTGTCCCTTTGAGCCAATCATTTTCAGTTTTAACAACAGTTTGGCGTGTCACCTGGTCCTTGTACCAAGATGAACATTCCCAAGATATCATTAAATCAATGAGATCGATGAGTCCAAGAGGAGTTGTTTCCAAACTTTTGATGACAAGTTTACCCCCTAAGCTCAGAGATGTCCTCCAAAGGCCCACAAAGAGAGAGTCAGGGTGGTGGGAGTGGGGATGAGAGAAAAGAGCAGTAACACTCAAACGCTCCTGATTAAATGTCATCCATGAAAATAGCATCCGGGGAAAAAAAAAAGGGGGGGGGGAGCAATCAGCGCAGCTTGCAATTCCATGGTGAAAAAACGAGCTTCTGTTAACGAGCACCCGTCGAAATCCGCTGCTACGCTGCCTTGACTGTTTTTTCAAAGGCTCGATTTCACCTCAGTTTTTATGCCACCCACCCCCGCACCGCCCCCCAACCCCACCGCAAATGGGCTGGAGAATTTACGCCACATTAAAGAGGACCTTCCCCCACACTCCTGATTCCAGAGCCAGATAATATACAAGGCAAAACCCAGCAAGGATCAATAATAGGTTGCCAGTGGTGGAGGACGCTGGCCTTCGGAAAGATAGAAAAAAGTTCCAGTTGAATACCGGACTATGTGCTTTCTTAGAGATTTATTTATTTGTTTTTGAGTGTCTGGGAAACTGAAAAATGGCTCTAGTCAAGGCAGCCAGGCTTCGGCACGTTGAAGAAACCTGATGTTTACGCTTCACTGCCCAAGGACTCTTTTTTTCTGCTGTCCGTTCTGCCTGCTCATTTGTTTGTTTGTTTGTTTGTTGGTTGGTTTGTTTGTCTGCTGCTTTGCTTGTTTGCTATGGTTGTAAACAGGACATTGACATTAAGATGATACAGAGGTGGCCGTGGCGGTGCAGGTATCCGAAGCTGATTGAATTCCAAAGCCAATTTACGCCCAGCCAGAAAGAGAAAGAGTGAGAGAGAGGGAGAGAGCAAATATATATGTCTCTTGACCACTAAAATACCACCCTCCTTTATTGTGCCCCCAATCTATTGCTGTAACTAGATCCTGCACAGGAGCACGTTTGTGAGGCATGACCTTCTTACACATGCTGCTGGTACTCTGCAGATAAGTGCGCCGTGTTTTCTACACCGGATGCGTGGCAAGCTCTTAATAGATTAACTTTGAAAACCTCATTTGATGCCTTTTGAAGAAAACACTGTGCCATCTAAAAAAAATAAAAACGTGCATAATGTCATCCATGTGCACCATTTTGATTGCATTACAGAACAGGAGGTGGCCCATTACATTTGTTAGCACTGGGATTCTGAAAGGCATGGTTTGGCAAAAAAGTAATATCACCTACTCCAAATGTAGTTGATTAGTCAAGACATGTTTGGCATCCAAATTTAGCTTTTTTAGTTTAGTGCTGGAGCTACAAGTCTAATGTTGACAAAATCAAAAACAGTAAAAGTCAGTGGTCACCCTATCTTTTCCTAAAGTACGCAACCAAAACTTCTCTCAACGTTTTTCATTAAGGTTATAAAGATTTGTGGGTGTGGTTTAGGACATTGTGAGTTCTGAAAATAAACTAAACTTTACAGCTACAAGCAGTTTCTGACAATAACAGGGCACATAACAGTGGCTTGTCAGATCATATTCACCTTTATTTATGACGGTGATCGTCACTACAACTCTTTCTTGCTCTTTCTTACAAAACAGACCTTGTTGTGTAAAGGCCATCTGCAATATTTGCTACACAGCAAATTTTCGTCATTTTTCTAGTTCACAGTAATTCTTACAGTGTCCTGAACCACATCCAGAAGTCTGTGCCACCTTAATGAAGAATTGGATGTGTTGTCAATGAGTAGAGAGCATTTTTGGGAATGTATTTCCTGAAAAGACTTGGTTGATTTGAGTGTTTTCCAGCAACATTTGTCTCAATTCTAAACTAAGGATGCAAAATCTGGATTCCAGTCATAACCTTGGCTGATCAGCAAAATCTGCGGTGAATGGAAACTTCCGAATTACACCACTGTAACACAAAATATGCCCGTGGGGTGCTTTGTGCCTAGACTGTATCTATTAATGTGCCTAGACTGTATCTATTAATGATCAGCAAAACAAAATTGAAGGGAAAGACAAAGAGCATGGAGACAGAAGTGGTTTCATAATCATGACACTGAAATCTCTCCTTCCACGTCTAGGCAGAAAATGTTACTTCATTAGTCAAGGCTAATTACAACTTTTTTGCTAGCCACGCTACATCCTGGCCGCACTCATAATACACTGTCAAGCATCCTAAAAGATGCCCCGGGCTTCAGGGAGACTATCTCAGCTTCTAGGAAGGCCGGGTGAGTTTGGGACACTTGTGCACTCCACAGCTGTGCTTTTAATCAAGAGATACATAAGAGACAGCAGCAGTGGTCTTATCCCACTCAGAATACTGTTAGTGATCCCTGTGGTGGCATACGTGTGCTTGTGTGTGTGAAGGGGTGTCCACTTGGTGCCCCTTTTGAGGAGATTTGTAGGGGTTGCACAGAAAGGCTTCAGTCTCTGCAGCTCAGTCAGTTTATTATTAGCAAGGAATGAGTGGGTGGGAGAGAGAGATAGAAAGAAAGAGACAGAGAGAACAGGGGAAGGAAAGGGAGCGTGAAAAAGGAGGAGAAGAGAGGGAGCAATAGATAAAGTTGGCAAAAGCAAGAAGGGAGTTTGAAACAGTGAGTGAGTGAGAGAGAGACAGAGATAGAAGGAGGCAGAGAGAGAATGAGAGAGAGAGAGAGAAAAACAGAGCGACGCAAGCAGAGCAGAGAGAGTGAGACGTAAATGGGGACGAGATGAGAAAAGGTTTTGCAGAATAAATGTTACACCTGGAGAAACCAGGAAATGGGGAAATGGAGGCTGGAGAAGGAAAAGAATATGGAGAAGTAAGTGCCAATGAGTACATAAATACAAAATGAAGAGAATACATATAACAAGAGCTGGATATTTTGAAAATAATAGAGAGAGAGGGAGAGATGGAGAGGACAAGTGACAGGAGCCAAGCTTGACTCATACATTATTGCTGACGTGTATTGACTGAGCAGAGAATGAGAGTGTGGGGGCGGGGTGGGGGGGTGGTATTGGGGTGACAAGGTGAGCGAATGAGTAAGTGAGTGAATGAAGGAATGAATTAAGCCAATAAGGGAGATTGGGGGAAAAGTGAATGAGTGAATGATGGAAGGAGTGACTGACTGAGTGAGTGAGTGAGTGAGTGGGCAAGTGAATGATGGAAGGAGTGAGGGTGTTA
>JBBPCX010000001.1:1346671-1383454 GCA_037974365.1 Hydrocynus forskahlii | reverse complement strand
AGATTAATTAATCGCCACACCATGTAATTAATTAGATCAAAAATTTTAATCGCTTGACAGCACTAATATATATGTATATTACATACATTACATAATTACATACATATATATATATATAATATGTATGTAATTACATTGTTAATTTTCTAGATTCATAATTGCATTTTAATTCTGTATCAGCAGGTTCGTGGTCTATACCCTACAGATTACAAAACCATGGCAACAACATAAAGGACTATTTTTCTTTCTTCAAAACAAGACTGTACGCGCAAGAATAATAATAATAAAACATTGCCTCTTCAGCACTAATGTGGTTTAGAATCAGCACTTTCCACAAAATTCCTCCACTCGTTCCATTGAGCCACAACTGAAAAATAATGCATATAAAATTACAGCACGCTTTTAGGGCAGTTCATCTCCTTGACAGAAAGGAGGCTACGTCTAACTGAGAGCAAGATGCTTTGTCTTCCTCATCTATCAGCCTGCACAAACGGAGCCTGCGCTGAATAAACACCCACTATTTAGTCACCATAACAAGATAGTCTGCTTACTAGAGCTATTGAGCTGACCCAGTTAACCCCTATCACTAGTTACATTTTTATCATGTATGCAGTTTCGATTATTATATGTAGTAGATCATAATATTGACCTACTTTCACAAAGTATTCGCTTAATATCTTAGAAATTAATTTGTCAATGTATTACATTGTATATCTCAAAATAATTACTTATCTTCTCAAAACAGTGTCTCAAGAAAATGGTCTTTTGGGTAGTTTGTGTTGTGATTATGATTTAAAAAGAGCAAACACAGTTGTTTTACCATGAGTGAAAGGAAAGTTTTTGTGTCATCATTCATATTCTCTGAAAAATGGTTAAGAAATTATAAATTCTGCCAGGGTGCATAAACTTATGAGCACAACTGTGCAATTTTTACAGAAATTCTCTGCTTTTTCCAATGAACTTCAAGCAATAATTATTTGTTTAAATAAGAAGTGGCAAGTTGGGGTAACTCAAGGTGTTAATAGAGGCAGCAGAAAGTCAGATGATGGGCGGGTTTGTGGGAGGACAAATCGAGGCAGGGAAGTTAATCAGAGTGTCAGCGTCTCAGTCCTTGGCTTGGCCTTGCCTGCACCGGTCCGCTGGAGCTATCCCTCAGCTGTTATCTGATCATGCGGATTGATTAGGAGAGAGTGACATTCAGACTGGACTGTCCATATTCACCAACGGGACACACCTATGGCACAGCAGAGAAACGGGGGACGTGTTAACCTTTAAAAGTTACAGACATTTTCTCATCTGTTGCCCGTTTCTCTGCCCCTCACCTTGATGGTCACTTTCTATTTGGTCATATGAGCCTAAAGCTAAAGTTAAGCTGTTAGCCACGTGCTGCTTGGCAGCTTTGTTAAATCAACTGCAAGCCAACTGCTAAAAAAGCTAGTCTGCTCAGTGGTATTCCTTGATCAACTGCTAGCCAAACGCTAATAAAATTAGCTAGCCAAACGCTTACAAAGTTAGTCTGTGTAGCAGCCATACTGCATCACCTGCTACCCAAATGCTAATTACGCTAGTCTGCTTTGCTTCTAGTCTGCTCAACTGCTTGCCAGTTGCTTTGTTAGTTTGCTCAGTTGCCAGATGGCATCAACTGCGAACCACATGCTAACAATAACTGCCTGCTTGGTGACCATACTAACTCTGTTGATAGTTATATGCTTATGTAGTTAAACTGCTTTGCAGCCTTATTTAATCAACTGCTAGCCATGCTTTAAAATGCCAGCCTGCTTAGCTAGTCCACTTGGTGGCCATGTTGCATTGAATGCTAGCGATGTTCTAATAATGATAGCCAGCCTCTAATAAATGTAAATGTAATTCACTGTAAAACGAATAGTTATTAGCTCTAAGCTATTATGGGTTAATAAAGGGCAATGGGACGTGCTGGAAACAGCATTTTCAAGAATACAGGATACAGATGCTGAGTCGCAATACAGCCTCTGGAAAGAGTGTAGAAGCGGCGCGTTTCCCTCAAAGGATTCCAGGCTGGGTCCCCTGAGAGTTCTGCTAAGACAGCAGAACGGAACTGTCCCACAGCATAGAGGGAGTGGGTGGGGGGGTGGAGGGAAGTAGGTTGGTGGGGGGTTCAAGACAGAGACAGAGAGAAAGAGAGGGAGAGAGATGACTGACACATTGTAAAGCTAATTTCTTTGTTCTTTGATTTGTAATTATGTTAATTGCTTTGGAAAGAATGTAATTTGTACCATTCATATGGTTAAGCATAAAGAATTGACAAGGATTAAACTGAGAGAGAGAGAGAGAGAGAGAGAGATGGGAGCACTGTAATACCCACTTGGTTGGGACTGTTTGCCCAGCACTGACAGGGCTAACTGCCCAGCATTGACTGGGGCCTTCCGTGAACACATTACTATTAGCCCGTGTACACTTTCCAGCAGCAGAGGGCACTAGAACTGCTTCTTTCCAGCAGGTGCACTAACAAGCAGAATGAAGGGTGAACTGTAAATAGATGAAATATCATCATCAAAGTTGTCGGGATATCAAAGGTTAAAAGAGAGGCAACAGAAGGCTCAGAAGGAGAAACAAGCCTTTCCTAGTTCTTTCCAGAGAACCACATGCTAAAATGCTAGTCTGCTTAACAGGCTAACTGCTTTGACTGCTAAGTACACTTTTAGTCTTAAAACTCTTAGTCTTTGTTAGTTGCTACCCACTTGCTAAAATGTCGATCTGTTTAGTAACCTAATGCTTTGATTCCGAATCTCATGCTTAAATGGCTAGTTTATCAGCCTTACTGCTTTTACCATTTACTACACACTAAAAATGCTAGTCTGTTTAGCCACCTGACTGCTTTGACCTCTGTTTACACATTAAAAATGCTACTCTTTTAGCAAGCTAACTATTTTGACTGCTAACTACATGCTGCAAATGCTAGTCTGTTTAACACCCTCGCTGTTTTGACTGCCAACCACACGCTAAATTTCTAGTCTTTAGCATGCAGTAGTCTTACTGCTTTTACTTCTAACTATGTGCTAAAAATGCTTATCTGTTTAGTGAACTTACTGCTTTTACTCCTTACTATGCGCTAAAAGTACATTAGCTAATCTGCTAGACTCCTAGCCACACGTTAATGAGGCTGGTAGCCTCATTAGCAACTGCTAACCACATAATGCATTTTAATAATGCAAGCAAAAGGGTAGAGAATAGGCAAGTTTGTGGACACATGAGATGATGTCCTGTGAGTTTTACTAAATGTTGCCTTATGTCCAAATTTTTTTGTTGTTTACTTCTTGACTCAGGCTTTCTGGAAAGGGAATTTGCCCTTGAGATAGCTAAGCTCACTAGTTGAGACAAACAGAGAAAATAACCTAGAGTGGTATTCTTCGTCCTCGAGAGCAGCGTGCGGGTAAGAAAAGCCTATTAAGAGGAAACATGACGCACTGGCAGTGACACCCTGGCACATCCCCGGCGTGCTCGGAACAATGCGGCAGAGGAAGTGCTAGTTAAATGCCCTGACAACGTGCTGCACTGCCGTTAGGATGTAATTTATGTTGCAGCCTTGATTCCCAGATGTCTGTATCAGCTGGACACATTCCAGGACCGAACAAGAGCATTTCGGCTGGCGGATACAAAAGACCTACAAAGAACTACACATGAGCACGTCGTTTTTCACTTTTTATGTAATTGTTGAACACCAGATGACCTTCACACGCCATCAGAATTTTGCAACGAACTGGCAATTAAATTTGATAGGAACAAAATCTTTCTACTTTAACACTCATTATAAGTTGGTTTGATGTTTTTTTACTTCTCCTGTCAAGTTGACAATTTGGAGATACATTGAGTCCAATGTCCAATGTTGGTTTTCAATGTGAACAAACTTTTACACTTTTTAAAGTACAACTACTGTGCAAAAGTTACAATTATAATTTGTAGCATAAACCTTTATAAAACTTTGGCCAGGGGTGTTAGACTTACATAGGCCCACCAATTAGACTATTCGCACTTCCCTGAAAGTCTGCAGCTACTTTCCCATCTAATACACTTGCAATGAAGGAATCTGAACTTGAAGGACTTAGTCTGGATATCTGGAGCATTTCTGTTCTTATGAGAGCACTTAAATGAGCTAAGCTATTGAAAAACCCTTTTGCCATGCATAGCCCCAGATACCTGAGATGACCTTAAGAAATTTAGGACTTGCACTCATGATCGTCATCCTTATCAGTCAAAAATTCTTCTTGCACTGTACCTTTTGGCTCTGCTTCCAAAATGATTTTTGATTAGAAGTGATTTTTGGGGGATATCTTAACAAAGCAAACTCATGTTTTAACCCCGTCCTGGCAGATAATCGTCTTGTGAAAAGGTCTAATCGTCACAAAATTAATTCCATTATGAGAAAATGATTAGCCTACATTATCTGGGGTCTGAGAAGAGGGAGTAGTGCCAGAAGTCACAGGGTTTCCCCAAGGATCATACTCGGAAATCCTCATCCTCCTGTATCCCAGAAGACATCATTAGCATTATCTGGGCTCCCGGTGTCCTGCAGGGAAATCCTGGCTCAGGCTCTCCTAGAAGACCTTAAATAACTCCATGTTCGAGGTTTTCCGTTCTGCTGCCTTGGAGCCCAGTGTCTCAAAAATGGTGTAAGAAAAAGATGTCAAAAAGAGTTTCTTGGGAGATACAGCAGAGAATCAAATTTTTTTACTGAAATTTTCAGCTGAACGATTTTAGTGGAAGAAACTGTGGACGATCTGGGAGACATTTTGCCCTACTCCAACAACACAGTTCTGGTGTTGGAGCTGCGTGGGTGCCTAATCTTGAACCAGGCCCACTTTCTACTCCACATGTGACTTACATGTAATTCACCATTGTTTATGTTCACTATACTCCCTAGTCTGCTTCTACGTCAAGTTCAGTAACATGGGCAGCTGGTGGCCGAGTAGTTAGGGTGTTGTCCCTGCAATTAGAAGGTTGTGGGTTCAAATTCCTGCACTGCTAGTGTCATCACAGAGATACCCTTGAGCAAGGTACTGTCCCCACGCACTGCTCCCTGGGTGCCCCTTGTTGGTGGCAGCCCACTGCTTCACTTGGTGAATGGGTTAAATACAGAGTAAGAATTTCACACCGTTCACACAGCTTGCTGTGCTGTGGTGTGTTCCTGTGTGACGATAAGGGGCCACTTTACTTTAAACACACAGTATGTTGCCCACATTATGTTCAGTAACCATGTTCAGGGTGAACGTGTTCTTAATGGATGCACAAATTTTCAGCATCAGCACCATCAGTACAAAAACACTACCTGAGGACCAGCTGGAGAACCACTGCTTCAGCAAACCAAAAGTGGCACCTTTAAGTCTTTTCACCCTCAGTATTTAAGTTTTCAGGCTCAAGAATCACTCATTATAAAGGCTACTTTACTCTGTTCCACCCCAGAAAGTGAAATAGTGGATATTTTTTGGAATAAGTTTCTATACATTTCTGTAGAGTTAGTCACAAAAGGCATGTAGCCTTATGGACACTACCCTAGATTAAAGTCTTACTATATTTTCATTAAACTGACTTAAATGCTTTACATAATTACATAATTTCTGAAGAAAACTCACTGGGTAATGGGTGTTTCCATCTCTCTAATTACATGTTTGTTTCAAATTATGGCTACCCTGACTCCCTAGTAACCTATAGTCTGAATGATTTTTATTTTTCCATCAGAGCTGTTGTCATGAAGAAACTCATCAAGTTTCTCCTCCATATAGAATTATTTCAACACTTTCCACTTAAATCAGCTGCAGCCTTTTCTGGATGCTTTCTGGACATTCATGCTCTGTGTAAGTACTGAAAGTGGCAGCATTTCTTACAGAAACGCTCCTCCATCCAGCTTCGCCTCTCTGCCAGGTCTTGGGTCCTGAAACTGGTACAAACAAACACTTATCAGTTAAAGCAGAGCAGAAAATGGTTTTGATGACATTCAAATTTCCTTAGGCTATATTTACAAACATTTTGGTAGCTGTTGGTGCAAAACATCAAATTTGCTCCAACTTTGCTAGAAGTGGTGATCTTCGTGCCGGGTGTTGTCTTTTCCCCGTGTCATGGCGGTGAGGTGCCCAGCTATGACTCACGGCCTCTGACAGGTCAGTTTGTGTCCCTGCTTGTGGACACAAACTGGACAGCGGCCACCAGCTTCATGTGGCGCTTCAGCCTGTCTTTTATCTTCCGCTGCTTGCTTAGGCATCACGCTCCACAGCACCTGGCTACCGCCACCCACCTCCTCATGCTCCACACACACACACAACACACACACACAACACACCCACACACACACCCCTAGGCCACTCAGCGGCGCCGTGCTGCTCACTGTAAATATCCGCTCACGCTGTGGGCTTGCACACCCGCTGCCCGGTGCTGCAGCTGTGCCACATGCTAACGGTGGCAAGTAGGACACAGCCACACACACACACACACACACACACACATAAACACACACACACACACACACACATACAGACACACACACACACACACACACACACATACAGACACACACAAACACAATCCACTGCAGTGACTCAGTGGCTAGCGCTCATACTGGGTATGCGACACTGGCGTCGTTAGCTGCAGCGCGTGCTGGAAAAGTTTGTCCTTTTCTGGGACCACCAAAGCATGTCTGTATGCAGAGAGACTTAATACAAAATTAATTTACAAACAGCAGTCGCTGTTTTGCCCAAAAGGAGAGGACAATTTAGCCCACCCTCAGAATGTGTTTCTGGAGCGAAAGGGAATCTGTGCTGTTTTAATTGTGCGTTTTCTTGTGAAGTTCCCGCTCGGCGAATGTCCCATGGATCAAGAGCCACACCAAGTGTTGCTTGAGGAACGTGTTTGTTTTGTTTTAGCCCCCGACCGCCATGGCTAAGCTGGGTGCACACACACACACACATAGCACTAGCGTGCATGGCTAGTGATGATACGCTCATAAAACATTAATAGCATGACATTTTCATAGAGATAAACAAACGTCTTCTCTCATGCTGTGCTATGCTTCTCCAAAAGCAAAAAAAAAAAAAAAAAAAAGGCCGCCATTAACTTTTCATTCGGCTTTGTTATCGGTAAACACAGCATCAAAATGTGTGAGCTCAGCCTCAGAGAAAGTTCATTTGCATTAAACGTGTTTCTGCGACGGTCATCTCGGCCTGTAGCCTGTGTTGAAGTTCAGGGCAGCTGACCTTTGGCTTTATCGAACTCACTGAATTGAGGCATCAATTTCCAGACTCTGGGAGACATTAACAGCAAAGAAGTATCTGTTTTTCAGAATTATCCTATTCGAGAAGTCCAACAATAACATCAAATATAAATAATCCCCTCCCCTCATCTCCAAACAACCAAGGTACATTCAGAGTCCAAATTTTGCTTAATCTAACTTTGATCACAGTACAAGTCAATAGATGCTCAAAACTCCTGTCAGCCCACTCAAACTTGAATGACTCTTCATTATGATAGAGCGGACTCGTGGAGGGGTTTAGGACACAGTATGGCTTACAGTGAGGAAGAGCTACAAGTGGAGGAAATAATTATTTGATCCCCTGCTGAATTTGTAAGTTTGCTGACTTGCAAAAGAAATTATAAGGTGATTAAATTTTTATGGAGAGAGCCATATCAACCAAAAATCAAGAAAAAACATGTTACATAAAAGTTATAAATTGATTTGGATGTCATTGAGTTAAATAAGTACAGTGCCTTGCAAGAGTACTCACCCCCCTTGGCTTTTTACCTATTTTGTTACATTCCAACCTGTAATTTAAATGTTTTTACATTTTATTTCATGTGGTGGATCTGCACAAAATTATCTAAGTTGGTGAAGTAAAATTAGAAATATATATATAAAAAGAATTTAAAAAAATACAAAACTGAAAGTTGGCGTGCGCATATGTATTCACCCCCTTTGCTATGAAGCCCCTTAACAGATCTGGTGCGAGCAATTACTTTCAAAAGTCACATGATTAGTGAACCTGTGTGCAATCCAAGTGTCACATGATTTGTCAGTATAAACACACCTTTTCTAAAAGGGCCCAGAGGCTGCAACACCACTAGGCAAGAGGCATCACACCACGAAGACCAAGGAGCTCTCCAAACAAGTCAGGGACAACATTGTTGAGAAGTACAAGTCAGGATTGAGTTGTAAATAAACATCAAAAAAGCAACTCTTCGATGATCCCCCAGAGCACAATCAAATCCATGTTCTCCAAATGGAAAGAACATGGTACCACAACAAACCTGCCATAAGAGGTCCGCCCACCAAAGCTCACGGACCGGGCAAGGAGGGCATTAATCAGAGAGGCATCACAGAGACAAAAGGTAACCTTGAAGGAGTTGCAGAGTTCTACAGCAGAGACTGGAATATCTGTCCAAGGGCTACAATAAGCCGTACACTCCATAGAGCTGGGCTTTATGGAAGAGTGGCCAGAAAAAGCCACTACTTAGTATTAAAAATAAGAAGACATCTATTGAGTTTGCCAAAAGGCATGTGGCTGACTCCCCAAATGTATGGAGGAATGTTCTCTAGTCAGAGGAGACTAAAATTGAACTTTTTGGCCACCAAGGAAAATGCTATGTCTGGCGAAAACCCAACACATCCCATCACCCCAAGAACACCATCACCAGCACGAAACATGGTGGTGGCAGCATCTTTCTGTGGGGATGTTTTTTAGCAGCATGGACTGGGAAACTGGTCCGATTCAAGGGGAAATGGATGGTGCTAAATACAGTGATATACTTGAACAAAACTTGTCAGTCTGCCTGTGACGGAGGTTCACCTTCCAGTAGGACAATGACCTGAAGCATACTTCTAAAGCAACACTTGAGTGGTTTAAGGGGAATCTTGCAGCTGTAACTGCCGCAAAAGGTGGTTCTACAAAATACTGACTGGGGGGGTGAACAGTTATGCATGCTGAAGTTTTCTGTTATTTTGTCCTATTTGTTTGCTTCACAATTAAAAAAACAATCATCAAAGTTGTAGTCACGTTCTGTAAATGAAATGGTGCAAACTCTCAGACAATTTTCATTCCAGGTTGTGAGGCAACAAAACATGAAAAATGCCAAGGGGAGTGAATACTTTTTTGCAAGGCACTGTATTTGATCCCCTACAACACAGCCAGATTCTGGCTCCCAGAGATTGGCTGTCTGCCCATGTTGCACACAGATTACAATCAATCTATCTATTACAGATACTCCTGATCTTACACCTGTCCACAGAATCAGTTTCTTCCATTCCAACCTCTGCACCCTGGGCAAGACCAAAGAGCTGTCAAAGGGCGTTAGGGACAAGATTGTAGACCTGCGCATAGCTGTAGTGGGTTACAAGATCATCAGCAAGTAGCTATGTGAGAAGGTAACAACTGTTGGTGCAATTATTCGGAAATGGAAGCGAAGAACACTGAAGATGGGTTGAGGGTCTTCCAGCATGACAATGACCCAAAACATACTGCCAAGGTAGCAAAGGAGTGGCTAAAGAAGAAGCACATTAAGGTCCTGGAGTGGCCTAGCCAGTCTCCAGATCTCAGTCCTATAGGAAATCTGTGGAGGAGCTGAAGGTTTGAGTTGCAAAGCAGCAGCCAAGAAACCTAAAAGATTTAGAGAGTTTCTGTAAAGAGGAGTGGGACAAAACCCCTCCTGAGATGTGTACAAACCTGGTGACTGACTACAAGAAATGTCACTGCTGTGCTTACCAACCAAGGGTTTCTCCAGCCAGTACTAAGTCTTGTTTTGCTTGGGTATCAAATACTTATTTCATTTATAACTTTTATGTAACATGTTATTCTTAATTTTTGGTTGATATTCTGTCTCTCTCCATGAAAATGAAACTACTTCATAAATTAGAGACTGTTCCTTTTTTTGTAAATCAGCAAAATTACAAATTCAAACTTACAGATTCATCAAATAATTATTTCCCCCACTGTAACAAAGTTTTCAGTGTCTGTTTTCTTAGGAGCTCTGCTCTATAATCAGTTTTGGTGGCAGCACCATCACAAATACTGAAGAACCTGTTTCTGGATCAGACCTCTCCAGCCCCAGTGTTGTCTGAAACAACTGACTGTAGGGTTCGGTTCAGTCACAAGTCATACCTCACTCTAAACCACATCCACAAGAAGAGCTGGATACGGTTTTAACTGGTTACTAGGGAGTTGCATTTTTATAGGAACAACTTGTTTGACAGAAAAATATTTAATCTGCTCAGTTGATGAGTTTATTTTTTTTAAAACTCAAGATTACGACTCTTGATTTTGTTGGTATAACAACGTAATCCTTTGAGATGTCATAAAACAACTATGTTCTTGTTTTTCTTTTTTATTAGCCTTGCTGTTATTATTATTCTCTTTAGAAAATGGCATTTTATAAACACTACCATTTTGTATCAAACAATGATCTCAGTAATAATCTCAGTAAAAATCTTTGAGCAAGTCTCAAGAAAATGAATAAAATTTACTTGTGAACTTTATGATGGAAAAATTGTCCAGCTTTCTAAGCTACTACTGACTGTAGAGCTACTGCACTTGACTTTCATTTGTACGGGTGACAGTAAGCCACACATAGGCAAGTGTATTAACAACTTGATGTGCCTCGAGGTGAGTGTGTGCTGTTGTGGGCCTGCAGTTAGCATCGAGCTAACTGCTGTACATAAGATTCCATTGCTTGTTAGCTACATTATCCTCGTAGGTCCAGAGCATAAATTAAGAAGCCAAATTCGGTCACCGACACGTCTTGGCAAGTTGATTATATCTGACTTTGTGCTGTTAAGTGAGGTGGACTGCCATTAGGACAACTGAAGTTGTCCTTTTGCTGTACCTCAGAAATGCTGGAACTTCTAGCACAATTTTCTTCATCTCAGAAATAAACTTCACAAGAAATATTTTGGGCCAGAATATTCAATGGTAATATTACTTAATGTGTTTTTATTATCATACCCTCAATATGGGCCACCTCATGAAAGAAGGATAATAAGGAAGAAAGGGGAAACGTGGCTGTGAATTTCAAGGCGATCCCGAGTCCTCCCCTCCGTTCCATTATCATAATCTTCAAAGATGCTTGTCTTGTTCATTTCACTCCTGACCCCTGCGAGCAGGTCATCAAATTTTTTCCCGCCGAAATGACTACAAATAAGGGAGGCGTTGTCAGGGTGTGGAGAGCAAGCAGCGCGGGAAGACTGCAGAATATCTCCGGCGCTAAATAAAGAGGCTCTTTTAATGCTTTTGATCCAGTTCCAAATAATAGGGAACCATGCAGGATTCCGGGCCGCTTCCCCACGAGTCGGCAGCGGACACGACGTGTTAACTCGAGCCAAGCTGTTCCCAGCCAAATGAACAAACAGCAGGCTTTTGTTTTCAGCAGTGAACACAGGGCCTGCATTTTTAAATGATAATTTGCTCATTTTATATAAAAAATGGATTGGTCTTTTAGAAAATCTGGACACGTGTTTTTTTTTGGGTTGTACCACCCCAGGCGTCCACTTGGGGGGCCACCCTTAGTGCTTGGATGTGCCTAAAGCCACAAAATGTCTCTTATGAGCACAGTCACATTTGCTGCCTGCAGTGTCATGCTGAGAAACTCACACATTTTGCCTTGACTGTGCTCCTGCCCAGGCTGTAGTCACTGAATAAGCTTTGGTCAGAAGGGAGCTGCAAGCCCACGGGAACGGAGTGAGGCATTGTTGAAGCTGGCTCGTGCTCGCGCATGATGTCAAAAAGTCAGACAAGCACTTTAGCTTCCCATCGACGTCCTGACAGCCGATGTGCCATATTGCGTCCGGCCCTGTTGTTCGGTTGACGGTGGGTACAATGCCGTTATCACAAAAGACAGTTGTATTCGTCTCGGAGGCCAACGTCAGGCGCAGGTCCACGACTCATTCTTCAGAGAGCCCCGCTATTGTGGGATAACGTATGGCCCCTGTTCTGCCACCTGGCTCTGCAGAAAGCAGCACTGAGGCAAAAATAAAAACTCACAGCGCAGCACTTCAACCCGTTTCAGACAGGCCGCCATGTGGTCCCTCCTGCAAATTGCTGGCCAAATAAAAAGATATTAGAAGGCTAATAAGGGGGCTTCATGGCCCCAGTTTAGCTCAGCCTTCGCACAGGAAACTAGGTAACGAGCATGAAATCCTGTGCACCTGGCCTTGGACTGTGGCCAGGACGGCATTGATGGCAAAGCGTGGATGATCCGATGTGGCTGGAGGCCAGTCTTAACACTAGGCTCTGTGCAGGCCTCCTAACGGTCCATGCATTTCATTATACATATTTCCCAAACCTGCACCCTTCTGCTATATTCTGGAACATTTCAACAATCAGTGGTCAACTCCCACCTTCCAGAAACATCATCAGAAGGAGGTTTCCCTTCTGTTAAATAGGACACCTCACTCTAGACTATGGTGCAGCATAGCTGTGGGGTGTGAATAAGCTAGTTTAAACCAGATGTAGCGATGGTTTCAAGTGAATCCCTTTAAATAATGCACTTACCTAATAGGCTAGTTACTTTTATCGTCCAATTCCAAACATATAAATGCTTTCACTGCTCCCAACACACCTGATCTAGCTAATCAGTTCATTAACAACCCCTGACTGAGCTGTTATGGGTGTGTTAAAGCAGGGAAGGCACTAAAATGTGTAGGACAGAGGTTCAGGGTTGGAAAACACTGGCGTACTTTCCAAATTATTACAATATGCACGCATTTAAGCATGTCGGTCAATATTTGCTGGCAAATCCTCTGAGATTTGAGCAAAGGGATCTGCCGTCTCGATGGACTCGTTCAATATTTCAGCTCATTACTATAAACTGACATGTATGTACATTTTGTAAATTAATCCACAACAGCAGGTTTGGTATTCCGACCCATTAGCTCCATTTCACTGGCCTTTCTTTTTGAATGGCTTCAGTGCTCAATACGTAACAGCACTGATGCAGCACTGAATTTGCATTGAACAATCTCAGATGTCAGGTGGCCCACCCCAGCATCCACTGGGCTAAATCCACAGGCCAAGTGTACTTAAGGATAACCTATGATGGGCCCTATGAAATTTTATGAAGGGCTGGTAGCTTAAGACCCCCATAGAAGCTACAGATTGTCAACCGAACAAGTGTGTCTTCTTTGATAGGTCAGCTCAGGGCCAAGCTAATTCCCATGTGCCATCTCATGAACATGCTAGGAGAACAGAAGAGCCACCATTCACCACATTGATCTCAGCTCATATTTGAGTAGGCAAAAGACTCCCTTGCATTTTACACATATAAGATGGTCAGGAAGAATCTGCATTTATGCAACAGAATGTGTCTCTCAGCCAAAACACATCTGATCTTTGATCTGCCACTCAAGTCAAGTCAAGTAGGTGTTTATTGTCATTTCAACCATACACACATTACACAACATTCTTTTAGGACCATGGTACAACACAAAGAACAAAAACAGACCTGCAAATAACAGAACATAACAATAGACAATAACAATAGAAAGTGTGGGCAGGACAGGACTAAAGGGCGAGCGCAAAAAAAAAATCATGAGAAACAGTACAATATTTTATAGGATGAGACAACATACAGTGCAACTGACAGGAGCCGTAAAAAGCACTAGTATGAGTTAATACAGTCTTATGACATACTGCATTCTACCAACAGTCCATAAGTGTTCAAAAAATGCAAAGGAATGCAAAGGTTGGGGTACACAGCCAGAAACAAAAAATAGCAGGCATTCTGATGTGGTGATATCAGACATCATATGATGATATCAGAGATCCAAGACCAAGCCTTCTTGTATTTGTTTAATGAACACCAACTCACAGCTTACAGTAAGTCATTCTGTGGCCTAAACCACATGGTCCACAGCTCCAACACTGAACTGATGGAGAACAAATTTGCACCATTCCTTTATGATGGTCAAGATGGTTAGCAAAATACAAACCTATATTTATGCAATGGAATGCAGCCTTCGATTCTAAACAACAAGTCCTTTCAATAGATTAGCATACTGCATTTATCCAGGACAGAGAACAGGAAGGAGGGTGCCATTTCAAACACGAGGATTGTTTTATTCTGTCACTTATGCACCCAGCAGGCTCCTCGAACATAGGCTAATGTGATTTACGCCACTTACATTTTTCACACAGCGCGTATTAGCCAGTTTAGTCGTGCTCGAGCGGCGAAGACCTTGCTCAAGGGCGCTGGCGACACTCTCGCCGCACAAGACCCCCTCGGCCCTCTTTCTCCAGCACGTGCTTGACCCCCTCCTCCACCTCCCTTCCCTGCCCTCTCACTTGCGCCATTTACAGCCTCTGAACAACCAAAGACAAAGCCAGTGGTTTCTAAAGAGGCATTTAGGAGATTTAATTCACGTCCGTGTCACAAAACGTCAAAATCACAATCTTCCAATCATGCATAATTAAGCTGGCTGAATTAATTCGTGCAGGTACAAAGGAATTTTATATTACTCCTTGGAGAGCTGTGGCTCTTCCTCTGAATACTTGTATAAGCCCGTGACCTTATGTCAAGGATTTCCACTGTTGCTGATGGGAGTCGCTCTGCTTGTGTATTGAGAGTTGTGCTTGACTTTGGATGCTGTGAGAAAGTTGTTTTAATTATTATTTATTTCTTTCTTAAAATAAATATTCATGATAAGCACATCTTCTAAGGTGATGCTGCTTGTACTGTTGTAAAATTTTATTTTGGCATGCCGTCCCATATGCATGTCTAGACTACTCTTACAGATGGCAAAAGGAAACAACAGAGTACTTAGATGAACAAAATAATCTAATTTATCCAGTTTACACTGACCCCATATTTTGTTTTGCTCCTTTAGTTTAGAGATACACAGATAGCAGTAGTGGTCATGAGTCAACCATTCTTTTATCTAAATCTTCAAAACCATCCCCAGTATATCCGCTCAGACCACTGCTAGTTCTTCAGACCTGTGGACATTATTTAGGGCACAATGAGGACTTGTAATGTACAGTGAGCTGAAAAAATGAACTAAACTTCAGTGTGTAGTCGACAGGTTTTCACAACGGGGTCTGTTTTCACACACCTCCTCAAGAAAAGGAGGCCTGGTAACTATTAGAAATTCAAAATAACCTGATCCGAGATCAGGCCTACATATACTCAGTTTGTGAACAGCCACTCTGACATTGTCTAAAATGTAGCAGTGAAATTTTGTTCATTTTTACAGCTCACTGTAATTTATACTGTAACCTTAGCCACATCCACAAGTCTGATCCACCTTAATAAAACATAGTTTGGTTGACGATTGAATGTTTGTTAGCAACGTTAGCCTCAAAGTTCCAGCAATATGCTGAAGGAGAAAACGTGTGATCCCCAGAGGTGTTTTTGCTGATCATTTTCTTCTGAGGGGCATGTGAAATTGATGTTTTGCTGCACCAGTCCTTTAAAGTGCTTGTAGAAGGTAATGCTAGCAAAAACAGGCTACAGGGGTAAAAAGGCTACATTAAACAGTAAACTTTTGAGGATTTTTACTATAAAAAGGTACATCCAGTTGTTATCCACTGGACTTTCTCTTAGCTAGATGTGTTTGTGTTTATTCATAGCAATGTTAAATTTTTCTTGTTGTAAATACAATATTTAAATATTATTCATTAAAAAAATTTTACATTTAAATAGAAAAAATTTAAAAGCCAATTTCCTCGTATGAAAACAATGTTACTTGCATTGGGATTAAAAAATGAGGCCAGTCCACGTGTGTGCCCACTCAAAAATGCTGTTTGCTCTTTTTCACTCGTCTGATTCACAGCCCTCTCACTGCAACTGTCGATGCTGATTTGTCATGTTCTGTTGGCCAAAATAATGCTTGCCTGATATCGTCCAACAGCCAACAGTCAGCTTGTTGTGTTAGAACCCCAGAATTTACATGGCTGTGGGCCTCCAGGACTTGACTCAGAAAACACTGTAGATTTTTTACATTACCTTCAGTTTGGGTGGTCAAACAAGGGTGTGTCAAATGTGATTAATACATGTATTTTATTAGGATGTTTCCCTGTTGCTAAATCATACTGCCATAATGCAGTTTGCAACACCTCCCCACCTTCCGCCCCACCTTCCGCCCTCCCCCCCACACTCTCTCTCACACACACGCACAAACATACACTGCCTTCTGGTCTATCATCACCATATTGGAGTGGCAGAGATGGAGTTTTCTGGCCACAGAAACACACATCGATCCACCTGCTGCAGCCTGGGCCCCAAAGCCGATGACTGTGTGCGAAAAAAAAGGAGAGAAAAATATCTTCAGCTTTATTTTTGGTGGCTTGTGACTGAAACCCATGAGGTCATGCTTATGCACATCACTACTTCATTTCATCCCGCTCCCTTGCTTTCGGATCTCGGTCCTTTCATGCCCCTCCCCAACAACCCCCCCCACCACGCCCATTCCGCCTGGAGCCCTCTGCCAATTTCTGAGTTTGCCAGGCTAATCTCATCTCCCTTTCCGTTCAGGTTTTCCCTTCCTGTATCTTCCCTGCTCTCTCCAGGCTCCAGCGGAGGGGGATTAGTGAGAGTCGTTTCGGGGCTCTCTTCCACTCCCTGGAGGACTTACATCAGGCATTTCATGAGACTCACGTCGAGGTCCTTAAATGGGGCTGATATCTGTGTTTTAATAAATATGGATTTTTCTGCAACTCTTGATTGAGCATTCACATCAGGCCAGGCTTCCCGACAGAATGAATTGTCAGCGTTCACCACTGCAGCTCACACTTGTGTTCAATATTTCCCCCATCACTGATATGAATGAATCATCACTTACATTCATCTGAACTCAAAAGTGGAGGCGGCTACCTAGTCAGTTAGCCTTGATGACCAGTTGCAATCTTTGATGATGTGTTGCAACCTCTGATGACCAGCTGCAAACTGTAATGACTAGTTGAAACATTTGAAGGACCATTTTCCAACTCAAGCTATTATAGTGTGCAGTATGTTACCGTTTCATGCGATGCAGCACAGTTCCAGTATACTGAGTAATGCTGAGACAAGCTGATGCAAGATTCTGGCTGAGATCAACTTTTCATGAGTCAAACTGTCAATCATTTGGAGGGGTTGACTAATTCGTTCCTCACCATCCATAAAGAGTAGTGCAGTCTGCTATGGGGGGACTTGGCTCATGTAACAAGATGATCCCAAGCTTTGTGGTGTTGGTAAGCTGGCATCATCATCACATAAGAAATAGAGAATGACTCGCAGGGAGACAGAGGGAAAATTTTGCAGATTGCGTGATTCATACCCATCCCTATCTTGTTCTTCATGAACATAACCAGAGTCTTCAAATCTTCAAACCCAGTCCCATGGCTAAATCTTTGGTATGGACTGCACAAACCTGACCTTTCTGCTGAGAAAACTTCGACACCTGTTGAATGTACTCTCTCATATGTTCAGTGCATCGATTGTCGGCAAGTACTTACTGTTCTACATGTCACGCAAGATAAAGTATCTAGCCTTTTCCTCACAGATGATGTTTGAGGCCGAGTGCAGTCATTGACGGCACCTCCGCTGCCTCGTGGATTGATGTTTGAGGACACCGAAAGTGAGTATTTATATTCATGTGCATGCGATCAGGTTTCATTAAATAGTCATAGACATGACAGGCCGTAACAGAAAATAGCTCCCGTTTCAACTGCAACCAGTCAATTCAAATCAGCCCACACCCACCTAATGTCAGCAGCACCATTAAAGTGAATGAGTAACCTCACTGAACCGTCTCCATTCTGGAGTTGCCAAGCTGACGTTTGCTGAGAATGTATAAAAGCAAGCCATTAATTGAGCTTACAATGATAATAATAACAATACTAATAAAAATAGAGCAGAAGTTCTGTTTATTTATGGACGGGCAGACTGTGCAGCCAATTGCACCTCCAAATGAGACTTAATTAGTTAATTGGTTTATTAGGCCAATTGCTCCCATGGCAGCCGCTGTGGTTTGGCTGTCATTTATCGAAGGTGAGAAGTTGGAGAGGGAGGAGGGACGAGAATAGAAACATTAAAACCAATGGCGTTGTATCCCAGTCCTCAATCAGGACCATCCCCACGTTGGCTGACAATTTTCCCCCCGCAGGACCAGGAGAGAGGTGACTTTCAATTAGCGGAATTACAGTAATTAATCAGATATGGGAGGAAGTATAATGAGAACAACAGTAAAGTGTCTAGACCTGTCATCGCCAGGGCCAGGTTCAGCAGCCCAGCAGCTAATGCTTTTCACCCAAGTTTTTTTTTTTTATCATTCTCTGTTAGGCTTCAAAATATTTGTCTGAACTTGATGGACCTGAGTCCACACTGGGGTTCTGGTTCAGACATCATTCTTCAAATATTTTACAGCTAGGGGCAGATCTCCTATCTTTAATAGATTCTGGTCTGCATTTACGCCTGCTTCAGTTTTCCCTCCCTACTTTATTCTTCCTTTCTGCTTTCATTAAACGGGAATGCCACCATTATTTAAAAAATGTCTTCTTAATGAAATAGTTGTGGTTGGTTTGGTGAAGAATCATAATTACTCACAGTGGAGGTGAATGGAACCAGACATCAGCCTCTAAAAGCTCCCTCACAGAAACGTATTCCATTAAATGGTTATGAATGAACTGCCTGATGCCTAAGAGGTTTTGTTTCACCAGAGTTTTGAGAGGCTTTTGATCCTGAAACGTAACCCATTCATGGTGGAGGGATTCATGCAGAATGTGGTGCAGCAAAATAACACCCAAAACCCTGATTTAGTTTTAGATTTGCCTCTATTTTACCATCATCAACATTCCACATAAACAATCATAAAACACTGATTCATAGGTTCACTGCTGCTTTTGGAGAGTAAATAACATGTTTATTTTTGCTTTGTAGACATCAGGACCTCTAGATAAAAACCAGGGAACACAATGCCTATAGAGCAAATGTAGCCATTTTTATCTATAGTGGACCATTTTCCATCTGAAGACTTTACATTTCAGCTACTAAATTGTGCAGCGATTTTGAAGAACAGAAATATCTCTTTTTACATCCAGCATGCTGGAGTCACATAAGGTCTATAAGGTCAGATTGGAGTCTGCAACAATGCATTTTGCAATATCTGTCCAGCTTTTAAAAATGTAATGTAAGACATTGATTGATTAATATATTTGTGGAGTTTAAACTGAATTTTGAAAAGCTGTTTACAGAAGACCTTATGATGATTTGTGTTTCCATTCATGCATTGTTTGTTTTCATTATGTTTTCATTATTAATGTGTATTTTGGCATATCGAGTAAAAATATGAAATAAAATCACCAAACGTCAAATAAAGGCTTGTAATTTGACAAGGAAATGAAATAAATTGCATTTCAATTAGCTATGAAACATAGTAGAAGGCAGCAAGTATCAGTCGACTAATGAAGACAAAATGTACCTTTGTGACATGGACATGTGATATTAAACGATAAACAGTAATAAGTCATGTTGACTGATCTGCCCTTTGCTGACTCACCTTGCACTCAAGACAAAGATTTGTTGAGTTGTTGCTTTTGGGGAAAAAAATTAAATTGATTCAGCTGATTAACCTAAATAATGTAATCAAATCTGGATAGCACTTCGTAACTTAAAGATTACATTCCTTGGTCAATCTTCAGTTGGAGCTATTATGAGATTTTTTTTAAAGGCTTTTTTTAAAGGCTTGAGACTGGACTTGCTCCCCAGAGATACTTGCATAAAGCAACTGTTTTTGAGAATGAGTCAGAATTGGACAGAGTTGGACAGATCTCCAGGACCACGTTTGGCCAAGTCTCAGACATGATGGAGAGAGATTCATGGAGATCGACGGCCCTTTAGGATGCCTGGAAAGGCAAAGTGTGGGAGTTTTTCCCAGACCTTAAGGGGATAGACCAATTACTTATCTTATTTCTCTTCTTCTGATGAAGCCGAAATGTATTTCATCAGGTTAAGAGAATGATTTGCTTCGCTTGGCTCCAACTTCACATGTTCCCTGCAGCTCCCAGGTGCTAGCTTGCCAAGATCAGGTTGGATACTGCAGCACCAGCACTTTGCTCTAACGCATATGCAGAGGCAAGGATGGGCTGATGCAGATGAAAGCGTGTGCTGTAACAGATGGTGATGTAAGTGCCGGGAAACTACAAAAAGCTACAGTAGATGTAATTACTTATTGTAGAGCTCTTGACTATTGAGCATATTTTCCAGGATTTACGTTATTTTGTGTATCTCTGAATAGCATTACGACTTTTTAGGTCTCGCAGCCCTCCGTGTTTACTCGAGTATCTTCAAACACTTCATTGCCAGGTTCTATTTTTCAGGCCGTTTTTGCCCACACATTGCTTAAAGACAGTTCTGCGTATGATGAGCGTTTTGCTATCATCACAACCTTTTACTGCTTCAGGTCAGATCTACCAGCTGAAAGCTCACAAACGAGGTTGCGTAAGATTTGTCAGGAAGCAGCTAACTGGTAAAAATATACACAAATTCTTACTTTATTACTGTTTACAGAACTCTATAGAGTGTTGCCCTCATTCTGTAGCTGTTGTCACACCCATATTCTATGGCGAAAATGAAAGGCCAGTCATGGTTCAAGGCAACATGAAATAAAAGAGATATGCTTGCTGTCCAGCATGTAGATTGGATAGCAAGTATGTTAGATAGATGCCAGCAAATCTGACTGAAGTTTCAGTAAAACATATTCCTTTAAAACATACTAAAACTTCAGATGGCTCAGCTGTTACTCTACCAGGAGTTACATCTTTCAGACTGAAGACACTCAAGACTCACTTGAAGAGACATGAAGAGACATGAACATCTCAGTTCAACGACCTCTTGACATTCAAGAGAAATGTCTACACAGTAGGGCATTAACACAAAAGTTGACTAGTCGACTAGTCGACTTCAGAAGCACGAGTCGACGCCCCCTGAGAGAAGTCGACAAGTCGTGTGTTTTTTTTCCCCTCTCTCTGCCCTCACTTGTGTACACAATGCAGTCTCTGCCTCTGATTGGCTGACGCTGACATGCGTTCCTTGGTTTAACCAATTATTATAGTCCCTTCATAAAAATGTGGTATCGTTGGCGTGAGAGGAATCTAAACACAACAAGATGAGAGACATGCAGCAGAGAACACAGACACACATCACATGTGTGAAGATACTTCACTCTAGACACACAAACAGCACAGTGACCTGTACAACCTGCAAGTCGCTGTTAAAGTACAGGAACAGTACCGGCATTCTGCATGGCATCTGCTAGCTAACATGGCTAACGCTAGCACTGCAGGGAGTCGTCCTGCTCCGGCTTAAACTGTTCCCACTCTCGGTTGGACACTTAAATTTACCAGAAAATTCAAGGTATCAGCCTTTGTTTTGTTTTATTTAATTGCCTGTTGACTGTTAATGTTACAGAGAACTTTTAATAAAAGTTGCTCAGTGTTGCACACCCGTGTTCCCCTGCTGCATGTGTGATGACGTCAGCAAATGACTAGTTGACTCGACTTCGACTTTGCTGACCGACTAGTCGACTTGAAAAAATCTGGAGTCGTTAATGCCCTACTACACAGGACAAACACTAATTTTTCCCTATGGATTAAAACCATGGAGTTCCTTACATGGGCACTGGCTTCCAGATTTCTATAACAAATTCTTACTTCATACCCAATCTTGAATGGACATTTTTACTTCCACTGAAGTGGACACTCCTTGCAGCAGAACAGCACTTGTACTTGAATGTAGTTTTTCAGTTCTTGCCCTAACACTGTTAAAATGAGGATTTACTCTCCCTCTGACAGCCCCGGGTCCATATTAAGAAGGATTCCCTCTTGCTCGCTGGCAATGAACATGATCAATGTTGTGTGTCCTGTTCCAATATGCCGATGGCCTGTGTTATTTTTTTCCACCTGTATTCCGCACTATGGCTAATAGTTTGTGCCAGCCCATCCTGGCCCTGGAGTACACTACTAGCCAGTCCCATCTCACAGGAAGTGGGGTACTAAAGGCCAGTGCTAGGCCAATATACAGGTCAGTGGTAGCAGTCAGGAGGTTAGTGCATCACATGCATATGGGACTAGCTAAGCCATGCACAGGTTATGGACCATGCTAGTCCATCCTGGTGCAGTGGGAATACAGGTGGAGTGGCGGAGGCGTTAATAAGGGCTCAACGTTGGCAGATCCCTTCTGTGAGAACTTCTCTCTCCCTCAAGGCCAAAATGTGTGCATTTGACCAAAAGCAGCCCACCCACACAAATGTTATGCAAGAAGAATTCAGATGGCTTGGTCCCAGTGGAAGTTCTTTCCAATGATAATACAATAATAATAAGGCTGCTTTAAAGGGAACATTGTTTCCCCCCCCACCCCCCCACCCCCGCAAAATGCCGTTACACGGGTGCAAATTATCTGTGAAACTATTGTTTTCAATTCAGCAATAGGCGCCTTGTTTTGGCTAATTGACTGTGAATGCATTGGTTTATAACAGGCTCTGCTGAGCAAACGTTACCCAAACAAGTCCTTTGAGAATTAAGAAGATCAACAAATTAGTCAGTTCAAAGCCATTTCGGAATTTGTAAGGCAAACAAGGAAGGAACAATGAGGTCTAGCGGAAAGGCCAGACATGGTGAGGAAGCAGTTGTTGCTAAAACTACAAGCCTGGCATTGTCTGGGATGCAGAGCTCATCCTTCATGCAGAACCATGACATTTAAACATTGTAAATGATGGTGTAACAAGTAACGAGTAGGTTTTCCCCACATTGTATCTTAGACTATATATACCCTTGCTGTATTTCATCAATTTCAGGGGCCTATGTAAAGGAGGTCTAGTGCAACATTTGTTTTTTTCTAATGGCACTCAGCATTCAATGTAATTTGTTCTGTTGGGGAGAGAGAGAGAGAGAGAGAGAGAGAGAGAAAGAGAAAGAGAAAGAGAGATAAAGAAAAGCCTTAGCTCTGATTCAAAGCAAACTTTTGCATTGTGTGCCAAGTGCGATTTCCCAGAGTGAGGACAGGGTGGTGCACCGCACGGTTCGGTTTACAGATCACGGAGTTTAATAAGGCCTGATGTGTGCCGCCAAGAGGGCCTCCAGAACCCCAGGCTGCGTTCTGCTGACATTCCATCATTCAGAGAGAGAAAAGAAAGAATGGATGGATGGATAGATGGATAGATGGCTGAATGGATGGATGGATGGATGGATGGAGAAAGGGGTAAACTAAGGAGAAAGTGCAGACTGCATGCGCTAAATACAGATTCTTATAAGCTCTCCTGCCAAATCTTACACAATGTCTCCACTGACTCCAGGTGAAGTCAATCAGTCTAAGTCATGTTTTGAGTGCAAATTTTGCCTGTACAGCGCCTTGCAAAAGTATTCACCCCCCCTCCCCCCAATTTAAATGGATTTTCAATTTGAAGATTCCTTGAAAACAATCTACAGATTAGAAAACAATCTACAGATTAATAAAGGTAAAAGTTAAAAACTTGTTTTAAATAATTCTAAAAAATGTAAAACTGAAAAGTGGTGCATGCATATGTTTTCACCCCCTTTGCTTTGAAGCCCCAGCCACTATCTTCAAAAGACACTTAATTAGTTAAATAAGATCCACCTGTGATAATGATCAAATGATCTCCGTGTATATACACTTGTTCTGAGAGCCCCCAGAGTCAACACCAGTGCAACACCACTAAGTAAGGGCTACCATCAAGCAAGTGACAGCATGAGGACGGAGGAACTCTCCACACAGTTTAGAGACAAAGTTGTGATAAGTACAGATCTGGGTTGGGTTATAAAAAAATATCACAAACCCTGAACATCCCAAGGAGCACCATTAAATCCATTATTAGAAAATGGAAAGATTATGGCACCATAGCAAACCTGCCAAGAGAGGGTCGTCCACCAAAACTCACAGACCGGGAAAGGAGGGCATTAATCAGAGCAGCAACCAAGAGGCCAAAGATAACCCTGAAGGTGCCGGGTGGCTCTTCTGCAGAGATGGGAGTTTCTGTCCATAGGACCACTATAAACCCCACACTGCACAGAGCTGGGCTTCATGGAAGAGTGGCCAAGAAAATAAGGCAGACCATTTGAAATTTGCCAGAAGGTGTATTGGAGACTCCCCAAACATGTGGAAGAAGGTGCTGTGGTCAGGCGAGACTAAAATATAACTTTTTGGCCATCAAGGACAACACTATGTCTGGCACAAACCTAACACTTCTCTTCATGCTGAGAACACCATCCCCACAGTGAAGCATCGTAGGGGTATCATGCGGTGGGGATGCTTTTTATTGACAGGGACTGGGAAACTGGTCAGAACTGAAGGAAAGATGGATGGTGCAAAATATAGAGAAATTCTTGAGGCAAATCTGTTTTTGAGAGATTTGAGACTGGGAAGGAGGTTCACCTTCCAGAAGGACAACGACCCTAAACCCACCGCTAAAGCAACTCTCCAGTGGTTTAAAGAAAAACAGGTAAATGTTCTAAAAGGGGGCGCAGTCAAAGTCCAGACCTCAATCCAATTGATAATCTCTGGGATGACTGAAATCTTGCTGTACACAAGCGGTGTCCATACAACCTGAAGGAGCTGGAACAGTTTTGCCATGAAGAATGGGCAAAAATACCAGTGTCTAGATGTGCCAAGCTTGTGGAGATGTATGTGAAGAGACTTGTCGCTGTAATTGCTGCAAAATGTGGCTGTACAAAGTATGGCTTCTGGGAGGGGGTGAATAGTTATGCACGCTCAGGTTTTCTTTGTTGTCTTATTTCTTGTTTGTTTCACAATAAAAAAAAATAATTTGCATCTGCAAAGTCGTCGCTTTGTTGTGTAAATTAAAAGATACAAACCCTGCAAAATTTATTTCAAATTCCAGGTTGTAAGGCAATAAGAATGAGAGTATGCCAGGGGGCACTGTACATTTTTTACCATCGAGGCTAAACAAAAACTTAAAGTCAATAGGTTTTATTTTTCCACAAATACATCACTAACCTTCTCAAACATCCAGCTCTTTGTTAAGGTGGAGCAGATTTGTGCAACTTACATTTGCGGCATTTAGCAGACGCTTTTAGCCAAAGCGACTTCCATCATTCAGAGCCTAAGGGGGCAGTCTCCCTGGAGCAACTGGGGGTTAAGGGACTTGCTCAGGAACCCAGTGGTGGTCTGCTGACAGTAGGATTCGAACCCATTACCTCTTGGTAAGAGGCAAGTATCCTACCCACTAGGCCGCCATCGCCCCCAGGCCGGTCATAGTTACCAGACAACTTGTCTGCAGTAAAAGCAATTGGTCATAATGTGTCTTAACCACATCCACAAGTCTGCTCCACCTTAACAAAGAGCTGTATGTGGTTTAAGCAGGTCAAGAGAAGTTTTATGAATGTTTGTGAGTGTTTATAGGAAGCTTTGGGTGACCATTGACTAAAACTAAAAAACTAAAGAAGCACAATTTGCCTGTCCAACCGCATCAGAGGTAAGTGGAAAACTGTATATTTGATTTTATTTGCTGCACTGTCCCTTTAAATGTAAGCATAAGTAAATCCAGAGTACTCTGACACTTTATTTCTCATAAAAGAAATGACCTCCGTTGCTGAATCACGAAGCTGCGTGCCGCAGCCATGTCTCCACCGCATTTCAAGCCGGCGCTTTAGTTTCCCTCTGAAGTGGCTGTCTGTTTGGGCGTCGCAAGCCTAAAGCAAAGTGAAAACATGGCGTTTATGAAGTGCTGTCTGTCCTTTGCACAGAGGGCCACAAGATCAAGCCAATGCTCTCATTAGGATAAAAGGTTACTGTCTCTTAAAGACGCCTCGGCCTCTCGAGTGCATTTAATTAGCCGGTGGAATTGAAATGAGATGTACTGCGCTTCTTAACGGAAAGCTTAAATGTACGTATGCACTATACACAATTTCCTTTATTGTTGCATAATCCTCATGAAAAGCCCTCTGCTATATTTAAAAGCCATGTGCTCAGAGAGTGACTCACCTACAGAAGACTGCGACATCCTTTGTTTTGTTTTTTTTGGGGCTGGATTCTTTTTAGCTGAGCATTTTGCAAATTCAATATCATAATCACCACTTCACGCAGAGCCAAAGGCGCTTTCCGTCATCCCAGTGCTTGCCAGAGGACTCTCAGAACCCAGAGACGTGGGGAGAGGTGGACAAGCAAACCCCCCAATATTAAAGAGCACATAACAAAATAGGCAGCAGCGATGTGTGTTCATCAGTGCTCCAGTGAAGATGTATATTTTTTGGATTGCTAATCAACAAGGCGAGAAAAGCAGTAGAGATATGACTCTGGGGGTGGTGGTCGCAGGGCACTGTGATGAGTGATCATTAGCCAAAGAATGCTAATCCCTGGGACAGCTAATCCTGATGTTCTGCTCGTCTTGGACAGGAACAAAAGAGAACAAGGTCCGTTAAAAAGTGACACGCGTGTTTATCGCGGCCTCTCTCGTAAACTCAGCCTGTTAATCAGTGTCTCACTCTGGGCATGTGTGGACGTGCTTCTCCGTCTCCTCAGTCAGGCCTGCTAATGAACTTCAGTAGGCTAATTAAGCAGCGGAGTGCGATTAGTGTCGCGGTTAGCTCGCAGAGAAGCCGGCCTGTCCGCTGAACCCTGCCCACCGCCTCTCTTTCCGTGTCAGTAAACACTTTCTTGTCTCATCAGGACAGTTCCTACAGCACCCCTTGTCGCAGTGTAGACGAGTCCTAAGAAACAGTAAAACTAATTAGCCGCCTGTTCCCTGCAGCTGGGAGCCATGCAAGGAGTTGGAACATTTTTTCCCTGTACACCGAAAGCCCTTGTCGCTCTCATTCAGTGGGATAAAAATGGGAATAAAAATAAATAAATAAAAGAAGCATGTGCCTGCTCCTCCTTGAAGTCATTTCAGAAACATTTATAATCTCTTTAGAAAAAAAAGTGTTGGAAGTGGTGAGGGAGTGTGTTGGTGATGGACGATATCGCCGCAGTTGTTATTTCCCATTCCCCCACCAGAAACACTTCAGAAAGGAAACAAAAAAGGAACAAAGAGACACCAGGGAGCCAGAATGAATCCACAGATTAAATCAAGATGGCCCAGCCCATCCAATGTTGCAGGCCTGGGGCCTGTCTCCGTGAAGAGGGCCGAGCCAGGTGGGCCGGTGTGTGACAGAGCGGCTCCGGGAGTTGGGCTCCTTCTGTTCTCCAGGGTGGAGATCCTTCAGGTACCTCTTAATTAGCAGCTCATTAAATCAAGAGGGGCAGAAGAAAAAAATTACAAATGCATGATTAGCTAAATAAGGAGTTGAATTTCGTAATTAAGATCCGAGGAGGGGTAACGGGAGAGCCATGGAGGCTGCTGGAGGAAATGGCCACACCTGGACCGCCTGCTGTCTGAACCCCAGGTGAACCTTCAAGTGGCAGCACTGGAGGGCAGATTTAGACCAGCTCTGAATGCGGGTGCGCTCAAACAACTAAAGTAGTACTTACCGAGGTAACTATGATCTAATCAAGGTTCCCTGTTGGAGCCACTTCAGCGAACGGGTGCTGAGTGCAGGACAAAAATAGAGAATGCTCCTTGGAATAGGAACTCACTGCAAGCAGGAAAAATGAGAAATATAAAAAAGCAGGCTAACTCATCTAGTGGGAAATCACTGCTAGCAGGCAACAAGAAAGACTGGCTATCTCGTGATTCATAAACAAGCCTGACAAAAAGAGGCTTTGATTTAATCTCAGTCAGTGTCAGAAGATTTGCGACACTTGATGGGAGAGATACAGTGGACTGTGTAGCACTTAACCTGCCTGCCATGCCAGAGGATTTGCTCCAGCTTCCTGACTGGCAGCGCTATTCTCCGCCAGCCACTCTGACATCCCGACTCGCCGAGACTACACCAAGTCTCATTAGAGGTATGGAGGAGAAGACCCTGGCAGCCCTTCTCCAAGAATCTGCCTATGTCTCCACCTCACCTGACATCTGAAGGAGCTTGCAGGGATGCTAAGAGGAAGAGGTGGGGGGAAAAAGCAGATATCATTGGAGGCCAGATAGAGGAGAATGGAATGATGTGAAAAGCAAATCCAGGCACATCATCGACAGAGGTGAGCAAAGCTTTGGCTTCAGCTCAGGGGGTGTGTTTGTCTTTCTCAGATCAATAGCCCCTCTGCTGATGCTATGAAAGACAATTTATGAGCCATAAAGGACACGGGCAATGCTTTTGTTCTTTTTCTTTCATTCTCTCTGCGTAACTTTATGGCACTTTCTCTCCCATCTCTATCTATCCATCTCTTTCTTTAACACCTTCCCCAGCCTTCACTTCTCTCTCGCTCTCCCTCTCTCTCTCTCTCTCACTCTCTCTCTCGTGCTCTCTCTCTCTCTCACTCTCTCTCTCTCTCTCTCTCTCTCTCGCTCGCGCTTTCTCTCTCTTTTGCCAGCTGCGCTCAGGGGCATAGGGTGATGAGGGCTCTCTCGTGCCTCTCCAGATGGTTCACTGAGCAACAGCTGCCTCCATGTGGGGGGAGAGGAGGATCCGGGGGGGGTCCACGAGGAATCATTACAGTTTCCTGAAGCGGACAGGTGAAAACAACGGGGGGAAAAAAGAAAAGAAAGAAAGGAAAAATGAAAATAATCAATTGTTGGTGCTGGGGTCGTTTTCGGCAGCTTGCCGCAGTGGCTCGTCGCCGGCGCTCCAGCACAGTGCAGTACGTAATGGCCCGGGCACTGACCTTGTTATAAGGAGGGCAAGAGGTGTCATTTTCAGAGGGTGAAGGTGAGTGTAGCCATTAGTGGGGCACTGCGCACAAATTAATTATAACCATTTGCAGCGCCATAAATGATAAATGCTCAGTTGTAAGCGTATGCAAGTGTTGTCTGGTTGTGTTACTATGAATAAGAAGATTTGATATGCGACTGAATTATAAATGAAGAGCACCAGGCTCTAGATTGCTCAAATTGATGACCTTGTTTTTGTCAGTGGGGCGAGGCCTTCCACTGAGAGTTCAGTCTTTGAAAAGGCAAGAGCGCCCTTTTTGACTCAAGACTTGTCCATTCAGTGACTGAAATGAAACAAAATAAGTGCAGGTACTATAGCAGTAACGTAACATGCACGCCTTTGTGTGTTTGTCTAGACATTTTGTCTCATACAGGCAGCTGAAACAGCTGTATTGGGTGATATGGCTCAAGCAACAGGATGTTAATATTGCTGATACACCAGCACTAAGGGGGACCACAGTGGGCACTCCCATCCCAAATGTGTCACTCTGTCCCCTCCAAGAACAAAAAGGAACCTCAGTCAAGAAAAACATTTTCTCTCAACCAGCCTCTGATTGTTCCTTCGAATCATACAAAATTACAGCAAGCAACAAGTAGCTCTCTGATCCTGAAATTGAGCAGAGAGTACCTAACTAAATTAAAGCTCTCATTAAACAGTATCAGTCTGACAACAGCCACGATGTAGAGTGCTGCACGCATCCACATCCTCCCCTCACCCCGCCCCCCACCGCCCCCCCGGGCAACAGCTGAGACATATAGGCCTTCATCCCTCACACATTAAAAATGCTACCGGTGCCCATGAAGACACAACGCATCAGTTAATTGCCAGGGTTAACACAGACTGGTACATTAGAACAGGGAGGTCAGCAAATTGTGTTGGCCCTCAGTTCTCCACACTTGCTCTATAGTATCACCACAGAACCCTTTTTTGTGCTTTTATTTTTTAAATGGTGAAAGTTGTGTCAGTTTACTGGGGTTAATTAACTCCCTTGTGTAATAGGTGAAAGTAAGAAAACTGTTCCTGGAGGCTAAATGTTTGCTGAAAGGATCAGATCTGTTTTGGCAGGAGTTGAATAGAGGCCCAGAAGCTTATGAGAAGCAAAAAAATTGTAAGGAATAATCATATTAGCAAAATACCAGCTCACTTGAGGTACTGCATCAGTCCAAAGCACTGTCTGACCAAACCGCCCCTCATTGTGCTGCATTATAATCCTCGCACTGCTCACGATTTCACCCCTGACAGGCCCCCCTGCTCATACTAAATTATCTCCTACACATTTTAATACAAGGGCGGGAAGGCCCACTTACAGAGGCGTTTTACTGCAACCTTTGGGAGGAGGTGAAGTGAGAGTTAGAGGAGACTGGCAGGAACAGAATCAGCTTGAACTCAGTGTCACCAGTGAGTTCACAGTAAAAAGCAATCCCTTACCTCTTTCCTACCCAGGTCCGCGAGTAGCCCTGTACTGTGAATTTGACAGTTTCCCTTGCTCTCACTGACCTGACTCATGTCATCAGTCAGTTACCAGTTGTTTAAAATGGGTGTGTCCAGTGGTTTCCAGCCCTCAGCACTGCCCTGCACATTTTTATTGTTTTTCCTGCTCTAATACACTCAGTACAACTAAAGAAAGGCTTGTTAATTAGCCTTTTAGTTCAATCAGGTCTGTTGAAGCAGGGAAAATAGGCTGGGCAAGTTGCACTTCAGCACCAGGGTTGGAGACCCAGTGCCCCAGAGCAAATCTTTCTTTTTCTTTTCCACCTCCATCTTTAGTCACCAGATTCCCTGTCTGCTTCAGACAAGGCCTGCTTTCTTCCTCCATGTGTGGGAAAAACGGAGCAAGTGGTAGGAAGGCACTTGGGAGGGGGACTGGTAGCGGAGAGAGTGAGGGAGCCGAAGAGGCCGGCACAAGGAGATGGAAGGAGTCTGCATGCCTCCGTGCATGACAATGAGGAGACCATTCAATTAGCAGCAGTTTATGGTCCCTGACGTTGATTACCTTAGACAGGCCAGCAGATCCTGGCCCCCACACTGATTAAAATAAGCGCAAGCAGGAGCAGGCCAGAACAGGACTATGGGAACTATTAGGTCCTTCCTTTCAAAAGTCGTCATGGGGACACAGGCAGGTTGCCACATTCTTGTGGCCCCATTCCTCGTTTGCATGCACCCCCCCTTTGAGACTGTACCAGTGGTGGGAAATCACTGTATAAAGGTCCTTTATGGATGACTTGAATTCGGAAGGAAAAAGAGGTGCTACACCATTACTGGACAGTTAAAGAGTCCTAATATGGTAACAGACGTCATAATGGAACCGGTCAAATGTTTACCGTTTCTTGACAGATTTCGGTATTCCTACGCAGATGATGGAATTTGTCACGGATGATATTTGCGGATGATGGTCCAGTTAGGCGTGCGTCATGCTTGATGGCTTTCAGTGCGAGAGGCTTGGCGCCAGCCGCATCAGGCTGGCTATTCATCATATTGACACTTACATTATTTGTCATCTTGATAGATCATCTATTAATTTGTTCAGCCACAGCAATCCCTGCTCGGTAGCGTCGGACGGACGTTTGTTGCGGACGACTGGCATGCTTTAAAGGGCATTTTAATTGAAGGTTTTCATTAAGATTGCGCACGAGCTGCTGCCAAAAATCCCCCATAAAGCCCCTTGACAAGTTTCCTATTTAAATACTGATATCTCATTTAAAGTTAGTGAGCTGGCAAAGGGACAGACGGGGCAGGTAAAGTCACTCAAACATCAGAGAGAGAGAGAGAAAGAGAGCAGTTGGGTGTGTGCGTAGGCGTGTTTGTGTGTATCTGTTTTCCTTTCTTTCACTCTAGGCAAAATACTTGTCAGACTCCAGGCTGCATAATTGCATGCGCACAAAAATAAACACTGACATTAACGTTCCAAAGGCCAGCCGGTGCAGAGCGCTGTATCTCTGGATCTCGTCTCTGGCTAAAAAGGCCCATGACGGACAGGTTTGACGTCTGGCGAGGGAGGGAGGGTGGGAGGGATTGGTGGGGGGCATAACAAGCATACAGACCTCTTTAATCACGTCACTCTCTGCTCCTGACTTTGCTTTGTTTTTGTTTATTTATTAAATTGTGTTTTTTCCCCAGCTGACTTAATATATCCCAGAGCTGCTGACCCACTCAATTACTTTTTGGAATTTGCCTTTTTCTCACGAAAGAGGGCCACCAAAGAGGGGAACAGACAAATAAAATATCCAGATTTTCAGTATTCAAACGGGTGAGAGGGAGAATGTGATTGCTGTGGTAATTAGGAAAAGATGAGTAGGTGGGAGAGAGAAAGAAAGGGAGAATGCGGTTGGTGGAAGGTGTTAGTCATATCGCTAATGCGCTAGCGACAAGATTACGGAGGGGAAAACAGAAGAGGAATGAAGGAGGGAGGGGCAGGAGCTGTCTGTGGTACCTCTCCGCTGTCAGGATGATGGCAACCTCTGCTTGGCAAGGGTCAAACATGCGTGTGTTCTTAGGCTGTGTGTTTGTGTGTGTGTGTGTGTGTGTGTGTGTGTGTGTGTGTGTGTGTGTAGGTGTGTGTGTATAGGTGTGTGTGTGTGTGTGTGAAAACACCTTGAGCATTCTTGACTAACTTGTCCTCAACAACAAGGACGAAGGTCAAACAAAACTATTTTTTAAATGTGTATCTGACCATTTATTGACTAATACAGTTTGGACGTCAGCAATTATGCTGAAGGTCAAACAAAACCATCTTGTGTGTTTTTTCTGTGTGTGTGTGTGTGTGTTTGTATGTGTGTGTGAGTATGTGTATGTGTGGCTGGAGTTGCATGTTTACCATTTTACTGTAGTAATTCAAAAAAGAAGTTGCTAACAGGAGGATCCATCCATCTATCTATCCATCCATTATCTAAACCCCTTATCCTTAACCAAGACTGTGCAGGGTTTTGGAGTCTATCCCAGCACTCATGGGGTGAAAGGCAGAGAAAGACCTTGGACAGTTCACCAGTCCATTACAGAGCAGACATAACCACACGCACACTCACACTCACTCACACCTTGGGGCAATTTAGAATCTTAGAAATTTGGGAGGAAACCGGAACTCCTGGCAGAAACCCAGCAGACATGGGAGAATATGCTTACCCCACACGGAAAGGCTCAAACTCAGCCTGCAGTTTTAAGGTGTGAAATGTAGTTTGCCAGTTATAAAGTGCCAAAATCAAAATATCTTCAAGTCCTGCATTTCGAGGAGAACTCAACTCTGACTGTCTGTGGTTCCATCTGGGGGAAAACAAATTATTGTTTATTTACCTAAATGCTAGGAAGATGCATTTGCCCATCGATACTAAGTTTGTGGACCATGACTGGACATTTTGCCTGTCAATAAAACAGTCATGTCCGGTCACAGGCAGCTGTTCTTGAAGTTTACACCATAAGGCTGTATGTCATTGATGTCACAGCTTGCTGGTTACTTCTCCTATTTCCATAATAAATACTATGGCCACTGTCATTTTTATTGCTGCTGTATTTCAGGTACTGCCCTAGAATGGTTGAGTGTTGCCTACAGCACCATCAACTAATTGACTGGTTTGTGTAATCACTGCTGTGCAGGAACACCTTGACCATTTGTTTGTCCTCGGTTCTCTGGTACAAAGATATTGAGCCCAGCAGCATTATCCACATTTGTAAACACATGTAGTGTGTAGCACTGGAGCAATTTTACTACTCACAGGGACATTGCTGGGTGACTCACTGCTTTTGGTTGGGTGATGGACAAAGCAGTGAGTCACCCAGCAACATCCCTGTGAGTAGTAGACTTGCACCAGTGCTACACACTACATGCTCAACCATATCTGTGTCATTGTGCTGAGGGCGGTCCACCTCCCAGGTCATATCTGGTGTTACATGGGGGACTGCAGCAACAGAGGGGTTACAGTCTGTATACCTACAAAGTGCATCTAAATGATGTTTCTGATAAAACAGCCAATATAAGGTAGATGTAAGGCAGGTGTTTACCATAAAATTTGCATAAACAGGTATAAAACCATGTCAAATGACCAGGGCACATAAACATGCTTGTACGTCCATTCCTTTCTCTAATTTTTGTAGAAAAGAGTGGGTTTGCCATGTCCACAGCAAGTGTCAGTCCAGTTCACTGGTCCATTTGATCAAGCAGGAGGGAGTGGATGAGGGTGGACAGGGGTGTACAGGGGCTTTTTGGAGTGGTTGGCATGATTGGTGGTGCAAATGCTGGCAGGCCTGGTGAAGGGTGTCCGGGATCAATGACTCCTGGAACAAAGCGCCGCAGCCCCTGGTGCCGACGAGCTGGAAATTGCTTCTTCAAGGAAAACGTGCTTGATGAGATTGTGGGATCAATAGAGAAGGGAATGTGGGGCAGAATGAGAATGAGCCTCGCTAACCTTCCCCCCCACCGCTCTTATAAAACACGTCTCATCACAGCACCCGCCAAACAGGAGCGGGGGTCCGACCTTTGCACATCTGGACACGTCTGGACACCCTCACTGCCAGATGGCAAATTGACCATTCAGTAGCAGGGGCTCCTGTCAGTGGAAGGTGTGTAAAGGCATTTATTAAGGCTGGGTGCCTCAGTACAGCTTTGCACCTGATACTTTTTACAGGTACTGCCTGTAAAAAGTTGGTTTGCAACATATTAAACACTTGTTAGATGTATTCAGTTGAAAACATTATCACATGCATACATATTCGTAACTAAAATAGAGTTAACCCTTTAAAATCCTGGGCTAATTCTTATTTAAGAATTATTATTCAGTATCTATATGGACTGCAGAGCAAACAGGGCCAGTTATTTTGAACTTAAAGGACATTCAAGGCCTTCAAAGCCTTCAGTGGATGTTTAGTTCATTTTTATTGAATAGAATGATGCTTGTAAGTAAACTTCCCTCTTTCCAGTATCTAGGGAGATGCAGCCAAATGGGCTTTCCCATTGGTTAGTCCTTCAGAAGCTGGACTGAAATTACAAACATCATCCACAAACATATTTCATGTTTTGCTTTTCTATGAGAACAAAGTCACTTTAGGTCTTTTTAAATTTCTAGATACATCACTGACTGTAGAGCATTGGTGAAAGCAGGTTTCAGTCAGTTGTAGATACATCACTGACTGTAGAGCCATGGTGGAAGCAGGTTTCAGCCAGTTCTAGATTCATTGTTGACTGTAGAGCCATGGTGAAAGCAAGTTTGAGTCAGTTCTAGAAATGTCAATGACTGTAGAGCCGAAGAAGAATCAGAATCAGAATCAGAATAGTGTTTATTGGCCAAGTATATGCGCGGACATATACAGGGAATTTGGTTCCGGTCGATGGTGTCTCTCAAGCACAAACAAAAAAATCACAACAATATAAACAATCTAAATCTTATTTACAGAAAAAATACAGAATTACAGGATGGATACAGCAGAGTGTACATAAAGTGCAGTTGCAATCCTGAAGTGTGAAGCAGTGACAGTTAAACTGTTTAGGAGGGAGATGGCGAGGGGAAAGAAACTGTTCCTGTGTCGGGTGGTCCTGGTCTGCAGGCTTCCATACCATCTGCCAGAGAGCAGCAGGTCAAAAAGTCTGTGTCCAGGGTGCGAGGGGTCTGTGATAATTTTCCCTGTCCGTTTCCTGGTTCTTGAACGGTACAGGTCCTTGATGGAGGGCAGGGGGGCACAGATGATCTTTTCTGCTGCCCATACAGTCCCCTGCAGTCTATTCCTGTCCTGTTTAGTGGCTGCTCCGTACCAGACTGTGATGGAGGAGCACAGGACGGACTCAATGACTGCAGTGTAGAACTGGATCGGCAGCTCCTGTGGAAGACTGAACTTCCCCAGGTGTCTCAGGAAGTATATCCTCTGCTGGGTCTTTTTGAGGATGGAGGAGATGTTGGTCTCCCACTTCAGGTCCTGGGAGATGGTGGTACCCAGGAATTTGAAGGTCTCCACAGTAGACACTGGGCTTTCTGATATGGTGAGGGGGAGCAGTGATGAGGGATGTCTCCTGAAGCAGGTTTCAGTCCGTTCTAGATACATCACTGACTGTTGAACTGTAAAAATGGTTGCTCAGTCAGTTCTAGATCACTGACTGCAGAGCCAAAGCAAAAGCAGGTTTTGGTCATTTCTAGATGTTACTGACTGTAGATCCGTAATGTGAGCAGGTCTGTCAGTTCTAGATATTTCACTAACTGTAGAGACAGCAGGCTTTAGTCAGTCATAGATACATTAGTGACGGTGAAATGTAAAGTGACCATTCTGTCATACGTGCACACAAAACAGCATACAATGCTTCATCTGCATTTAACCCATTCACCAAGTGAAACAGTGGACACCTGGGGAGCAGTGTGTGGGGATGGTACATTGCTCAGAGGTGCCACTAGCAGTCTTGGGATTCGATCCCATGACTTTCTGATTGCAGGGGGAATGCCCTAACCACTAGGCCACCAGCTGCCCCCTGTAGATCCATAGTCAGTTCTAGTACATCACTGAACATATATAATGTGTGTGTATGTGTGTGTGTATGTGTGTGAGACCTATAATAAAAGTTATTTCTAACTTTTAATGAAGTAATTAATTTTATTAATTTACTTCATTCGTTTATGATTTTAGAGAAATCTCAATCTTGTCCAACAGCTGTAAATGTGAAGTTTTCTGAAAAATGATAAATAAACATTTTGAAAAGCTGTACTTATGATGTTCAGTGTATCTGTGGTCCTGTATAGCAGTCATACACTCTGACCAGTATGTGTAGCAACAGCTCTAGAGCAGGTGAGCAGACCGTCCACACTCACATAAACGGACTCAAAGCTTCTTGTTCAAATTCAGACGTGCATACACTCATTCACACAAGTATGAGCACACACACTCGCGCGAATGCACACAAGTCCAGCAATGCGGCAGAATTCCCCCCCCCCCTTGCCGTGGCTGTTTCCATAGCAACAAGCTCCAGTTTCTGGCACTGAAAAGTGGAAACTGACAGGAAGTGCATGCTGCCTCCAGGGGGGCGGAGTGGGGTGGGTTAGAGAGTGATGGGGGGATGGACTGACTTGGGGGTGGGGGGGGGGGGGGGGGGAGAAAAGAAAAGGTGCAGACTGGAACA
>JBBPCX010000001.1:1302168-1325543 GCA_037974365.1 Hydrocynus forskahlii | reverse complement strand
AAAAAATGCCTATGTTGCATGCATGTTGCCAATGGATTCTAGAACAGTGGAAACATCTTCTCTGGATTGATGAATTACACTTCACTATCTTGCAGTCTGATAAGCGAAACAAGGAGAACACTACCTGCTGACATGCATAGTACCAACAGTAAAATAATTCATCAATCCAGAGAAGATGTTTCCACTGTTCTAGAATCCATTGGCAACATGCATGCAACATAGGCATTTTTTACATCCTGTGCACTACAGGACTCTGTTTTCCTGCTTCATGAATTTGATGTTGCTCCTGAACAGTCCCATTCAACAATATCACTTACAGCTGACTAAGGTAGATATTGCAATACATACATTTTCCTAACTATCCTAACATTCCTAACTTGTGCCAAAGGTGGCATCCAGTGACTGTGCCACATTTCAACTCATGGCCATGTGCTGATACAGCTGAAGATCAGTTTCTGCCTCTTTTACTATTCCTAATAAAAGCACTGGGTAACTGAATGCCCATGTCCACGTTTGCATTCATGCAAAAAGTGCTAAATAGACAATGAGGAAAATACCTACAGTACATCACCTAATGTTGATTAATCAGGCTCTTTTAAATCAGACCAGTACATTTGTGCTCTCTGGCACAAGATGAAAAGTTAATTTAGCAATGTAATGCGCAGCAGCTTTGTACAATTTGTGCACGAGACCATGATGTGGCACGGCAGCAGTGGGCTCCTTTTCATTAGCAGCGCACAATTTGGCACATGTCCCTCTCCACCGAGGTTTACACCCAAATTAAAAAGTCAGTGGTTGGTCAGCAAGCAGCGACATGTCAAAAATGGGGCCTTCTCACTTCAGATACACTTGGCAGTCTGTCAACTTGCTGGTCTTTGACGCTCTTCGACATTAAAACGCAAGAGTAGGTCCAGTTTAGCTGCATCATGGATGCAATGTCTACATCTGCAGCTACATCTGCAACATTACAGCTAAATGAATCTATGACACAAACTCAACCAGCTAAAGTAAGAGAACTTAACAGCATTTACCCATTGTTTTCATCTATGTAGATATGTCTGAGTCATTCATTAAGAAGAGTTTGTGGTAGCAAGTCTATCTGATCAGTGAACTCAGTCTGTTAGTCAGTAAGCCTCTCAGTGACTGAATGAATCAATCTTTGAATTGGGCATCAGTGAATCTGTCATTAACTAAATTTATTAACTGAATTGGTCAGACTGTCAGCTAGTGAATCAGTCAGTCAGTGAATCTGAGAGTCTGTGAATGTGTGAATGTGTGAATCAGTGGAACAGTCACTGAATCACTGAATCTGTCAGTGAGTAGAGTCAGTGCATGAAGGAATCTGGGAGTCTCTGAATTAGTCACTGAATATATAAGTCAGCTAGTCAGTGAGTCTATGAATCAGTCAAGTCAGTGAATCAGTTAGTCAGTGAATCAGTCAGACAGTGAATGTATCACTCAATCGAGTCAGCAAATGTCAGGCAGTGAATCCGTTACTCTGTGACTAATTTAGTTAGTCCGTCAGTGGATCAGTCTGTAGGTTATCCAGTCTGTCATTCAGTCACTTGGGGACACTGACTATTCTTGGCCCACTGAGCAGTCAAGAAGGGGAAAAAAAGCTCCAGGAGCTTCTTAACTCTTCTTTGCACGCATTTTTTTTTCTTCTCATAAGTCGGGGTATATTAAACCTCACAGGCAGGATGGCCAAATATTGGCTGGGAGATATTAAGGACAGGGGCTGTTTATGAGTGAGATAGGAGTGGCTGTTGGAGATGAAGCTGAAGGCAGCACTGATGCCACGCTGGCAATTTGGCATTGTTCATTCAGCTTAAGATAGAGGGAGAGAGAGTGGGAGAGAAGAAGAGAGAGACCCTGCTTCAGGGATTGTACAGGTTTTGCTCATCAGGGGAAAACTGAAGTATATTTGCTGATAAGAGTCCACATGCACTTTCCTGAAAAAATTAAAGAAGCTCCATCTTCATCTAGAGGGTCTTTTCCTCTGATGTCATCCAGTGCTGTGCATTAGGTGAGTGCACAGCAATTGCACATGCCCTTTCCTTGATATATATGCAGCAGCACAATATTGGTTCATGTTATTTGTATGCGAGGACCGTGTCTGTGTATCTGTGAGAGCTTGTGTGTGTGTGTGTGTGTGTGCGTGTGTGTGCGTGTGTGTGTGTGTGGGTGTGTGTGGGTGTATGTGCCTGTGTGCGATCGTGTCCCTCACACGGCCGTGGCTGTCCCTTCATTTCATGCTCTGCCGGCTCTGTGTGAATCCTCTTCCCTGGACTCATTATCGGCCCTGTTCGCTGAGCGTGCAGCCAGGCCGGCCGCACCACAGCCCAATCATTATTCAGCGGACGGAAGGTCTGCGCACGCAGCTCTGCAAACCCTGCATGTGTACTTATTACACTGTGCTCATGAACGACCAAGTAAACGTCAAAAGCAGTGGATCGATGAGATCTGTCAGTGCAGTTCACACGTCTGAGTCGCTGACCAACTAATCACCCTGTTCCTGCCTGGTCTATGATGAAACTGAATAAAACGGCTTCAGCCAGTTGTACCAGTGCAGAGGACAAGCAAAACAAGCAATTATGTGGGGCTTCCGGGGTCAAAAGGGCACCCCCGGCAAAAGGCGCTAAGCTGGGAAGTTCAATTGTGTAGCTGTTATTAAGGGAATGGGCTTGGAGAGCTCAGGTTTACACGGTTTCCCTCTTATCTGTCATGTAGGACATGTGGTGTCCAGTTTTTGCCTTTGTGCTCCAGAACTGGAGCTACGAGTCTGACATTGCCAACAAACACTAGACTTCAATCATCACCCAGATCTTTTCCACACTTTGTTCCTTTACCAGAGTTTTTTGTGGCATATTATCTTTTTCATTTAGTTTGGTTGGTTTCACATTGCACATGCTGAAATGCGCTAAATTATGCATGTATTTGATGGAGATATTTTATTCGTTTGCCTCCATTGGTGGCCAACATCATATGTTTTGCCCTCGACTAGCCAGTCGTTCACTGTTTGACCATTAGGCCAGGCCTTCAGTTTGAGGCCATAAACTTCAACAAACTTCAAGTCTATTTGCTGGATATTTCTGCTAGCACCCCTAGTAATTTGTATGCCCTAAGCTAGTGGCATGTTGAAGGTGTTTGGTAGGAGCTTTTTCTTTCTTTTTTTTTGCTCAGAGCTTCCTAAAGGTCAGAAATTCCACTGTTGATGAGATCCTGTATCAGCACAGGGGGTATTGGCACAGGTAGGCAGGTCGTCTGCTGGTGGAATAACTGCATTCTTTCCCCCTTCTCATTTATTTTGGCAGGACCCAGCAGTGTCCAGGCAGTGGAGTTCAGCCACCTGCCCGACAACATCACAGTGCTGGAAGGAGAAAGCGTCATTCTGAGGTGAGTCCACAATGTCGCACATGCACCTCTGTTCAAAATACTTATGAATGTGTAGACTGAACTAAAAACCAACACATCCAATATTAGTACAGCACTTTCTTTGGATTGTCTGTAATGACAGTCTAATGGTAGTGTAATAACAGTGTACTTGCTCTATTATTACAGATACTTAATAAAATTTATGATCAGTGTAATAACAGTGTAATAATACATTTACTTTTCATTTTCTATTAAGTGCCTATGACAGTGTAATTACACAGTAATAATAATGCAATGGCAATCTACTGTTTCTACAGATGGATTACAGTAATACTGCTAATGTAATTACTAGGGATGCTGAATTAACGAGTTAATTTTTATCAATTAATCACAGAAAAAATAACGCCTTGATTAATCACACCATGTGACTTTTACCCGGTCCGGTGTTCTGTCGAAACATGCTACCCATCAAGCACATGTACAGTTCCACTGTCTTGGGAATCTGTGCTACCCTGGGACTCTACGTTGCACACGAACAGTGCCAAAACAGTTATTAAATAAAAAAGACATTGAAAGTCTGTACTGTTGATTATTCATTCACTCATATACCAAAATTCATAAAAATTTTATAGCAAAAATATGTGTAATTAAAATATATAAATTAATCAGAGAGCTTGTAATTAATTAGATTCATTTTTTTATCATGTGACACTCTTAGTAATTACACATGCATTCAGTTTTTAATCATGTAGTTATACAATGCCCAATGCTGAAGCAAGCTAATTACAGCTGTGTAAACTTCCTAGCTGCAGTGGTACGTAATGACTGATACCAAGCTAACCAGCCAGCTAATTTCAGTCATTCTTGTATATTTAAATATATTATAATGTTACTGAAGGGGCTGTGGATAATTATGACTCAGCCAGATTAGTTAGATCACATTATATATAAGCAAGTCATCCACTACTGTGACTCATCTCCTTTATTTTTTAGTTTTATATGAATTATGGTTCATTTCCAGATTGACATATGACAGAAATCGTCTTGAAGATGAATGACAGGGCGATCTGTTTTTTGTAAAAAGATGTTCATCCACAAAACAGGTGTTTCCTCCATTTACTCCCATCCAGCCCCATAAGCCTCTGTTCTCCCTGCTCACACCCGTTACACTGTCAACACTGGGGTTTGAAAATAACAGAATTTTTCAGTTGACTTTCCATTGTTTTCAACTGTCGGGGAAGGGAGTGATTTCGGTTGTCGAAAGCAGGTGGTTTTGTATGTCCGGGAGGGTGGGGGTGTGGTGTGGGTTTGTTTATTGACAGAGGAGGGGAAAAGAGGAAAATCTGTGAGAATACAGGGAAAAAAATACAGAAAAACAAGTAGCAGGAAAGAAGGCCTCCAGACCTGGTTTACTCACTGGTTCACACTTTATTCCCTTATAAAAGTAAAGCATAAGCTCCGCGACTGTCCACATGCTTGAAAAACTCTAGATCCTATTTTCAGACACTTGGATTTCTTCTCTATCGCCCCCTTGAATGCAGAGTGTTTTTACCACCACTGTAACACTGAGTTCATACAACAGGACCATGTGTTGTAGTGCAATGAACGATCCTTGTCTGTTGCATGCCTGTGCTTCTAATCCATACATTTGTCCATCAACCCTCCATCTGATTTACCTCAATTTAGATCTGTCAGAGATGTTTACTTTCAACCCTTTTTGTTTTCTGTTTGCCACTCACAGACATAAACAACACAGTTTCAGGCTCTCAGCCAACTACTGAAGTCCTGTACTGCCACGCCACCAAGCAGGAACAGCCAGCATTCAGCCCTCCTACAGCAAAACACACACACACACACACACACACACACACAGCTCTGATCTAACATCATGATGCAGCAAGTGAAAGTCAAAGTCGACATGAATTGGGGCACCGTGATCTCCTGAGGTTTTCACCCAGATATGTGCCATTTTCACTCCTGCCACAGATAGGAACTCGGTACTGACATCTAGTGGTGGAAGACGCAAACTCTCCTGTTGGGTTGAGGCTGGTTTGTTAGCAGCCTGTTATGTGTCATTATCTCCGAGTCGCAATGCTCATCAGACAAACATCAACCAACAAAACCGAGGCAAAAAGAGCAAATATTTCCTGGTTGAAATGTAAGAGTTATGGAAAAAATGCTTATATTACAAATATGAGTAAACATAAGTGCCCTGGTCATTACACCTGCAATCAGAAGGTTGTTGGTTTGAATCCCAGGGCTGCCAGTGTCACCACTGAGGCATTGCGTCACTGGCTGCCCACCTCTTCACTCGGGAGAATGAGTTAAATACAGAGAAAGAATTTCACATTGTTCACACTGTTTGTTGTACCAAATACTTCTTATGATGATAAATGAATCCAGATAAAATTTTGTGTATGTTATGGACCCATCGCTGTAAACCGTCCATGACTGACATGAATCTATGTCAGAGATTTACACCCCTGAGTGCTGTAGATTATTGACCATAATTACAGTAGCTGTCCATATATTCTTTCCTACCACGTTAACCTCATACCCTGCTCCTCGCAGATGTAAGATCGATGAGGAAGTTACCCACAAGGCCTGGCTGAACCGCTCCAACATCCTGTTCGCGGGAACAGATAAGTGGTCCCTGGACTCGCGAGTGTCTCTGCTCAACAGCAACGACAGCGACTTTTCCATCCAGATCGAGCGGGTGGCCGTGGCGGATGAGGGCCCGTACACGTGTAGCTTTCAGGCACGGAACCAGCCCCGCATTGCACACGTCTACCTCATCGTCCAGGGTGAGAATACTGTCTCTGGTTTCTGTGTTTGTTTGTGTGGTTTAAAGGGATTGCAGACACTGTGTTGCCTGTCCAAGACTGACTGATTTAATGATTGATTTGCTTGCTTTAAAGCAGTAGCCTCCCAACACCCCACCTCACTTAACACTTCAGCCAAAAGGATTTCTGAAGAAGCCCAGAGCAAACTGTCGCTGGAGTTGGACTTCTCAACCATTGCTTTAAAGCAAGCAAATTAATAAATCAATCAATCCCGCTTGGACATGATTGATTGTTTTAAAGCACTGGTTACCAACCCTCCTCCTGGAGATCCTACTTCCTCCCTTACTAAACCTTCTGTCAATCAAGGACTTCTGAAGAAGCCCAAAGTAGATTGTGGATAGAGCTAGATTTCTCAGGAAGGTAGATCTCCAATACCAGGTTTGGTTCTTTAAAGGGACTGTTAATTTGCAGGGCTGCAACTTGAAGAATCAGTCATATTCTTAAGTGCCTAATTTTTGGCCAGCTAACTGGGTCAGTTATTTAAACTGTTTATTTTGTGGACTATTTTTACAATTAATTGAACAGGAAAGTGAGCAGACATCTGTAAAAAGACATCTTTGCAAGTCCAACCTCCAGTGACTTCCAACCCTTCCCGGTGCTTTGGTTATTTAAGCATTGACTTTATCATCAGTAAGTTGTGAGTTAAATCCCCATCAAAGCCACAACTGAAAGTTCAAGGGTGGCCCTCACAGCCCCTACCAATTTACCCAGTGCAGTGCTATTTCTGTTGAGTGAAATAACAGAATTTGCATTTGTGCTCTTCAAGTTGAGGCGTCCACTGAGGTTGTGTTTGAGGTCTTAGCGGTTTGAAATGATGTGTTGGAGCTTCATAACATGCCCTTCAGCCTCCCAGCGCTGGTGTCATCTTGCTACATGTTGCAGCTGATGCTGGGATGTTGGGGGTGTTACCACTCAACCTTTTGTTGAAACGTTCTCAACCAAAAAGCCCTAATGCATTTTCTGCTCTGAAGTAAAACATATTACATTCAGGCCAAAAATTGGATTTGTATTGTGAAGATAGCCAAAGTCAACTGAACATGGACTGTCTCGGCACTGCCCTGGAAACAGAGAGAGGGGGTGCTGTTGGTCTGGCAAAGGGAAAGGGGGCATTTCAGGCAAACTGCCTGACTAGATATTAGCGCACAAGTGGGGACTGGGCCAATCGTCATAGTAACGGCAGAATGACAGGAATCATGAGTGATCCCAAGTGACGTAATTTATTGCTGGCTGACAGCGGCGGTGATGGATGGCGAACCCTCGCCCCCAGAAACATGGCAGTTGTTATGTATATTGTATTTCCTACATTGTGTTGCACTGTAACAGGGGAAGTGGGTGTTAGGAAAATGAAAAATGGTCTCTGAAACGTAATTCGGCCAGTAAAGAGGATGGGGGCTGTTTTTTTCTTCATATTGCAATCCTATAGCCGTCCAGTGGGCAAGGCTCACCACTGCACATGCAGCTTTTCTGTGGGCTGAGCAGAGATGATCGTGTTTGTTTGATACTGGGCTGCCCCCAATTTTAAGTCTTCATACGATATCACAGGAAAATAATTACACCCTCGAGACTCTGCACCAGCAGGAATGACCCTGCAGCAAGTCCAATTTTTTTGCTTTAGCGTAAAAAATGGCTTTTGTCTGCCAATAGCTGGAAAAAATGGGTGATGGTGGGGTGTGTATGTGTTGGGGCGACTGCCTTGCAGTGTGAATTCCATGGCTGTATTCATTAAAGCTGCGGTGATGGACTATTTAAATTCAAGGGCCATCTGCGTTATTTGTCTACCATTATGTGCAAACCCTCACAACGGGGTCTCGGCACAACACAACAGCTCATGGCTGTCGACTTCTGGAAAGGGAGGAGGAAACAGAAAATCTTCTAAGTGGTGCTTAAATGAAAGTTTTGGGCGGTGTTTTTTTTTATTTCCAACCAATTTTGGCATCCACATCCATATCGTTTTTTCTGTCTAAAGTGTTCATCTGAGGGTCCGCACTTCAGTTCCCTACCATCATGGCACTAAAGTACCAAATTACAATTACTTCCATTACAGTACTCAAGTACTTTTTTCTCTATTGGTCCTTTTGTGAGGGCAATTAAATAGTAATGTAATAATAGTAATTTAACTTAATGGATTAAACACACACACAGACGCTGGAATCATCTGTTTCTTCACTGGTTCAGGCCTTAAGTTAGATGTGCTTTGTTATGCTTGAATGATTCATACGTAGGTGTGCCTTAAAAAACAAAAAGCATTCCCCAGAAACAGGTCAGGTTCAAGTACTGGACTGAAAATGAAAGGCAGGAAGCCTGGAGAACTGTTCCTCAAAACTACATTACAAATACAAGAAAGTCTGGCTCTTCGGAAGCAAAATGTGAGGAAATGAAGGGCGGCTTTTGCACAGTATTTTATATATATTTCTGAAAATAATGGCTCCATTTTTGTATGTTTTTATAGGACTTCTAATGTTCACCTGAACTACTGTTTTTGTACATTTTTTCAAAGGTTGACCTGTATTCTTTTTTAGTGTAGTAGTTACAGAATAGTGTATCGTCATTAATAAATAATTCATCTCATGAATGTGTCTGGAGTTTTAGACATTATTGAAGGCTTTAATGTGTTATGATGTTTTTTGGTTATTGTTTTGCAGTGCCAGCCAGGATAGTGAACATCTCTCAGGATAAATCGGTGAACGAGGGCGATGACGTGAACTTGTTCTGTCTGGCGGTGGGACGACCTGAACCGACCATCACCTGGAAGGACTTCAAATGTGAGCCACTTGCCAGCTCAAACAGGGTTTTCACGCCCTCTCGCGATCACATCACACATAATTACAGCCATAACCAGAGTCATAATCATCAACATCTGTCATCATCGCTGCTGCCGCTGTCGCCACAATCGCCGCAATCCTAATAATCATGTTTGTCATTAAGGCACTTTTTAGAACTTCCATCATCATTGATATAAATCACGTTCATTACGGGTGGTCATGATGGAGCACCTATTAGAACTCATTAGCGCCGCATGTGTTTTGCGGGAAATATCGCCGTTCGTCAAGGCGCTTGGCAACCCGGCTGGAAACCAGTCAGACCTCGTTTATTTTTCACTCTGAAGCCTCGTCCTCTGGAAGCCCCACTCAGATGTATCCCATCAGGGAACATAACTGGAACACATACACACACACACACACACACACACACACATACACATACACACACTTTCACAAAAACACATACACACACTTAGGGTCTTATACACACACATACACACACACACAGACACCCAGGTGTGCTTGCAAAGCACGCACACACTCGCGTACACACTAATACACACATGCTTGCATACGTCCACACACTCACACACAGACAAGGACACACACACAAACACACACACACACTTGCACATACACACTAACATATACACACACGCACACACTCACACACTGACAAGGACACACACACACACACACACAACTTTTATGTGCACACCCACACACGCATTCATGCACACACACGTACATACACACACAGGCACACACACTATCAGAGCTCCCAAGCAAACAGAATTAAAAACTACTCATCTAATGAGCAGATCTGGGGCAGGAAGGGATCTCTACAGTACATTAGAAATGAATAAGGGAGACTAAGAGGCCCAACAAGGAAAAAAAAACATAATCATGTTTTGGTAAACTTTATCTTGATTCAAATTCAAAAGTAACATAGAAGTATAAAAATATATAAATATAGATGTTTTGTGCAGGGTGCCTTTTCCAAGTTAAATTCAGCAAATAAACAGTAATTGGGCATTAACATGTTCAGAAGTGTTTCTCTGCACTATAAACAAAAATATATATCAAAATAGATCTTTTCAGTATTTGATGTTAAAATTAAAGCTAAAACTGCAGCGTCAGTGTTCTCAAGGTCGTCATACACAGAGAGAAAAGGGGGAAATCTAATTAAGCTGTAGGTTCAGTAATTAGATTTTATTTAAAACAGTAACTTTTTGTTTGTGTTTTTTGCAGGCCCCCAAATGACCACAAGCACGTACTGGACTAGACTACACCCTGAGACACGATTGCAGTGATCTGTCTTATTCAGCAGACTCGTTCATAATCACATACACTGGGACACAAAAAACCCTCATATCTAATTAGCGCCCCTACCTCCAGTGTATCAATCAATCCCCAGTGTGCACCAGTTAATTTAATTACATGTCCATCTGTTCCACTATATGTCTTGTTTCCAGCGTGTTTCCGTTCAGCTGATTTCTCTTTGCATCGGTTAATTTCCAGCGTGAAGCCATTAGCCGCTGTAGTTCCAGTTCTAGAGCCAAGGGACGCCCACCTAAAGGCTAATCTCTTGTGGTCTGTCCAACACAGTGCACGTTGGTTCCTCTGTCCTCTAAACTGGTCTAGTTATCAACGGCAGCAGTGGTGCATGGCGGAGCTTGGGACCTGGCATGTCTTAGCACGGTGGAGAAATATGAATGTGGTAACCATTAACCCATTAAGCGTGTAGCATCACACGGTTGCACCACCTGACTACTTCCCAGTAAATCAACATTTTATTATGTTGATGTAACAATGCACATAATGACATTTTAAGACCACAGTTGATATGCCTTTATTTGTTCACTCAGATTTTTATGTTTGTAACAGTTTTTTACATTTGACAATCGATCCATAAGTAAATTACACTAAACTCGGGCTGCATCCAAACGGCTGACAGACCAACTGACAGACAGCTCAAGTGCCATGCAGAACGTACAAAACCCACCACGAAGAAATTCAGACTGACTGTCAATGTGTAACAAAACTTTACATTTTGCACATCTATTGAGCATAATTGACATGTGTCAAAATAATACCGGCAAATCATGAAACATCTTTATGGAGTATCATATTTATCATCCCACATGTTAATTCATAACCACTACGGCACCATAGCAACCTCAGTTTAGGCTGTTGTACAACAAACAATCATCCTGTCAAACGAGTGATACCAGCATTTGAGGTGAAAATCGTCTCACTAATGAGGAGATCTTTAGCTGCTCTGCAGTCGCGTGGTGTCACCAAAGCAAATATAAGAACAATTCACAATACGAAGTAATGGATTGTCAATCTTTAGTGTGGAATACTGGCACATGAAAAGAACTGTTAAAAATACTCCGTCCCCGAAGAGTTGAAGCTTATCAGATTTCCAGCACTGGACAGCTGGGCTGATTCAGCTTGTTGGAACTGCATGGCCATGTTGCATTGATGTATGGTGGGCCACCATGGCCTCGATGCCTTGCTGCCCATGCTGCCTCGTTTATCAATTCTGGGATGAAGTCAGTTGCATTTGAGAACCTTATTTTACTGCATTAATTTTATTCTACTTATGTAAAGTGATTTTACTTGAGGGTCTCCGAGTCCAAGAATTTAATTACTGGTAATGATGATCCATTATTATCTGTATATGACAATAAACTTGAAACTCCATCCTGTTGCCAAGATGGCTCACTGCTCGCTGTGCACTCATGTAAGGTTCACTGCGCCATCAAGCCTGGCCCAGGTGGCAAGCAGGTGAGCTAGTCCCACTATAATGCCTTCAGACTTCCCAGAAAGCTCTGCAGGTCTCCTGCAAATAGCCCTACTCAGCACTTACATATCCACCCCCCACCCCACCCTATACACCATGTCTCACAGTGCTGGAGGTGGGGGGCTTATACAGGGAGGGTGCGGAAAAGAGGGAGACGAAGTGAATCTGAAAAAAAGGCTGAATTGTTATTCTGGAGGAGTGGCTGCGGCAGAGCTTTAGGCTGGCAGCACAGCGGTGAGGGCGTCCACACACCCTGAGACAGAAAGAACCATCTGGACCCAAAACCCAGAGCTTGCGGGGGACTGGACAGACTGCCTCAAACACTGTCCATCATCCACACCCTCCTCCCACCCCCCAACCCTTCCTAGTAACAGTCTCACTGTTCTGGCCTGGCCCAGCATTGGCAGTCACAAAAACTGTTACAAACCACATCTCAAGGTTTTTTTGGAGATCAACCTGAATGTGGCAATTGATCTGCCTTGATTTATTACCATTTGTTACCATGTCACCATGCTCTACACACAAAAATATTTACATAGGTACGGCTGCTAGTTTTTCAGAACGCTCGTAAAAACTCTGTGGAGCTTTTTGAAAAATCATAACACACAGTTTAGTTTATTTTTTACATAACACCTACATTTAGTCCGCGTTATAATAACAATATGGGGTTTTTTTGGCACATGGATAGGATAGTGTGCATGGATAGGATAGAGTCTGTTGTGCTTGAAAAAGGATATTAACATATGTCCCGCATAACATGACTTTAGTGATGTCATTTTTTGCTGATCGATGTATTTAAACCTGATCTTTTAATGAGTTCAAACTATGTCAATTAGTAATGTTGGATCCATAAAATGTCTGTTGTCTGCTCTAGTAGACTGGAGAGTTAATATTCTCCTCCAATCATGTTGAAGCTGTGATGCTGCAGTTTGACAGGACATGCCTGCCTTCCAGTTAGCATTTTGTGACTGGGGATGATCTAATGAGCAGGTGGAGATATGACTAGAGGGGAAAGAAGATTGGGAAAAATGCCCAAATATACTGTACCAAGGTGTTTATTCATCCCCTGACCAGTTCTGCTGTTAGCCACGCCCACTTTGTTCCACCTGTCAAACACAACACTCCCAGTCTTTCAAAACACACACACACTGATAGACAGAGATAAGAATGATCTGTCAGGAAGCATCAGTCCAGTCTAGTGGTGCCCTACATTCACCCACTCCATCACCCACAAACACACACACACACACACACACACACACACACAGACTTTCACACAGAACATCTTTGATCCATAAACATTTCACATCTGTCTCTATCTCTGAGAACAGCCCTCTGCCCAGTCTCCCGAGATGAGATACATCAGCAGCTACAAAAGGCGTGCGCTAAATATCGCTTGCCACAACGCCGCAAATTACTTTAAATAAAAGTCAAACGAGGCACGACCCAATATATCTCACTCTGGGGCCGAGAACAAGGCAAGGTAAATCTACCCATCATAGCCCTAACCCACCGATCCGTCCACGTCTTCAGGGTTTTTCTGGTCCATTTCCATCAGCAAAGCTGCTGCTTTAGGGAGGTCGTTGAGGGTTAGCTGCTGTTTTACCAGCATCTTGGGTCTCTTTCTGAAAAAAGGAGTGCATGACGGCTGTCTGAGAAGAAAAATAGAAATGAACATAAAAATAGTGTGAGGCTCTTGGCAGTGCAGAGTAATATGAAAGCTAGTGTCCCACTACTGACAGTGAAAACTGGTTAATGCGAACAGTACATGATTTTTAATACTGGGGCTATTATAGCTAATGCATTAATAATGCATTAATAATATGTTAATAATGCATTAAGAACGCATTAATATTGCATTAATAACATGTTAATAACATCATTAAATGTTTTAATGCTGTTCATGTGTTTTCCCTGATCCAAACCATGTTAAACTGACCAGATGAAATGGGCAGTTATTGTAGATTAAGTGAATCTAACGAAATGGCTCATCTGTGTATGCAAGTTGTGTTCTAAAATGGTACAAAATGCAGTCTTTCAGGGGTATCGACTACCCTGTATTGACTGGAGTGCAAGTTACGTGCTTGGCTGAACATCTATGGATGAAGATCCGGGATCAGCGCTGTTGTATCAGCAGTATTAGGTCATCATTAGCATATTAGCTCATCCTTAAACCCATGATGTGGTTCAATTAATGCCCCTCTGATTTTGTCCATTAATTATTAGCCTTATATTGACACTACTGGGAACATTTAATAGTGTATAGCGCCACCAACTGCTCACTACTGTTGGGTTGCATTTAATATTGTGTTGCGGCACTTACTGCTCAGTACTGTTGGGCAGCATTTAATAGTGTATAGCGCTATCTACTGCTCAGTACTGTTGGGAAACATTTAGAAGTGTATAGCGCTACCTACTGCTCAGTACTATTGGGCAACATTTAACCATGTATAGCACCATCTGCTGGATGATGCTTTTTAGCACAGGCATGTTCAAACAATGGTCAGCCAGTTAATCAGTGACTCTCAAAGTTCCACTGGTTGGTCCAGAAAAAAAAACTCAAAATACTGGTCAAAGAAAAGACTTCTATGTGAAAATCAGTTCTGAAACCCCTGCATCGGAAGTATTGTATTAATCAACCAGTCCCTATCTAGCAGAAATTAAATCCTCTCTTCTGTCTCTCTTCTGTTTCTTTGTCTTCTCTCCTGTGAGCACCATAATAAATTGGAGCTCATGTGGATCACAGTCTGCTTACTCACAGCACCTCTAAAAACCCATTGTCTGAATCTGATATTTCTTTTCTTCCTCCGTTTTGCCCCGCGGCTTGAAATGGGTGCTCAACGCAGCAGACAAGAGTGACGCAGGGGAGCAATATTTAATCACTTAATAGAATGAGTGAATAACATTGCTGTAGCCGAGGCCCCAGCATGTGCTCACCGGGGCAATGGCTGCAGCTGCAAATAATCGGCTCCAGCTCAGTGACTGTGCTAATAATCCTCCGGTATAATCTTCAATTAGAACAGCCACGGAAATTTGTGACAAGAGGGGGAAAAAATCCGCTCCCCCTCGTGACTTTGTGATTTACGGCGCCCGCGGTGGATGCTCCAAGAATGGCAGGTGTGAAAAGGAAACAAGTCTTGGGTGGATTCTGTGGTTTATGCTAATTTTATTTCAATTCTTTTTTCCGGTGTGTGCCAGTTTTGAGTAACATGGGAAAAGAGAGCAGTTTGAGCAAATTTTTCCAAAACTTTTTTTGAAACAAAAGCATTTAATGTACTGCACATTGTTAAAGTTTAGAGACCATTCACACCTAGTCCAAACAGATCATATATGTAAACAAAACCTCAAAAAAAGCTTGTTTTGAATGTTTGTGATATGACAACCATGAATACCTTTTGCATATCACCACACAGCAACAGCAGTTTAGCATCGCATGTTTAGCCCACAGCAGTTTAGGTCTGTCTACTCAGCTAACAGAAGCTTAGCTCCGCCCATTCAACCTACAGTGGTTCATGCCAATCAATTTAGCCTTTAGCAGTTTAGCTCCGCCTATTCGGCCTACAACATTTTAGCACCATACATTCCATCTATAGCAACTGATCCCAGCCCATTCAGCCAACAGCAAATTTACCCCACACATTCAGCCTACTAGAGTTTAGCTCCTCCCATTCAGCCTTCAGCTGGATAGCTCTGCCTATTCAGCCTATAGAAACATTATCCCATAAAATGTGAAGTGCGGTTCATGCAGACTAGCAGAATCACTGGAGTGGAAGATTTCAGAATATTTAAATGTTGGGCTGTTCCTGGCTGCTGGGATCACTGACGGATCACTGGAGCTTTTCAAAGCCTCCACGCATCGGAACCGAGTGGGTAACGCTTAGTTTTCTTCGCTGGCTCTTAGGATTTCAGTCCTATCTTAACAGCTTGTTCTACATTTCAACTCGGACTGCGGAGGTATCATCGAGGGCAGCTCATCAAAACAGAGCTCATTAACATAGTCTTAACGAAAACAGCACGCTTAAATCTACAGAATAAAGAGAGGTTGGAAAACAGTAATGGAGAACTGAATAATGAATTATGTTTTTGGTACACAAAAGGGCTAAATGTTTGCAGTGGACACAAAGAAAGTAGAATGTCAACTATGGGCCTAAAGGTTTGAGATCTCCCTGTGATACCCAGAACCATTACCCAAAATAGGGATGTTTGGTTTTTAACATGAAATATCGTTTTTTTAAGAGCAATTTTTCATTCATTTTTGCCACACTCCCTCAGTCCACTCACATCTGGATTTTACCGCTAAGGGTCATCACATCATCTGTCAGTGCCATTAAGATGCTGTAAGCCATTTCTGTGCAATTCGACACCACGGATCCTGTATGTTATCAAAACTGGCTTCGCTTCACACCAGCCACAGTCCAGCCATTGCTGTAGCCCGACCAAATGTGCCACCAATTAGGCCTGTCGAGTTTCAGCAAACAGTTTGATGGAAAATGTTAACGGGGCTGACAGTGAGTGAAAGCCAGAGGCTGCTAATTAGCGCAATCTCATCTGCATTGCTCTCAGCCCACGATGCTTTATTCGCCATTCGACACAGGAGCATGTTTGGCTCACCTGCTCCTTTAACATCCTCCCAACGTGTGACCGCTGACCCCCCGTCTGTCGTCTTTGCGCCTGCTTGCAGATGGCCGCATGTACGAGGGAGAGTTCCTGGACATCACGGATATAAAACGACACCAGGCTGAGGAGTTTCAATGCATCACTAACAACGGCGTGGCCCAGGCGGACACGCGCCGCGTCAAGGTCACCGTTAACTGTGAGTCTGGTCACACGCACAAGCACTGGCAATTTAATGAGTGACTCTTCTCATCAGGGTCTGAAGCAGAAGGACAGCCTCTTTAAGCAGGCAGTAGGCATTCTCCCACATTCAAGGCACATTAACAGCCATCGCCGAGATAAAACATCCCACTTTTGGAAAAATAACTTGAGTGACTAGATGATCAAATGAGCACAGATGGTGTCCTGCATGCAAAGTTCGGCCACTCATGCAGCTTAAAGGAGTAGTTCAGCGGAGAACTGAATTTGCACAATTTACACGATTACTAAGGACTTTTCTGGTGTCCGGTAATGTCAGGTGTCCATGAAAATGCTAAAATATGCTTGTTCATGGTTATCTAGAATCATGTTAGATGGGCCCTACATAGGCTAAATCACGCAGGCCCCACCCACTGATGGGCTACACCGAGGCTGACTCGCCCAGGCTCCACCAGCCACTCTAGATGGCACTGGATAGATATAAATAACAGTCATACTAGGTCAGATATTACATAATCAGATCTGCATAATTCATTGATAAACAAAAGTCATTTAGAGTGTGTTTGGTTGTAGAAGATTACCTTGCAGTGGTGGGGAATGGAACCAGATCTTCAACATAATCCCATCTTTTTATTTACTGTCTACCTCCAGTGAAGCTCTATGTGTATTTTTCAGTGTTTAGAGGAAATGTTGATGATGGTAAAACAGTGGTGAATCAGAACAAAATCAGAACAAAAAGTTTTATTTGGGGACTATTTTGCCTCACAATGCCCTGCATGTATCCATGTATGGTTTTAGTTTTAGACCAAAAGTTTCTTAAAACTCCCCTAAAACAGTATTTCAGGCTTAAGGTAGTACTTTTTAACCAACTTTCTGTGAGGGAGCATTTAGAGGCAGACACTTGGTTCCATTCAGCACCACTGTGAGTTTCTGTAGAACAGAAATTCTAAAGCAAAACTCTCTCTGAATAACTTTTTTACATCTTAACCATTTAATTATGCAGAAAAAATAAAAATAAATAAATTCCTCTAATAACTTGACAGACAAAGAGTCATGCATTTAGCATGATGCTAACCAGTGGTCCATTACTTTTTAGTGGACACCAAACATATCTGATTGACTTTGTAAGTGGGAAAATTAAATGTCCACAGTATTCTAGCCTCTTGATATTTTCTGCCATAAATCTTAGAAATGGTGTACATTGAAATTTTTGAATGCTCTGTATTGGACACTAATCTTCTTCCTCTAGATCCACCTGTAATCACAGATGTGAAGAACATGCCAGCTCAGCTGGGGAAGACGGCCATCTTGCGTTGTGAAGCCATGGCTGTGCCCACTGCGTCCTTTGAGTGGTACCGGGATGACCGGAGGTAAGCGGCCTTGTCCAATTCATGACCAGCGCTTGACCTTATGTGGGAAAAAGTCATTGACAAGAGAAATGTCTTTTCATCAAAAGTGTCTCCTTTTTCTGATGTTTCCAACCTTTTTCAGGGATCAGAAGAATTTCTCTTTCCCCTAAAAGATCCAAGGCCACAGCTAGCAGCTCTGAGCTAAGCTAATTCCCACTTCAGCTAGATTTTCACTGCAGGGAGCCACAGTAGCATTTACAGGCAATTTCAAAGGTTTCACCCCCACTTGCCCCAAAAGCGGTCAATCATCCGAAACATGTCCAGTGTTTGAAGTTTGCTGCTGTATTTCGAGACAGCAGGGTTCAGTGCGGACAGAAGTGTATGTTTTGAGATGAGGTCATATGATGACATGTGGGAAGATGAAATGTGCTAATTATTGTAATGGAAATGTCATGGGTGAAAACGAAACGTGTGGTAAACCCCTCAAGGATAATGGTATGGACCAAACCTGAGTTAGGGGAAGGGCTTCTGGTGTAAGTAGGGAAGTTACTAGGAGGTTGAGAGGATGATGTTGGCTGAAATATATATTTTGGTGTGAAAGATGTTGAGGACGCAGAGAGATGAAAATATAAGGAACAAGTGGCACAGAACTTTCTTTGCACAACGGCAATTTCTTAACACAGAGAACCCTCAGAATACACGGTGGAGAAGGGAGTTCCCTTTAGAACACAAGTGGCACGGATTCGACAAAGTGAAAGCTGCTTCTTTATGTCGTTTCCTGCAGGCCGGTGGAGAGCGACAAAACGCTGAAGATTAAAAACGAGAAGACACGATCCCTGTTGCTTTTCACCAACGTCACAGAGAAACACTTCGGCAACTACACCTGCTTCGCCTCCAACCGCCTAGGGACCTCCAACGCCAGCATGCTGCTCTTCAGTGAGTACGCACACTGTACCTGAACTTCCTTGCCATGCAAACATAAGCTGTTTTCACTCATGAACTCTGGACAGTTTCCAGGGAATTGGGTCCAGACATTGTCTGGAGATGCCCTTTCACACGTGCAGCACACAGCAGATTTTCCATGTGGAGTGTTCCCATCTACTGGGAGAGGGGTGGCACCTGGCTAGAGTGGGCAGCATGTGGGACATGTGGTCACATGTAGTGTTGTTTTTGGCAGCCTGTCTTAATTTTAGTTTTAGTTTAGTCTTTGCGTCAAGCTGTGATTTTAGTTTTTATTAGTCTTAGTCATGTCCATACTCTTTTTAGTGTAGTCAAGTTTCAGTCGACTAAAAGTCTGAGCATTTTAGTCTTATTTTAGTCAGAATTATCCTCGACTATTTAAGTCTAGTTTTTGTCAATGAAAGTTGTATTTAGTCTCTATTGACCCAGTCAATATAGTATAAGTACCTAGTAGAATAGACAAAATCTAAATTTTCTTTTAGTCAAACCTATTTCATGATTCAAACAAGGTTATCTTATTATTATATCATTGTTACCTTACAGACTCAAGAATACTGTACATCCATTCCAGAGACGGAAGACACTCTGATTTGAATTCATGACATTTATTTTGCCAACCAAACATGTTACAACTTAGAAGTGCACACACATAAATTCAAATAAAATAAATAAATAAATCACATCACTAAAAAGTGCGAATAAAATGAAAATGTGTGTGTCTATTGCCATAAAACCCACATTTGTAAAACTGGTAAAGTCTTCACCTTCAGTGTGTTGGCCTGAACTGACCTGAATATTTTTTTTATTCCTGAACAAATATAGTCTACACAACCAAATCAGAACAATTTAGGATCAGCTTTTTTTGCATGGATATGGGAAAGGCTGTTTATCAAAATGCTGTGTGTGTGTGTGTGTGAGACTTTGTGTGTGTGTGACTGTTTGACTGTGTGTGTGTGTGTGTGTGTGTGTGTGTGTGTGTGTCAGTTCTCTCTCCCTGGCACTGTAATGGCCCCACGTCCCAATTCTTTTTCCACTCTAGATAGATTTAATTCACAGTGCCTCTCAATGGACAAAAGTATTGGGATGTAGCACCGTTCAACTTTAAGGTTAAACATCCCCTCCCTATCGTACAGGAAATAATGTCTCATCGCATTTTAGTCAATGAAAATAAAGAGACATTTTAGCATAGTTTTATTTTTTACATCACATTTACTTCTTATTCGTCAACAATATTACATTATATATTTAATTATAGCTATCATCACATGACCAGCATTTACATTGCATTTCGTCTCGACGATGATATTTCGACGATGACATTTAGTCATAATTTTCATTGACAAAAGCAACACTAGTCACATGGTCAATTTGCAATTTGGTCAGGAACAACTGAGTTTCTTCCTTGAATTTCAATGACAATTTGGATGATGGCCCTCACCAACAGAAATTCTTGAATCCCATCGTCTCTCCAGTTTCTTCATGTAATTGACCTTTCTTCTTTTTTGTCCAGTTTTGCTGCATCTGTATAGGAATGACAGTCATATGCCCACTTGCTCTCTGTGAGTTCTTTGGAAAGTGAACCAATCTTTCCGCACATGTACTCGACGGCTTTTTGCTTACAGGCTGAAAGTGTGAAGTCAGTTTAACATCCGGTCTTACTGATTTGAACACATACAGCTACTCTCAGTAATGTCCAGAAAAGTTTGGGGTCTAGTGCATGTATGAGAGGGGCTTTACACTGCTGAACTAAAGTATAGGAAAGTTTTCTGAAATACATTCAAAAACATGCTTGTTCTCTTTATTTGCAATAATGTAACACACAAAACAGCGTTCAAGTCAGTTCAGTTCCCAGTCAGTGCTCCCAGTGTTTTAAACGACCAAAGAGGCTGAGGTAATGTTCTAAGGAAATCTTAGGTTGATAGATATTTTCAGGAAACATTCCAAATTAGTATTCCCACAACCAGAGTGGAACATTATGGGGATATCTTTGTTTGTTGGGATGAACATACACTATTGATCTCTGTTACACTGTGGGAACTGTTATCAAGGTCATGCAAAGTTGTTCCTCTGATGCCACTTTGAGAATGTTTGCTCCTAACATTAAGAGGACTTCTTGTTAGGTGGGCTGATTACATCCTGAATATTTTCTTTGCAAAAACTGCTAAATCATCAGAGCCTTGGAGGTGTTTAAACCACCAATGCTTCTTGTGAGCTCAGATCATTGTTTTGGACTACATGATACACGATGTAGGAAGGGAGAGAATCTGAGCACATGAGTTGTAGGCAGCTTTGCTGTAAGCTGGAAGGCTGGACCCTCCTTGGTGAACAGAGGTAGGACAGCAGGATATGGAATTTAAGAAGAGAGATACAGGGAGGGGAAGGGGAAACAGACAGGCAAGGCTGTTTCCTGCTGGGTAAGCAGTTGCACTGGGGCCCCTGAGCTACTCGGGGGGCCTACAGGCATTCATCCCTAATGCCTATTGGTGTATGGAGGGGGGCACTATGTTGTTCAGGGCCCAAAGATGTTTAGAAACAGTCACAGGAAATGGAAGATAAGGTCATTTACAGGGACACATAGGGTCATAAACAGTTGCATAGACAGTAGGAGCCAAAAATGGAGCTACATAAGGTCAAATCATCTCAACAAACTTTGTGTTCACACAGATGTAACTTAATTCATATGTCTAGCCCTGTGTATTTTTTTTTTGTTTGTTTGTTTTTTGTTTTTTTCTCTTCAGTCCTTCACTTTCTTTCTTTCTGCATCTTCTCGCCCTGCTCAGCGCTCTCATATCCTCCTGCTTTCCTTTTACCCGTTTATTTCCCTCAATCCCTCCATTCTCTGGCCCATTATGCACCCGCTCGTTTATCGTCTGCCCATTCTCGCTCTTTGTTCTGTCCTGTTACCCCAGGAAGCAGTCATTTTTCTCCCTTTTCCCTTTCTCTGTCTTTCTCTCCATCTCATTCCGTTCCTCACATTACCATCCCTGGTGAGTGATTTTGTCTGCCACCCCATCCCCCTCTTCTCCCTCTCCTCCCTCCATCCCTCGCTCCTGCCACATTACTGCACATTACCATCATAAGTGAGTCCTCCATCTCTCTCTCTCTCTCTCTCTCTCTCTGTCTTTCTCTCCTATTATCTCTGTGAGTCTCACCTCGGTGAGTCACTCGCTGTCAGTCTCATACATCTTTCGGCTGATTCGTGCTGTTGCTTCCCGCCTTCAGCCCCCCGCCTCTTATCTCCTCATCGGCGCTCCCTCTTTTTTATCTTCTCCCTCCCATCTTTAGAGAAATAAATAAAAAAACACAATCCACCTCCACCAAACTTGGACAACAACAAAGTAATGTTGTAAATGTTTCCTGGATAATCGGATGGGGACGACGTAATCCTTCTGCGTCCTCTTCGCTGCCGGGCAGTCAGATGGTCTTTGCAGATTCAAGAGTTTTCCTAAAGAAAGTTTCACTCTAAAGTCATTAATACAGGTGTTAAACTTGAGCCATGTTACCCAAGTTTATAAGAGCATTCAGTAGCGCTTAACTTGAACCCTGCTACGTAAGAGTCATAACCATGTCTGTGTCATAAACATGCAATAAACCGGTCATAACCATGTAGTAAACCTGTCATTAAAGATTAACCAGTATTCACATTAAAATAGCTTTTGACAAATTATCATGACATTAAACATTAGAGAATCTGTGTTGACAATTAGTAATAATACTAATGATTTTGAATGCTTTATTGTTACAATATTTAATATTGTTTAATATAATATATTAAAAGGCCCTTGTCAAACCCAACAAAATATTTTGATTCAATGTGTTAAAACTGTTACAGTTTCAAATATCCAAAAAATGTAGGATATGTACCTTTTAATGGAGAGAATCTGTCATGGCAGCTAATGAGAGCTTATGATGTCTGCCATGACATGTTTATGGCATGTCTATGTCAGTGTTATGTAGCAGGTCAAATGTATTCGAACCTTCTCTGACAGCACAGTAGACCAAGCAATATATCAAGGTAAAATTAGTAATGAGCATAACGTGTAGGAGAGCATGGTAGAGTCCACACTTGGTCTCAGATGTAACAGTCTCGGCCTTGTTTCAGACTTGATGTTGTATCAGTCAGAGTAATGATGACCTGAAACTTTTTTTTTAACACTTTTGTGTTTAATGTTTTTTTTTTCCTTTGAGAACACAGCTGAGAAAATTGAAGCAAATTTTAAACCAGTTCCTGTGTTAACCAATGGTATTTTTATTACTGGCCAAATGCACTGCAAATACGGGAACCCCTAGACAATTTTCAGTTGTTAGGATCAAATCTATTTTGTGCCTCTTGCCCAGTGGTGCAGGGGCGTAGCTAAGGGGGGGTAAACGTGGATGATTCATGGGGCCCCTCAATCCGGGGGGGCCCATGGAAACCCTCTAATATTTAACCATCCATTAGAGTAAAAATATTCACAAAGTTATT
>JBBPCX010000001.1:1272250-1297686 GCA_037974365.1 Hydrocynus forskahlii | reverse complement strand
GAATGAATGCTGAATCAACAGTCAAGAAATAGTACATATTCAATTATCAGTGTTTATCAAGCAATGCAGGATCAGTGTGCTCTTCCAAATCAGTGGAGGTGCTGACTAGTATCATGCCGAATGTCCCCAGAGGCTGCATCTAATGAGGTGATGGGATGTCTCAACGTCATCAAACTGGTGATCCTCACTGGAATCTGTGTATTATTCATCACCTTGGGTGAGTAGATCTGTGTTATACTATGCCTTGTAATTAAACAACAAGGTGGATAAATAATTAAGCCAACAAATAAATTCCATATTTTCTCCCTGCAGAAATTGTTCTATTATGTGAAAGGAGGACTAAATATTCTAAAATGAAGGTGAGGATTGAAAATGTATCCCTGATAGACAACTGCTGACTCCAACACTTCCACTTCCACACACACACACACACACACACACACACACACACACACATTCACTTGGGTCAGCACAAGGTGAACAGAATGGAAGAGCTCATAATGGCACATTTGTGTGAGCTGGCTGGCTTAGTGACCTAATTTTGAACATTTATGTGGTTTTAGGATTCATTGTCATGTTAACATGGACACATCCAACACGGCCCTGGAATTTATGGTGTTGTAGTGTGCTTTGTGGAACAGGGCCAGATATTTCCCTGATGGCCAGGTTACAATATTCTCTTGATGGGTCTCCAGGTAAACAAAGGAGAACATTTTTACTGCATGGAAGTGTTTTCTGTCTTTCTTGATGAAGTCCAGGTTGTATGAGATGTTGTGTCAAACATTGCTGTCCATTTAAGTGCCTGGATGTGCCAAGAAGCCTGAGTTATAATAAATTAAAATGAAAACTTCCTTTTGTGTGAGACTTGGTGATGGAGCACGTATTCAGACTCCTCGTGTGCTCTCCACATGTGCTTAAGGGAGTATATTTACACACACATATGCGCACACACACACACACATTCACGCATGCACGCACAGCCCAAGCAATCAGAAACAATAACCTTATACAAATATTTGTGGGGTTTATAAATCATAACTCATACACCAGCATGCCACAGGGAGTTCCGTTCTTAGAGGGAGATGATTATGAGCACCAAGGAAATATACCATAAAAGTTTTATAACCTCACGCCAGCAAAAAAAGACAGGGCAGACAATACAATCATCAATGTTCCGTCCCTCTGCAGCAATAAACACGTTAAATAATGATACCTAATTATAGTTTAGGCCTGAAGAACTACTATATGTGGCTTTTTTGACAAGAAAATCAGTCTTCGCTGGTTTAAACGGGCCTAGAACTACAGTTTAGTGTATTTGTGGTGTTATGCCATACAGTGCAGCATGGCATTATATAGCCTGGGCAGATTTCACAATTCATGGTTTTGCTCATCTCACTACAGTTCTTAGTATAATGCAAAAGTGCATTCTGGGTTCTATTTACTTTGTAATTGGGAAGTTGGAGCTGGGAAAGACATTACACCCTGCGTGACAACATTCCAGTACAAAAAGTCAGAAAGCTCAGTTGTTGGCAAAAAACAACATGATGAAAAAAGTGACTGTATCTTCATTCAGCACAAAGTGGATACCAAAGACATGTTTTTACCCATTCAATCAACATAAAAGGAGCCAAAGTGAGGTAAGGTATCTAGCTAGCCAGCTAGATAACATCTGTCTAATATACTGTAATAAAATCCTCCTGTACAAGACAGTCATTTTCCTCCCTCTATCTGTAGTAGATAACAAAATAGTAAAGATATTTTAACCAGCAGGACCCCAAAAATCTGCCACAAACAGACTTTTAAAATACAGTTTTACAGTTTCACTGGCTGCTGCAGTGTCACTGTAAGCATGATTACACTAGATTTAGCAAGGGTTGCTAACAAGTGGAAGTTAACGTTAAGCTGTGATTGGCATTCATTCATTGTTAACAACATTTGCCTTCCTCACTGGCCTATTCCTTTACCTAATTTTGGATTGGTTTGTTGTACGTTTTATTGATTTGTAGTTTTAAAAAGGTTTACAGATGTTGTCATTTCCTAAGCTTGCATGCAACACACTGGCTAGAATGGAGAAATGCTGCATTTCGAAAGCTCTTTCTATCTCTCTCACACATAATGTCCACAGCTGCGGTGTAGGCCACCTATTGTTCCTGTTTCCCAGAAATAAATACCATTCAAATATTAACATGACAGCAAGTCAAAGAAGTGGTTCTATTGACCCAAATATTGCCTTTATCTTACACACTAGGCAAACGGTAGCTCTGTTTCCAATCTCCTGTGAGTCATATTGACTAGTGTGTTTGTTGTTGGGTGAAGTAGATCAAGGCCAGTTTCTTTTTCCTTTTTTTTTAACCCTAGCATCCAGCGTGTTTTTAATTCTGCCCGAGGGGGGGGGGGGGCAGACGTTCAGGCACGTGGTAGACATTCATAAACGTCTCAGTCTCGTGTTTGCAAGCACACAATACACAGCCCTCATGTGTACCCACTGGGTCCTATATAATGTCTTTTTCCTCATTCTGTAGAAAGATAAAAGCCACACGTGAGCTCTGTTGTCCAGGCCCTCCGCCTAATCTTTGCAGGAAGTACAGACATGTTAATTAATCCGAGTTTAAGACGTGGGAGCCTGTGACAACGAAAACAGTGCCGTAGACCTGGGTAATGTTTATTTTTTAATTTATTTTATTTTCAATCTATACTGGTTTCAGTCCTTTTTGAAAAAAGATACATTCATTAGAAAAAATAGTCTATAGACCGTATTTGGCAACATTTTAAAATGTGACTGCATGCAAAGATATCAGTCTCACTTTCTGTTCTGCGAGCTAGCATTTTGTCAGAGTGCATTGACCTCCCCTGGTTTGGGGAAAGGGTTTTTTGCAGTCTCGTCTTGGTCTTTCTTGGCCCTCCAGCAAACCCCAGCACAGAAACACACTTTAAGCCGGCTCAGGACACCACGCACCATCGAGCCTAGTGCTTTGCGCACTGCAGCCGACGATAGATAGAAGATTAGTGGGTCCAGGCAGGCGTTGAAGGTACTCAGCAGTAAGGCCTTGTCCCTCCAGCCTGGACTTTTCTTGGTGATGAATCCCACTATGTGCGAGACATTGTAGGGTCCAAAGCAGAGGGCGAACACCAGCAGCGTCCCCAGGGCAAGGCCAATGGCCCGTAGGCGCCGGCGCCTCCCAATGTTGGGTAGCTGCATAAGTATGCGAATGAAGCTGATGTAGCAGAAGGCGCAAATCAGCAGTGGGATGCAGAAGAGAACCATGCACAACTCAAGCCGAACAGGCAGGAGTATTTTCAGTTGGGCCTCTGTGAACTCCTCGTAGCACACATTCCGCGGTGGAGGGACCATCCCGGTCGGGTTGTAGTAGGGCATGATGTAAACAATGCTGAGGTGGAGGATGGATAGCAACCAGAGGAAGATGCTGGCCAACACGGCATAAATAGGCCTTCGTCTCAGAGAGTGCTGGATGGGGAAAGCCACACCCAGGTAGCGTTCCACGCTCACTGCTGTCAGGAAGAAGGTGCTGTTGTAGATGGTCATGTAGAAGACAAAGCCCGACAGTGGGCACAGGAAGTAGGGCATGTTCCACTCCATCCCGTTGGCCACCTCCTGCATCTTGAAGGGCAGGAAGATGAGGAAGAGCAGGTCTGAGATGGTCAGGTTGAGCAGCAGGATGTCAATGGGTGCAGGTTTCCGCCACACCTTGCAGCCAAATGTGTAGAAGGCCAGGATGTTGCAGGGGAAGCCTGTGATGAAGGTAATAATGTAGACAGAGAGGCAAAGGCCTTTCTCGCACTCCTGCATGGTTGATGCAGCTCCAGTCGTTCGCAGCGAAAAGGTCAGCTTAGCATGAGATCTACCCTCATGTTGAACACTGTAAAAAGCAACACAAGTCATTTATATTAACCAAATATATAACAATATGATCTATTTATATGGCTGTTCATAATCCCAAGGAAGCTTTACATCAAGAAAAAACAGATTAGAAATGGATCAAATTTTACCTAAAACTAGTACTTATATGTTATTAAAATATATTTTAAGGTACTTGCAAGTGCAGCATCACATCTCTTGGTTTGGTTTTATGATTTTTAAATGATTTAATATAAAACCTGCACACCCAAAACCACTTACAAATCTTACAAGGTCTTCTGATTCAGAGCTAAATAATACGCCTGCAGAAGAGGAAGAAGATTATAGATAAAGATTAACCACTTTTTATTATTATTATTATTATTATTATTGTTGTTGTTGTTGTTGTTGTTATAATTTTATCATAGTAGTAGTAGTAGCAGTAGTAGTAGTAGTAATAGTGTAGTGTATAATACTCAGTACATCAGAAGACTAAAAATCTCTAGTTTCCCTTAAGGCAGTGTTATGCTGTTTTACTTGCTTCTCTTTCATGTTAAATATTAAAAGCTATTACGTATTAAAATTTAATGTGTTTTTCAAAGCAACAAGCCATTTCCTCCCTCATTCTCGTAAGGTTGGCTGTTTTATTGTGAGGAGTTATTCTAGTTATGACCCTCTCCGGTGTGTTATAGCAGGCTGTGGGAACACTGCCAGGTGTCTTTGTAAAGCCTCCTGTATGAGTGTATGTTCCTTCTAACAAAGCAAACAGCAAAGATCCTGAACCCATGTGTGTTATTTCACTCTGCACTGCTGAGCTCCTGTGCTGAGGCAAATCCTATAAAGTGAAATATAAACTCAAAAGTCAGAACATGCTAACAGTTACTATAACATGCTTTCATGCAGTTTAGCTTAAGTAGATAATTCATGAGAGGTTGAGCGTTACTGTGAGTTTTTCATGGATAAGGCACATTCTTAGGCACAACGCAAAGAGGCTGAAACCCAGTTTTGTCTGAACTGAGCTGCACAACAGCATACCAAAAAAACTAAAAGACCAGGTTCAGCACCCCCTGTGTTAATACGCAGTGTTAGGCTTTGGATTGAAAGGTTAACTAAGGATTTACTGTAAAACTGCAACAGAAAATTGCAGCAAAAACTGAAATGTCTTACATGCTTCAAATGCCCTCAATGTTGATTAGGCCTGCCTTGAACAATGAGTTTAGCTTGATGCTAGCACAACACATAACGCTGTTTGCTCAGTCAATTTCGTGCTATAGAGAGGATGAAGGTTAAACTCTGCTGTATTATGACATTTTATCATCGCAGTGGTGGACAGCTGAACATTTTTGTCTTTGTACGGTACAGTAATATTTGCACTGGCCAAACACATCCGGCATTAACACTTCAGCATTACATTCATCTGATGTCAAAATTCAAACACGGCTTCTGGAGTGCGTAACTTTAATCGTGTTTATGTATTCTTTCTGAATAAATAATACATATATATCAGCCCAATGGAACTAACATATTAACAGCAATAGTAATAGTTGTTTTTTATTAATATTATTGATTTTTCTGTCTAATATGGCTGTGCAAGGGCACCTCAGTCACCTTAACCCACCACTATCAAATTCAGTCTACCACTGAACCACTGGTTTAAAGATCAGATCTAATTAAAACATCTGTCAACCACACCTAGCCAGTTTCTGTTCCATCATTCCTTGTGGTGTATGAGCCATAAATGTCTGGATGTGGCCCAGGTTCATGTAAAAATAGTGTACTCATAATGTTGTCTGGGTGGAAGAATTCTTTACTGTGGTTATCATTAATTATATATAATTTCAGACTTCATCATATTTTTTTTTTCACTGCTTTCTTACACATTTTAGTAACATTGGGGCAGATACTTAGTTTAGGCCAAAAGCCAAGTCAGAACTATGTTAGCTTTGATGAAATGAGAGTGAACTGTGGGCGTAATTACATAACTGTGCCACTTGATTTCTGAGGGCATGTACATGACTAATAGTGGGATAATTTCAGAATAAATCAACCTGTGAAAATGATTATGACTTGAAATGGTATTTGTATTGATGGTAATAAGCAAGTTATTAGTTCCTCCTTGGATTTGGCTTAAAAACTCCAATGCTATTTCTAAAATAACACACACTAGCACATCTAGCCTCGACTCTATGTTGCTGCAATTGCTGTGTGTTGTTTTATGAATGAAGAGCAACGTGATGCTGAATCACACCAGAAAAGCACACTAGTCAACTCTATTTATAAAAAGGATAAGGCCATACCTCTGGTGCTCTTCCCTTTGATTACTGCAACAAGAGGAAAAGGAACGAGGATTTAAAAGAAAGACCACTTTGCGCAAGAGAGAAAAATGAAGATTGATGTAACGCAGGAACTCCCTGGCTGCTCTGATTTGAGCTGAAATGCTGACCGGTGCTGATCTGCTAGTGTCTCATCCTTCTCCAGCTGCTGCTTTCTGAGAGCCTGCCTTGACCCCTGCTTCTTTTTCAACAGGGATGGCGGTCCGTCCGCTGCCAACTTCCACACCTTCACTGTTTACTCTCTCGGTTCGGATAACGGAAAATTAATAAGACACAGCCAGGTCCTTCAGCCAGACTACCTACTAACCCATCTCCGTGGAAACATCCCCCACTGCATGGACTTATGTTCTGGAGAGGAGGGGCTGACTGAGTGTGCGGAGTGGTGAGGTGTGTGTGGGTCAGTAGCCACAGACATCCGTGCTCTTATCTGGATTTATACACCTTCAGGTGTGTGGGAGAGGTGATTGGGAAAGAGCGAGGGAGGGTGAGAGAGAGAGTGCTTGGGTGAGAGAGTGCTATTAATAAGCTTTCCTTGCCCACATCAAGGCTAGTTACCTTTTTCAAAGCTAGCCTCATGATGTCCCTGTCATCTGTCCGTCCCTGTCCTCCTCCCTGCACCTCCTAATGTGTGTTTTACGCGAGCTGATATAGCTGTGGACCAGTTCACCTACTGCGCAGGAAAAGGCCATGCTTCATTCGGCAGCTCATGCGCTGGAAAATCCCAGCCTCAAACCACAACTGAATAAAGAGTGTCAGAAAGCCAGGTGTTTCACAACACTGTACAGCACACATACCAGTGCACTGAGAACATGAAGGATTCCTCAGGGTTTCTATTGGATGGGTAATCCCAAAGGTTAATGTTTCAAGAGAATCCTTTCTTCGTGTTTAGAAAAGGGATCTGGCACACTGCCATCATATGTCGTTATGCAACTGAGATGAAAAATAACTTTTATCCTAACGGAAAGTACAGTATAACATGAGAATGGAAGATCACGCCCCTGGCAAAAGACCTACGGTAATGCTGTTGGAATTTCTTCAGGAATTCTTTAATCTTAAGATGCTGTCAGTATACAGGGTTCCATGTTGTACTGAAAGTCCCCAATAACTGTGTAGTAACACCCAAACAATACGTGTACCAACACTGTATATACTGGTGATGTGTTTGCTCTAGTGGCCTAGTGTTTAGGGAGTTGTCCCCCGTAATCAAAATGTTGTGAGTTCGAATCCCAGGACTGCTAGTGGCTCCTCTGAGGTACCCTGCTTCACTTAGTGAATGGGTTGTGTGTTCATGTATGACAGATGGACACTTCACTTACTTACAGGTGGAGTACAGAAGTGCAGAGTATGTAATTACAAAGAGAGGTCAACATCAGTTTATGCTGTAATTATAATGGAATATGTTAATTCATGTAATGTACAAGTAATTACGCGAGGCCCAGAAACTGTCACCCACTATGACATAAGGCATTAGTGGTGCCCTTTTTGATTGCCCTTTTAAAATGACCATTTTAACAATATATCATATTGTTATATATATTTGGTTTGTCCATGTCAGAGATGGGGACCTGCGTAGCAGCTGAGACATGTCTCCAGTCCAAATTTAGCTACTTTAGCTTAGCATTGGCGCTATGAGGCTAACATCCTTAACATTAGAAATCAATGGTCACTCAAATCTTTTCTTTAAATACAGCCCCAAAACGTATTTCAATCCACTCAAACCACGTACAGCTTTTCAGTAAGGTGGAGCAGACTTGTGGACATGGTTCATGACTTCATGCAAAAATTAACGACACCTATTTTTTTAAAAACTGTCTGAAGTACAGAATCAAGCACTACAGGAAAACAAAGACTCCGGGAACTCACAAATTCTTAATGACACAGTCCTAAAAAATTATTGTTATGCACACAAATATGAACTTCTCTAAGACAAAATGAATTCTCAACAAATCTTTGTGTTCAAGATGCTTTATCATATGCATTGGAGCTTTTCAACATAAAAAGAGTGAGTGCACAATGCAACAGACAAGGAAATATCATACAAGACGTACTTTGCCATCTCTGCATTATAATGTTGATATTTCAATAAGCTTATTTCATGCTGATGTCATATTTATCATATTATGTGTATAAAAACATCCCTCTAAGAAACTGAAACCACATATATATCTGGTTGTGGTTTCCGTATATACATATATGTGTAAAATAATTGAATTATTAAGTTACAGGAGTGAGAAATGGGAGCCTAGACCCACCAGCAGGTCAGTGAATGTTCAGTTAACAGCCGAGGATTAAATAAGGCATCTCTTTAAAACAGCATAGTAAAAGTTTTTCAAAAGTTAACAAATCTGTTTAATAACATAACAGAATCACAAATAACAGCTCATGGCAACAAACCTCAGTACACACATCTCTAAAAGTCTAAAAGAATTCCGTTATTCCAGCTCCCAGCTGCCTCTGGCAACGAGCTTTTCATCTGCGAGACTATGAAGTGTCATTCCGGCATCCACTTGTGAAAGACTGTACCGAGTTCATTGAAAAGAGGTCACTTCAACCTCCTCTATCAAGCACTAAGGGTAGTCAGTAACACAGTCTGTGACATGCAAACAACCACATACATTCCACACTTTTGAAATCTTCTTTATGGAAAATGACACTGTAATATGATTGCCTGAGGAAGGACGACTCAGTTGGTCATGTAAATTGCTTCAATATCTGTGCACAGACAAAGGCAACACTCCACCGGCGCTAATCTGCCACTGACAGCAATGAGCTTTCCCTTCAAAGACATTTGGGTTGTCAGTTGGCCAGCCAAAAATCAATGCATGTCTGAAGTCCTGAACTTTGATTTCTCTTGCCGATTCTAGCGGGAACTGTCGTTGGAGCTTTGTGTGCTTTCCTCGATCATAGAGCAGTTTAACTGTGGACAGCTGAAAGCTTTCCGGCAGCAGGACAGATGCATCCTCTTGATGAGTCCTTGTATGCAGTGTTTAAATGTCCCCCGGAGCGCTGAAGAGGAGAAATAGAAGATGAAGGGGTCCATGCAGGCGTTGAAGGTGCTGGTGAGAAGAGCATACACCCTCCAGTCGGGACTGTACCATCCAATGAAACCCACTACATGGGACACGTTGTAGGGCATGAAGCAGATGATGAAGACGAGGAGGGTGCCGAGGGCAAGCCCGATTGCCCTGAAACGCCTCTTGGGATTGATGTTGGGCAGTCGGGAGAGGATGAGGATGAAGTTGATATAGCAAAAGCAGCAGATGATGAAAGGGATGAGGAAAAGTACCATGAACAGCTCAAGACGGACAGGCATGAGGACTTTCAACTGTTCCTCACTAAACTCCTCATAGCAGGTGTTCCGCTTGGATGGATCAAGGACGGTGTGGTTGGAGTGGTCGTAGTATTGCATGATGTAGACGATGCTGCAGTGTGCCATGGAAATCACCCAGAACATCACACTAGCTATCAGAGCATTGCGGGGATGCCTCTTGAGTTTGTACTTGATGGGGAACGCCACTCCGAGGTAGCGCTCCACACTAATAGCCGTCAAAAGGAAGGTGCTGTTGTAGATGGTGGTGTAGAAGATAAATCCTGAAAGTGGGCAGAGGAAGTAGCTCATGGTCCACTTCATGTCGGCTGCCTCTATCATGCGAAAGGGCAGAAAGAAGAGGAAGATCAGATCCGAGATGGTGAGGCTGAGCAGGAGCACATCGATTGGCGAGGGATTCTGCTTCACCTTCCGGATGAAGGTGTAGAGGGCCAGCAGGTTGGCAGGAAGGCCTGTGATCAGTGTGATGCTGTACACTGTCAGGACCAAATCCCTTAGTTGTCTTGTCCACTGCATGGTGTCTTTGTAGGTCAGTAGCAATCTGCAGAGACAAAAGGAGATCAAATACATCAAGATATTTGTGACCATAAGTTTGATGCTTGAAGACCAGAGCACACTAACAAAATGTTCTCCAAGCCTTTGGGTTGTGGTGCTTTACCTGAAGCTGTTTACCTGGGAGGATCTAGAGCATTGGTCACCAGCCCTAATTACTAGCCCTGGAGATATACTTTCCTGCAGTGTTTAGATTCACACCTGCTCCACCTCATTAACTATTTCAGAAGTCACTGAATGGCTGGATTACACTTTTGTAAAGAAGGCAGTACATTATGTTTAGGTTGTAGGAAAGCAGATCTCCAGGAGGAGGGTGGGTGACCTCTGATGTTCTCCCCATTCATACTGCCAACATTACCGCATAGTCATGGGCAGTGTTTAGCAGTTTCAATCCGTAGCTTGGAAGTTATTATAATGAAGGCAAAACTGAACGAAGAATGAGGCAAAAAACGAGCAGTTTGTCTCAGTGCTAGAGGAGAAACAATACTTCTGGGTACCTATTTTGATAGTCACTAAAAAATTAATCTGCCCGCCATTATTGCCTGCCAAAACTGTGCAAAAATGAGACTGTTTACTCAAAACAGAGAAAATGGCTCACATACCGAATGAGAGCCAATTAGTCCGAGCCCTCAAGCTCAGGAAGTGCACGTATTAAACAGAAGGCTCTCTTAATTCCAAAGAGGCTCACTATTAACCACAGACAAGAGAAAACCCTATCAGCAGGAAAGGCAAAGCGTTGTTGGTGCTTTCAAGAGTGAAGTTTGTAAAAAGCCTCTGTTAATCCCTCTTCTAATACTCTCTGTCTATATAAGCCCTTCAACTCCCTTTATGTACTGTGCAAAAATAACATTATTTCGACATCACAGTGAGGGCTTTGTGGTCACTGATCCTAATATGAAAGACATTGTTTGACGACTGAGCGTTATCATGGCAGTTTGTGGGACAATAGACGCAACACCACCCATGAGACTGGGCATTCGACCAATAATGAATAGATTACTTCTGACCATGAACAATCTATTTTTATATGCAGTGGCCAAGGCTGTTGAAATGGGCCCCAAGATAATCATTAGTAATGTATAAACAGCTACTCCTGAAAACTGCTACTCCTGGACTTTCTGATGGAAACCAAAGTACCTAGTAAGGCACAGGGTCCAGTAAATGTAGCAAGTAAATTTTAATGAGGAAATGCAAATGGATATAAACTAATTAATCAGGGAGCGAGAGATATTAGGCAGCGAGTGTTAATTCTTGAATCTGATGTGTTGGAAGCAGGTAAAATAGGTGGGCTTAAGGATCCGAGACTCTTTGACAGGAATCAAATTGTGATGGCTCCGTGACTGGGTCAGAGCATCTCCAAAACAGCAGATCTTGAGGACCACTGCATGTTCCTTGAAGAGGGATGACATTGCTTTGTGTTTGAAAATGACACTGCACGGCATTCCCAATGAAGGTTTTCAGTCAACTGTAATTCCACAACCTGCACCCCATGCTCAGTGTTTTGAGAATATAACGGGACCTAGAGGAATGGATTGCAGCTCAAGTTGATAGTATATTATCTCTTAAATTGTAGAGCTCCAACTAGCTCGTAGGTCAACACTGTACAGCCTTGGTAAGAGGAACAATACTGTGCTGTGTTTAAGAAAGGTGCATGAAACCTAAACTATTTAATCTGCACTGATAACATTTTCATAGTGGAATTGTATTTTGTAAATATGCCTCCAAAACTGTAAATTCTTGGTTTAAGGCTCATCCAAAGAGAAATTAGTTGCTAAAAATGTCATTTTCCTCCAGTCTTACCTGTTGGAGGTCAGTGTATGTGCAAAACTGTGTGAAGTTGTTTGTACAGGAAATGCACTTTTTTACTGTGGTCAGGAGCAAAGAAATAGCAGAAGTATCTTGCCTAGTCATTTTTCTCAGTGCAGACTTTCTATCTGTACAAACAGATCTAGGTGTAATCTGTTCATCTTGACAGCTCTTGAGATCAAAAGGTCATAACACCGAAATAATATTGGAGGGGAAACATGAACTGTGTATCGTCTTCACTCCTTTGAACATAACCTCTCTGTCTTTGGGCTAATTCAGATTTTGATTATTAAAGCGGCATTAAAGCAGAGGTATCTTTGTGTTGAAATTGAATTTTTTCATTCTAAAACCAGAAAAGACTAGAAACATGAAAGAGAGAGTTGACATGAGTCGCACATAGCGAAGGAAAGGTTCGAGAGCTTCTTAGTAAAATATTTGCTTCTATTTACCTAAAAATGATCACACCCACAAGACTAACTCCAATTAAAAATCTAAGTACAACGCTTACCTTTGCTAGTCTGCTGGAAACCAGGCTCAGACGTGACCAAGATGTTTCACACTCTCCAGTAGCTCTATATATGTAAAATGGTGTTGCAATAATGCATGCACACCAATGACAAGACAGAGAGAAGGAGCACTTACTTCCCCTTTTTGATTAATCAGATAATTTTTTTTAGTATTTCATGACGCATCTTTATTGCAGCCCAATCAAACCACATACAAATCTTTTTAAAGTTGAAGCAGATAGGTGAGCGTATTTTAGGACAAAAGTGTGACCTACTGTGACCTACATAACCTTTGATTATAAAAATGCACTGTTCTGGACTTGAAATAATAGGGCTGTAAATTTACAATAATGTGGTCAAATTAAGCTTTTAAGATGCTAAATATTATTAAAAATATCATCCTTTAATTAACCAGCAAATGTGAATCTAATCTCTGGACCAATGCAACTGAAGCCCACTGACCAAACATTTGATTTGGCTTGGCCCCAATGCAAATTTGTGATGTCGCATAAACCAGCGCTTTTATCTATTATTGGTCTATTCAGCCTGGAACAGGTTAGCCCCACCCATTCACATTAAGACTACTTTTTGAAAGAAGCCTGACAAAAGTCAGCCAAACAGAGCAGAGGTAATTTACATATACCAGTCTTAACATCACAACAAATATAGCCAGTGTAATTACGTATACGAGGTAAAAATAGGTTGTAAAAATGTCATGTACAAAAAAGAAATGTTACTGTTTTTGGTAGCTAAAATGTGGAATAAGGGCCATTTAAAATTACCAAGGCATAAAGATTGGGAACTTCAAATTTCATTCAAAATATATTCGTATGGCACTTTTTACAAAAGCCCTGCACACAAATTCAGGTCCATGCCCAGGTCAGCAAAGCTGGGAGTGAAAGTGGAAAACTCCCCTCTAGCAAGAGGAAAAAACCTTGAGAGGAACCAAGACTCAAAAGGGGAACTCTGCGGAAACTGTTAGAGCCTTACATGAGTGAGAGTGAGAATTCAACCCATGGCTGCTAGTTGGACATGTTAGAGTGAAAGAAACCTCAGGGACCAATACGCTGAGCCATTCACACAGGTTCAAGGTGCAAATCGGACACATTCTCACACTAGACAGAGACATGAACCACAAAGATGAACTGAAAGAGTGGTTATGGTTTGTGGATGTCTGTATGGTGAAACTGCACCCCTGTAGAATGGCTTTCTCTGCTGCATCTCTTCAGTGCTGAACTTTTACTTTATGTTTGTTGGCTCCATTCAATCTTCCTTTTAAACCCTGTGCCACACAAACACACAGCCATTTGCACAGATTGCATGATAAGCTGTAATCTCAGTAAATCGGACATGAGCGCTAATTGTGCTCGCAAAAGCTTGAATAATGGGCCACTTGTTGTCACACTGCTGATCAGACATTGCCTTAACAGCAGCCCCCAATTGAGAAAAAAGACCCAAGCATAAATGCATTCACTCACAGAGAAGTGCTGCTAAACTCAGAAAATGTTCCACTTCTTGTCTATAGCACTTGGCTTTTGCCAAAGGTGCTTTTGAATTCTATCAATTTCAGCAGAATTCAGATAAAACGGTTCATCGCAGCGACCTGGATTTCAGAGTGTTTTTATGGATTTGTCTCTAAGTGTTTATATGATAAACACTTATTGTTCTGTCCTGTTTGTACTTGTGTTCTGTTCTGTGCTGTTCTGTTCTGCTCTTGTGTTGTACCATGGTCCTGGAGGAACGTTGTTTCGTTTTTACTATGTACTGTGTGTATATGGTAGAAATGACAAAAATCTACTTGAATTGACTTGACTTGAAATAGTGGCAAAACTAAATCAGGTTTCTTTTAGGACTATTTTGTCTCACTACACCCTGCATGTATCCCTCCACCATGAATGTGTTTAGTTTGAGGGCAAAAGCTTCTCAAAACTCTGGTAAAACAGTGTCTCAGGTGTCAGGCAGCACACTCATAACTATTTCATGTAATAACTTTCTGCGAAACAGCTTTTGAAGACTCAGTTCTGCTTTCTAGAACTGAACATTTGACATCAAACTACTCTTAATGTCTTAATTATGAAGAAACTTTATAAAATAGACGGGATTCCCTGGTAATTTGAGTACTTTGTGAAGATGTGTCTTTGGGTTGTGTTTTTTGTATCTATGATTGGCTTTAAAACGAATTTCTCCAATGTCATCTTTTGTTTCTGACCACTCTGTTGAAACCTCCTCTTGTGCCCAGAAAAATCAGCAATTTGGATAGTAGTGAAACTCTTGGTTGTACTATATGGTGCAATAAGCATAATGGAACATCTCAGCTCTTGTGTAATTCTGGATGCCATGGAGCTCCTCATATTTCAACAGACAATAAGATCTACCCTCTGACAGTAAACAGTCACGGGCACCAAACACATAAACTCTTATTTCAAATATTACATTGACATTTGTTTTAGGTAAATTGGTTTAGATCCCATATGTACAGGTATGTTTTACCATCTGTTGAGCATGTTTGTGCAATTTCCCATCTTGTTTATTTTAATAGCCTGGGCTTCCTTTATCTGTAAACAGCAAATGTATGATCAATGTGGATGCATATTTGTCTAGGGTTCCCACAGACCCATCACCTTTTCAGGTTGTGTGATGCTGCACAATTTCTGCAAGCATTTCTGCATAGGATTCAGTCATAACACAGCATTCAGACCTGTCAGCTCCCAGCTCTCCTTCTGTATTCATGCTCAGTCTGGAATTTAGAGGATATAATAAATGTACTGCACTTCATTTATGCACAGTGATATGTGAAGCCTTCATTAGGCTACCTGGAGACCCAAAAGGCAAAATATAGGAATGGGGTCTGGAAAAACTACTAGGAAGATAAACCGGATAAATAATGACCTACAGAATTATTGTGATCTGGTTAAAGCATGGTGGGAGGCATAAAAAATTGGTGTCATTTGCCAGGGGCTTATCGCACATAGAAAGTTCAAGTTAAACAGGATTCCTAACAAACCCATCCATTCATCTATCCATCCGTTCATTGTTCCATCCAACCATCCATCCATTTTCTGAACCGATTATCCTAACCAGGGTGGCAGGGGTTGGTGGAGCCTATCCCAGCAGTCATAGGGCAAAACATGGAGAAGGACCATCACTGGATAGACACCCAGATAAACTCATTCACACACACGCACACCTAGGGGCATTTAGCATCTGTCGGGCATGTTTTTGGACTGTGGGAGGAAACTGGAGTACCCAGCAGAAACCCACACATACATGCTCTAACAAACCCAGCCATGGTTAACTTGGTTAACCCAGTTTTGGAGACTCAACAGGTAAACACTGCACGAACCATTGAGGAGGAGTCAAGAGAAAGGAGAATAAATCAATGTAAAAAGATTGATTCTATTGATAAAAAGCAACATTGCCACCGCGTTAGTGCTTATTGCTTTATATTCTAAGTTGCTCCAGGGAGACTGCCCCCTGTAGTAAGGGAATGGAAGTCGCTTTGGATAAAAATGTCTGCCACATGCCCTAAATTGCAAGTGTACGTTTAAAATCTAATAGAGAACCACAGAAGCCCAGTGAAGGGCTCACAGTAGTGAAGTGGTGTGGGAGAGTTTTGGTGTATTGAAGACCAGACGTGCTTTTCCATCTGTAGAGGTTCGAAGGCCAACCAGGAGCAAGTTACAGTTGCCCCATATTGATACGACAAGTATTTGAATGCCATCGGTGGTGAGTAATGGTATCAGTGGTGAGGAACGAATTCTCCTGATGTTAGAAAGAAGGTACCTTCTTTCGGGAAAGAACTTAAAATGAGATGAAAATGAGAGGTCTTCATCCAAAATAGTTCTGTGTTACAGACAAATGCACAGGTTGAGGATAATGTCCACTTTGACACTTTTGTGTGTGAGGTTAAGTGGAAAAAGGGCAAGGCCTAATATACATTTATTTATTAACCCTTATAGTCACGCGTGAACACACCACAGCACAATGTGAACAATGTGAAATTCTTTTTCTGCATTTAACCCATTCACCAATGAAACAGTGGGCTGCCACCAACGAGGGGCGCCTGGGGAGCAGTGTGTGGGATGGTACCTTGCTCAAGGGTACCTCAGTGGTGACACTAGCTGTTGGGATTCGAACCCACAACCTTCTGATTGTAGGGCCAATGCCTTAAACACTGGGCCACCCAGCTGCTACATCAAACAATCATTAAACCTACTGACAGGTGAAGTGAATAACACTTACGATCTCATTACTATATCACCTGTCAAGGGGTGGGAACAGTCAGTTCTTGAAGCTGGAAATGTTAGAAGCAGGAAAAATGGGTGAGAGTAAGAATCTGGTATGCAGTGTTTAGTCAAGTAGTCAAGTCAAGACAAGTAGGTTTTTATTGTCATTTCTACCACTTACAACGTTCCTCCAGGACCATAGTGCAACACAAGAGCAGAACAGAACAGCACAGAGCAGAACACAAGTGCAAACAGGACAGAACACAAGAGCAACAATACAACTAAACGAGACAAGACAAGACAAAGTTCAGTGCAATTGACAATGGCTACATTGAGGATAAATACGGTATTTTGACCAGTACTGTTTTCCAGCAGCAGAGATGTGCTACAACAAGTGCTCCAAGGAAGGACAGCTGGTGAACCAGCAACAGGATCATGGACACCCAAGCCTCACTGATGTGCATGGAGAATGAAGGCTTGCCTGTCCGATCCAATCTTACAGGAGCACTGCTGCAGCACAAACGTAACGTAAAACGTAATTCCGACTATGATAGAACGGTGTCAGAACACACAGTGCATCACAGCTTGCTGTGAATGGGGCTGCATAGCTGCAGACCAGTCCAAGTGCCCATGCTGACCACTGTCCACCACAAAAAAATGCTACAACAGGCATGTGAGCATCGGAACATGACCATGGAACAGTGGAAGAAGGTGGCCTGGTCTGATGAATCACAATTTCTTTTACATCAGGAAGAGCCCAGCGCCAGGATATACTATGGGATGAGAAACACACTAGTCGGATCCACCTTGCAACTTACAGGTCTTACAGAATCTGCTGTTAATGTCTTGGTGCAGAAATCACAGTACACCTTCAGAGGTCTTGTGCAGTCCATGCCTCAAGGGATCAGAGCTGTTTTGGTGACAAATAAAGGGACTTACACAGTATTAAGCAGGCGGTTCTGATGTTATGGCTGAATGGTGTATAAGCTTGGGATTAGAGATGTGGGTTAACCTCTAACCTGCAGGTTACACAGGTTGACCTGGGGGTTGGGCAGGGTAGAGTCAGTGTATTAGAAAATTTTAATTTTAGTGTAGCTGCATGATAAAGCAGCCTCCCCGATTAGACTCAGCATGAAATATGATCAACACAACTGGACCAGGTACTGTGGATAAGATAAACTAGAGCTTTTGGCTTGATGTCAAAGCAAGATACAGAAAAGAACCTCATCCCCTCTGTTAAACATGGTGGAAGATATGGGATATTTTCATTCTGTTTTTCCCCCGTAATTGCTGGGATGCTTTGTCTTACTAGCCCATATACCAGCGGTAACCCACTCTCCTCCTGGACATCTATTTTCCTGCCATGTTTATCTCCAACCTGTATCTAATATGCTACCCCTCCTTACTTAATCAGGGATTTCTGAAGGACTTTGTTAGTTAGAGCAGGCATTGAAAATTGTGACTGAACCTAGACTTGACAGGTGGAGAGACCTTCAGAACCGGGGTTGGTGACCACTGCCATATACTCTATACTAGCCACTGCCCATTGTCAGGTTTTGGCATCCCAGTGCCCTGGCCTGAACCCTATTGACAAGTCAGGGAATGAACTGGAACTAGGGTTGAGAGCTTTTCTAGGTGGTCCAAAGTCATTTGCATTGTTACTGTTACTTCATCAAACCAGTCAGGATAGAAATCTAATATATTGGCAAAAGAGAGGGTCCAGAAAGTATTCATTGGTTTCAGCGAATTTTATCAGTAACCTGTCCAGACTGTCATCTCTGGAGAACCTTTATAAAGCTGTGAAGACTGCTGTTTCTGCCTTAGGAGCAGACCTGGCATCTACTGCAGCCCCGTTCCCCGAGTGTCTGTAAGTGTACCATGAGATAAGAAACCTTAAGCACACAGCTCCCTCACTATGTCAAGTCTAAATGCGCCTAGTGTTTAATCAGCAGTGGTGGCACCCAGCGCTGCCTCCCCTGACATTTCAGCTGATACAGTCAGTGGTCTTGTGCTGATAGATGGATCTATGTGATAATTAGATTGCCCTGTTCTTCATCTCCTGTTGTAATTACCTAGAAATCCAGCGTGGCAGTGAGTGGCATGAACAAGCAAAGGGTCTGTTTTTATCAACACGGATCTGACAGACGCTGTCTTGCACAGTGCTAGTGATTTGCCCATTTAGCGTGCATCTAACAACCTGTCAGCAACAGCAGTCTTCACAAACATTTCTGCCATTGACAGTTTATTGCATGTGTATTGAGGGATCTTCCAAGACACTTAGGCCAGCAAAGTCTTGATATCTGTATTCAAAATCATATTTTTTTTACCTTCTTGTGCAATTAGTGGCCTGATAATGGAACGGACGTATTCTAGATGTGTGGTGAAGAGGTCTTTGGGAGAGCAGCATCTCACAGAAATAATTGTACTCATTTGGTTCGGACTGTGTGCTGCTGGTCGGATCATCTACATGGCATTTGTGCATGTTGTTTAGTGGGGAAACAATAACTTCAGGTTTTGTTGGGGCTACCAGCTTTTGCATGCAGGTGTGTGTGTGTGTGTGTGTGTGTGTGTGTGTGTGTGTGTGTGTTAGGGTTTAGATACACACACACACACACACACACACACACACACACACTTATCCTTCATGCAATATGGTTCTATATGGAGGGACTGCTGACCCCGTTCCATGCTTTGTTGGCTCCCTCTAATGGACAAATGCCAGTTTTTACTTTCTGGATTACAGCTAAATGTCAGGCCATCTACGCACATCAACCAAAACACTCAGCCTTTAAAGCAAGAGAAAAAAGTTTTTATTTTTTTATTTATAATTTCATACTACATTATTATACATAATATTATACAACATTTATCTCAAGAAAATAAATCCTTGTACTGGTGAAAAAGAGCAGGAAAAATTGCTCATAACTTTTAATGTAAGTTAATTTAATGAGATTTCCAACCAAAATATATTCTTTCACAGTGTGTAAAAATTGAGATAGAGAGGTTTGTTCTGACAGCGACAACCTTTCTTAGGTGATCAATATTTACTATTCAGTGTGTAATCAATGCTACATTGATAGATAGATGAGTCTATATAAAATATATATTTTGACATTAAAATGTGACTAAAGAGCAATAAAATAAAGTGCAGTAAAATTGCAGTACAAATGGCATGTGAAAAAAAATGAAGGTAATACAAATGATATGTATATGTATTTATATCAACAAAGTGCAATAAAATAGTAAAAATAAATGGCTTGCTAAGCTAAAGTTTACAGTACTACTATAGGTGTCAGAGCTGGAATTTTGATCGTATGATCCACTGTTTAAGCTCATAAAAATGAATTGGTCTTTTGCCAGACCTCCGGTTTAAATGCTCCCACACAAAGAAAAATGGGAAACTTTGAACGCTGTTCTAGCGATAGCTGTTGGTGGAACTCTGTGTGTTCTCCTCAAAATTGTAGCAATTTGTCTGAGGGCAGCACAGAGGTTTGGGACAATAGGCCAGCTTTTTGATGACCCTTTGTGTGCAGAGATTCAGTGCCTCCCGTAGCGCTGAAGAGGAGAAATAGAAGATGAAAGGGTCCAGACAAGCGTTGAAGGTGCTGCTGAGAAGAGCGTACACCCTCCAGTCAGGGTCTTGCCAGTAGATGAAACCCACCAAGTGGGACAAGCTGAAGGGCATGAAGCAGACGATGAAGACGAGGAGGGTACCGAGGGCAAGCCCAATCGCCCTGAAGCGTTTCTTGGGGTTGATGTTGGGAAGTCGGGAGAGGATGAGGATGAATCTGATGTAGCAGAAGCAGCAGATGGTGAAGGGAAGGCAGAAGAATACCACGAACAGCTCCAGACGAACAGGCAAAAGGATTTTCAACTGTTCATCTGTGAAGTTCACATAGCAGGAGTTTTGGTAGGTTAGATTTTCATTATCATAAAGCTGTGTGATGACGATGATACTACTGTTTGCTACAGAAGCCACCCCAAAAATCACACTGACAATCATGGCAACATGGGGACGCCGCCTGTTCTTGTACTTGATGGGGAAGGCCACTCCAAGGTAGCGCTCCACACTGATAGCTGTTAGGAGAAGGGTGCTGTTGTAGATTGTAGTGAAGAAGAAGAAGACAGTCAACGTACAGAGGGTGTAGCTCATGGTCCATTTCATTTCAGCCGCCTCTTTCATGCGGAAGGGGAGGAAGAAGAGGAAGATCAGGTCTGAGATGGTGAGGCTAAGGAGGAACACGTCAATGGGTTTGGGGTTCTGCTTTACCTTCCTGACAAAGGTGTAGAAGGCCAGGAGGTTTGTAGGAAGTCCCGTGATCAGTGTGATGCCATACACCACCAGGACAAGGACCCTCATTTCCCTCGTCCACAGCATGGTGCCGTTGTAGGTTAATTATCTGCGGGAAAAGAGAAATGGTAAACTGCATGCCAGGTATATTGATAAACCAGAATGGCAATGCAAGGACTGATTGCAGGTCTCCTCTACTGATGAGAGACAGGTGAGCTGTATCAAGGAAGGAGCAAGAACTCCTTACGAACACAGGCTCTCAAACCAGTTGGAGAGGAAAGTGCGAAAGAAAGTGGCTAGAACTGAGATTGGTGTAAGTTTGGTAGTGGTGTTAATTTAATACATTTACATTTACATTTTAAAGTTTCAAATTTAAATGAAATGCTAATTAAACATCTGTTTTCAAGACTTTTTAAAAGCCACTTCACATGATGACCCAAGTACATGGTTTAATTTTTTGCTTTCTGTTCTCCGTATAACCTTCAGGAGTGACTGCTAACTTTTGTCTTACTTTCCTGATCAATAGACTCTTACATGGTGCACCTGTCCAATGACAATTAGTTCTGGATCCAGTTATTTTCCACATAACTACGAGCAAACTAATTGTACTGACAAGGATATGTGAAGTTGTGTTATGTCTGTGTTAATAATGTTTCCTCAATAACCTTTAGAAAGTTCCTACAAGTTCCTACAGCTTCACCATGATCAGTACATCTTACATAAAATCATTGAACCAATGGAAATGTCTTTTGTAATGATGCCAGGTATAATTGCCATTGCAATGAATTCATTCATAAATATATAACAGGAGCGAACTGTGAGGTGAAGAGGCAGAGCCACCATCACATGCCCTCATGAATGATTTCATTGCATTGGAATTTATACCTGGTGTCATTATAAAATACATTTATACTGGTTCAAATGATTTCATGTCAGATGTACTGATCATGGAGAAAGAGCCCAGGCAAGATTTTACACATCTCTGTCAGTGCAATTGGTCTGATAATATTAACATGGAAAATTAATGGATCCGCAACTAATTATCCTTCGACAGGTGCGCCGTTCAAGACTTCTCTTGAGTCTAATGATAAGGAAGGTTAAAGAGAAGTCAGCAGCCACTCCTGCAGGACAACCTGGAACCAGCAGGAGCAAGTTACACGAAGAACAAAAAGCAATGATATGAAACATAATCTCTGGTCCTGCACCCCAAGCTCTTCTGTTAAAAACAAAACAATGTAATTGGGTCAGATGAAACAAATATTGTACTCTTTGGCAATAATTCAGCACATCATTTAAAGTTGCTTTAAAAAGTATTAAAAAGTCTTACATGCAATATTCTAATTAACTGAATTTCATTTAAATTTGAAAGTTTTAATCAAATTAAATTGACACTTATTCAATTCAGAGATCCTGAATTACTTTTTTGCTTTTTTGCTGTGAATTTCATTGTTTTGATGTACCTTCTCTTATGGATACATACATTTTTGGCCACTTTTTTACGTACATTTGAAAAGGATATTTATGCTGGAGGTAAATTCAAAACCAAAAACAAAAGTGACTATGTGTCTCCAGTTGTCCGGTGCACGGCCGTTGGCCTGCCTTTCTCTGCACCCCCCCAACAACCCCCCCACCACCACCACCACCACGGTCGAGACGCAGACTTCAGCACACTATGTCCTATTTAAAATAGAATAAAATACAACAATTATAAAAATTAACACAAGATTAAAAATGTAAAAAACACTTTAAAAAGTACAATGGAATTTATATTCCCTGACAAAAAGTTCTAATAACATTTTCTTGAGGTCACTACTCCAAAGACTTTTTGGAGTAGTTTGAGTACAATTTTTCCAGAAAAGTGTAAAATATTCTAGCTAAAAATGCAAGTAGACGTCTTACCAATTGTCAGCCCTGAGTTGCCGGTATCCTATGTGACTCCTTTAGAGCCCTTTAAAAAGCTGAAACGTGCTTAGAAGGCACTGGAGGTCAAAAAGTGGAAAAATTGCTTCCCTTTTAACACATCAGACTGAGGTCATTACACTAGCATGTGTGTCCCCAAAAAGTACAATTCAGTACTTTTTAAATTTCAAAGTAGGTTCTTGTAGTTAAAATTGCAAGTGCACTTCTTACCAGTTTCCAGCCTGAGAAGCCAATGGCCTACGTGACTCCACGAGAGCTCTTTAAAAATAACTAGTGACATACATACAAGTGACTATAGTTCAGGAAAGACAAAAAAAAACATTGGTTCCCCTTTAACTTTAACACGTTTACGGGAATGCACAGAATGTCTTTTAATTCACTTTCCATTTCCATTGTGCTATACAGGTCAATTGCACATAAATCACAGTCCAAAACTTCATCTGTAGGTCTATTCCAGAGTGCTGGGACTAGAATAAGGCATTTCATGCAACAGGAAAAAGTATAAGATCAATGGTTAGATGAAAATGTTAATGCCACAGCATGTCCTTATAAGGCCACACATAATGTCTGTGGTTAGCTTGCTGGTGAAGAAGTGTGAAAGCACCGGATTCAGCCGAGAGTATAATTAGAACAGCATTTCCACTTGTAATTTCTATGAACAATTTTGCTTTTAGACCTAAGGCCTAAAGGGCAGGATATGGCATATATTGTTTTATGATGAGTGTGATGTGATCTGCTATATGAATTCTCTATTTCAATAAATCCAGGTGGTCCAAGCCTTACCAAAAAGTTCAAAAAGGTTCTACAGTAAAGCGCATGCTGGCTTTGCTCTCCCTAACGGAACTCATTAGTTAGTGATCGTACAAATGTTGTTTCTTCCCCATAGGTATAGATGCTGTGCAACAGTGCACCTCCCTACTGATATCACAATGATATAAGTACAACCTAGCAATCTTCTGGCATACCTCAGCAACCACCTAGTATTATAACAGGCTGCTGCACCAGCATAGCAGTGATTTGGGGGCAAGGGCAAATGAGGAGCCTCACTGAAATCCAGTATATTATTATTATCATGTAATAATGATAATAATTACATCATAATGTAATGAATGTTATTTTAATGGTAGGGCTTATTTTAGATTTAAATCTATGAGATAAATCTTTAGATCTATGTGTCCAAGGAAGTCACACATTTACAGCACATCATCAAAAGCCAATCAGTCTGCACTGGTTTGGGGACCCCTGCATCAAACTGCTTAATTCTAGGGCATTGATTTGGTTGTCTGTGGCAAATCTCAATGTCCAGCGTCTACTGTAATTATAACAAAAGCTAACACACTCAAACTTAAACTGAAACCGACAGTATGACAGTATTTCCTGTGTGTTGTATAATGTGTAGTCTTGTCATCTTGCTGGACATGGAAGATGAAGCCACACATAGATGTCCAGGGCCCAGGGTGGCTGGTTCATTTGGTCAGGTTGCTCCCTATTTCAGGCACTCTACTGCGGAAGGGAAGGAAATGGAAAGCTGTGTGAGTGAATGTACATCTCGTACCATCCTACATGGCTAAAGATCTTTCCAACTTTTTTGCGATTCTCAAATAAATATTTCCTGGACATCAAGGTAAATCTCAGTTCATCACTGTCTGAGTGTCAGATGAACACTGTAAACAATTATGGTAATTTGAAAGTAATAAATGACAGAACTGTCCTCTGATGTGGTTTTGCTGTATTTTGACCATAAACTAAAGAATAAAGACATAAAAGACTCATGGGAAATGCAATTTGTGGAACAAATTCAACACTTCCCATCACCCCAAGAACTCCATTCCCACAGTGAAGTGGTGGTGGCAGCATCATGCCATGGGGATGTTTTTCATTGGCAGAGACAGGAAAACTGGTCTGGATTAACCTTGATAAACACTTCAGGCAGGTCTTCAGTCAGTTTTTAAATGTGCCTGGCAACAATTCTGATATCATTTTTTGTAAGCAGTCACTCTAGCAATACAGCAAATTACTGTAAGCTTAGAGCTGGAGTTTGACATTATAGCTACTGTCCAAAGCCATAAAAGGCCATAAAACAAAGGCTGTCTTGGTCTTGGCTAACAGTCCCAGGATTTTTTTCTTTTGAACTTTGTTTATTGGGTTTTACAAACGCATAATTGAAAAGAGAACATTTATACGAAATTTAAAGAGTATAAAACACACAGAACACCAATAAACATAAATGGTAATAGTAAGTACAAGAAAGAAACAAAATCAGTCTGCTCAGTCTTGACCAAATGGAGAAAAGAGCCCAATATTTTCCAAAATATATTGGAGGGGCCCCTAAATGAAAGTCTAATCTATTCCAATGTAATAAAATAAGGGTCTTTCTTATCCAGTGGGTATGAGAATAAGATGTTGCTGATTTCCACTATTAGTTTGCTCGCAAGTAAGGTGGCAAAAGTTGGAGCATCCTTTTTAGATGTTTAAAGAGAAGACAATGATGGAGAGACTCCAAACAGTGCACTAATTCAATTCAATTCAGTTTTATTTATATTTTTACAACCAGGTTGTCACAAAGCAGCTTTACAGAGTCCAGGTCCGAGCCCCTAGTGAGTAAGCCGAAGGCGACA
>JBBPCX010000001.1:1255998-1269122 GCA_037974365.1 Hydrocynus forskahlii | reverse complement strand
ATATATAGACAACAAAAGAATACAGTTAAGGCTGAGGCTCATGCAGTCAAGAGTGGAATGGGACTCATGGATATTTTTCCTTCCTCCTCTCTCTTTTAAAAAGGCTCTGGCACAAAGACAACTGAACTCAAGCATGTGACCACGAGAACTTCCCGCCCAAAAGCCAGGGGAACTTCTATGGCTGAGAGTTTAGCAGCTCTGGTTTGAAACATGTCAGCTTTCTTTTTATTATTATTATTGTAAATTAAAGTGAAGTCAGTGTGGTTCTCCGTCCCCTAAAACAGACACAGCACACTGGGTGAGAGGAGCTTCTCATTGATGAGTTAGGGTGTAAATTATCGCCAAGTTGGCGAACGTCTATGGCGGCGGAAACCAACCAAACTCCTGGAGATTCTGGTAGAGTTCAGTTCCAACTATGGCCATAAGAATTATAACCAGATTAGCCTTGTTTATACACAAGCAGACTGAGAAACTTTACTTCCAGATGAAGTTCTGATGTTCATGTAATAAACACAAAACATTATTTTGGATGAAATAATGGAAGCTACGTTTTAACCAAATTGCATTATTTGTTCTAATTTTCCAAAAAGTTTGTACACTTAAGTGTTTAAGTTGTTAACATTTGTTGAGAGTAGATTTGGGGTGAAACACTCGATTCTAGAGAAACTAAAGTGTCAGATCTGTTCACAGCTGTGGTAAATGGAACCAGACATCTGCCTCTAAAAGCTCCCCCACAGAAAGTTATTCCATGAAATGGTTGTTTCGCCATCGGAGACGCTGTTTTACCAGTTTTGCTAAAACTAAACTCATTCATGGTGGGGGCATACATGCAGGGCGTTGTGAGGTGAAATAGCCCCCCCAAAAAACTGACTTAGTTCAGATCAAAGACTATTTCACTATCATCAACATTCAGTAGAAACACTGACACATGGAGCTTCACTGGGGGTCGATAGTGAACAAAAAGTTGTATTTGTGTTGGAGACGTCTGGTTCCATTCACCAGTACTGTAAAGAAATCTGCAATTCTCTGCAAAGAACCAATTAGCATCAAACTAATCAAATGATCTCATTTAAAACAATTTACTTATATAATGGTATTAAGGTGAAAAAGGTAGGAATTGAACTTTGTGTAAAAGCAGAAGTCCAGGAGCTGGGCTGGTGGACACTACAACACTGATTCAGACATGATTCAGAAAGGCTCCTAAATCTCAATCAGAATAAATCTGCGATGGATTTCAGAAATTTCAGAAATTGCTGAAACGTGCCAAAACGTTTTCTCCACAACTTCATCTCTTTAGTCACGTCTCTGACTGCCCACCACACTGATGTACGGAGTCAGCCGAGGCTGTCCGAAACCCAGTCCCAACACGGTAACGTACAGCTTAGCGTTTTTCCTGACATTCCTGATTCAACCGGATACAAGAAGGGGTCGGGTCAAGATGCCAGGTGAATAGGGCTGTTGGGAAAAACACTGTGGATCCACTTGGACAAACATTTCTAAAATAATTTGATTAAATCCTAGCAACACCAAACAAAACCACAGGACTGAAAAATAAAGAGTGACACCATAAAAGAACCACCTCAGGTTCCGATAGAATTAGATTAAAGGTTCCCCAGCATTTTCAGCCTAATCTCCATCTGCTGCATGTTTTGTACAGCCGATTACCTTGGACAATAACTTAAATGCTCGGCTGAAAGCAAACTTAAAACAGAAGCCCATGGGCATCGGCTAAAATCTAAGATGCTCCAAAGAACTGATTTGGCGCCTTTTCTTTGTGTTCAGGATATAAAACACCATAGAATGTGTATAGACAACCCCTTAAAAAACATCCAGGACTGGATCTGGACACACCTAGTCTAAAGAGGCGGTAAATGAAGTTTCATGGATGGGCTTGTATGGAACTTTAGGGGTATTTCTGCACCCCCTTTGCTCCTCTCCCCCAATAATGCTGCCTACAACGCGGACACTCCAGCCGCACTTTAGCACACTCTCAATAAATACACCATAAAATATTTCGCATATATATTTCCAATATATTAAAAGAAAAACAAACATTTAAATAAGACGACAAAATAAAAAGTTGGCTCAACAAAGAGGAAAAAAGTGTTAAGACACACTCACAAAAAAAGTCTTACAATTATTCTTACTCTAAAATAGTTAAGGATAAATGTTGTCAGGCATTAAATCTAGCATTATACTGTAATCAAAGCAATATTTGCAGTTTTATCTCATTTAGAATATTTTTTGCAGCATAACAAGGTGAGTGAGGTGCAGTGTTTTTCGAGATCTCTTGTAGAGGTATTTTCCTCCTGGACCGTTGACGGGCACCCGTGTGCCAGAGCACACGCCAAAAGGGAATCAAAGCTGAAAGCTTGACCCTACTTCTCCGAGTCACATGTGAAAAGTAATAGAAAAAATAATAAAATATCATACGCTGTTTGTAAGTACGTCTCTATAGGGCATTGCACGAGAAAGAGAAAGTGAAGTGACCAGGCTGCCTAAAAAAAAAAAAAAACACCCGGTGGGCTTTTTTTATTTTTACCTCAGAACTCCGCCGCAGTGGGGGGCCTTACACGTAAACGTTCATGAGCGACCGTATGCAGAGTGGTTCCACACACTCCTACAGCAAAGTCTCAAAGGACCGGAGTCCATTTATCTGTTCATCTGGAAAAAACTGACAAAAAGGGCTTATAGGAAAACAAAAGAAGTACGAAAAACTATTCAGAAAGCAAATCAGCCTTTGCTTTCTGTTTGGGTGGCAGTCTTTAAAGTGCTGTGCTAGGCTTTCCTCTCTTGGGTCAGGCCCCACTGTCCCCAGTTCAAATTTAGCACATTCACCTGTGCCAGCATGTCTATTGGTCCTGACTCCTAACACGCTATGCTAGAGCTCAACCTTACGTTCATATACTTGGCATATATTGTCATCGTAATATCTGAATATATACAGAGACGTCATTATGAGTCTCCCTCTTTAGATAAAAAGGTTTATTTGTGTGTGTGTGTGTGTGTGTGTTTGTGTATATATGTGTGTGTGTGCGTGTGTGTGCGCAATGCTATGATAATAGAAACCACTCGGCTGTTTGATCCGTCACTTTAGGGTTCATATTCTTCAGCACCATCATGAGGAAAGGCACTTTCTAAGGACTTTAAACTCCATTTGGGACTCGAAACTACAACCCTTCAGACTCATGTAAAGTAAAAAGAACACGGCACGAAATAGGGAAACGTAAGTCTTTCTGAGATTGGGTGCAGCTCGTACATCTTCGGCTGTTTGCGAGGGCGGATGGACTGACCGCCAACCGTTCGTGAGTGTGGATGGATCCGCCTGTGGCTCTTCGCAAGGGTGGATCCATTCAGCCGATCTGAAACACGGACACGACTTGTTTGTACGAGGGTACAAAGTGCCAGCCAACTTGCTTATGACAAAACTCACATTTATGAGAGAAAATTTGATAGTGCCGAAAGCAAAGATGCCCCCCCCCCCCCAAAAAAAAGTGTCTTCCGTCTGTGCTACACAGTCCTCCCACAATCACCTACCACACGTTCCTCTTAGCTTCACAAATTGAACACTAATTCGTAACTGCTAAAGCATCCTGGACAAAATGCACTTTAAGACAGCAATACGTTGTTGCTATGGCAAGACGAGTCTCTGAGACGCCGCATGCTACGAAGACTCAAATTATCAACAATGAAATCAGGCTTATCTGGAGGCTCTTCAAACTCTGAAGCACCAATAGTGGTTCCATTGTGGAAAAACAAAATTAATCGATAAAGGCATTCAAGTCCATCACAACTTAATCCAAAGTGTCAAAAATGAGGCGTTAAAAGAACTCTTTAAAAAGTTACGTCTGTGAAGCTTGATCTCCAAAACATTCCAGAAGGCCACATGCACTAATTTCTACCCACAGACAACCAATGCGACACCTAAAAGCATTCTTCTCTACAAAACTTAACCATTACACCATGACAAGCTTTCACGACTGTTCTCTTCCTTAATATGAGGATGTTAATATGATTATTTACTATATCTTCAGTAATATTCTAATCCAAAAATAAGAGGCATGGATTGCATAATTCAAAACTTACACATACAAACCATCTTAAAAGAAATTCTAATTCTTGCTATTAATATAACAGAGAATACATGGGAACAATGAACAGAAGCCATTAGGGACTAGCTAGCATGATCCCATTTGCATAATGCTAACTGGCCCCTAGTGGCTTTGACTCAACATCTGATTGGCATTGAGGGGGGAAAGTGACAGTTTAGTGCTTCAGGCACTTCGAGCCTCCGTTAAACCACCTTCAGCCTTTAGCACAACCAAACCAATAACAACTGCATAAACAAACACCAAGCGATCAGAAGCATCTGTTTTGAGGGGCACTTCTACCAACTAACTAAAGGAGAAAGTGAGAGAGAGAGAAAATGAGAGAGAACAAGAGCGAGAAAGATATGTAGCCAGCACCATTTAACCATTCCATGATCATACTCTCATGTCCGTAAGTCAATGCCAATGTATCTGTATGGTGGGTCATAAACGACGCACCTTTTAGCACCAAGCTTTTGTTCAGCATCGAGTAGTGCAGGTTACCGTTCCCTCCTTCGTGAAACGGGACGTTGCTTCAGAGTGGGCGCAGAACGAGAGAGTGAGGCCTCTGCTGCACACAGAACACTAAGACACTCTCTTCAAGTAAAAACTCCATGTTGCCCTCTACTGGCCCTCCAGTGAATAGGTACACGCACCACATAGCATCTGTGAACTGCTCGTCACTCTCTCTCGTCCTTAAACAAGCCGAAGCACACCATCAGTCTTCTCAAAGGAACCCATACAATAGCAGCTAGATCCTTTGTTATGAGTAGGCAAAAGAGGCAGATGATAGTTTACTAGGTTTCTGTCATGCAGAGAAAAAAAAATCTAAACAATGCTATGAGCTACTGTCACAGCTACATACTCTGAATAACAGAAATACCCAATTCTTGAGTTCCTCTCCCTGATTGGACTCGTTTCCTGTCCCTTTCCACTGAGAAAGGAAAAGAAGCCCCCCCCCCCCCCCCCCAAAAGGACACAGCTAAACAAAAACCCTGTCAATACTGATCAGTGAAAGAAAAAAAAAACATCACCAGAACAGAAGACAGATCATGGCTTACTGCAATCAAATGAAATATGTTTGACAGACAGCTAAATCCTCAAGGAATTCATCAAAAGAACTTCAGAGGTTTGGCTTTATCAAAACTGTGCCCTTGGTCTCAATCTTAATGCACTGCATTAACTGTTTCTGAGCAAAACGTTCTTTACTTAAAAGCCATTCAACCTCCCATAAAATCAACCATTTCCAAAACCAGGCACTTGATTTTTCAATCCTTATCAAAGAGAGGCCAATCCTCAAAGTACTATAATTCCATCAGCAGAAAATATATTTATATATGTATATATATTAAATACGACCGTGTAAATACGAAAGTGCCAAACAAACACATCCAACTTCTACAATGCCCTCCATTCCCTTTCTACAAAAAAAAAAGCTCTCGGTTGAACGAAGAGAGCAGAGTTGCCATAACCCTCTTAATTCCACCTGTTCCAGCCTCACAAAACCCACAAAGCCTTGGTGTGTGCAGGGACACTCAATTTGCCAATGAATTATTGCACTAAAAACCATAACATGATCTGTCAAATAGCATGGCCTCTACATGTGTTTTAAGAACGAGATAAAAGAAAAGTAGGAGTTGGGGGGGTGGGAGACAAACGTGAGAATGCTGCGAAGAAACGCAATTAATTTAAAACCAGGCAAATGAATACTGAGAGGAATTACCCCCCCAAAAAATATTTTACACATAAAAAAATACACATTAAAACATGGTCACTTTGCATTGCAGTACATGAGAGCACAGAGACAGTGTTCTGGACCACCCTAAAATGATATTACTCGGCACAAAGCTGGAGGGGGGAGTTTAAAAGTTTAAAAGAAATTTATCTAATCAGTTTCCCCTTCAGGCAGTTTTGGGAATATCTGGCGCTAATGCCTGTGGGTGGCACTTCACTCATAACTACAGCTTGTATAAGCATGTGTGTACGCGTGTTTAAGAATTTGTTTTTATGTTTATAACGCACAACTGGTCATAATAAGCGACACTCATACATTGTAAGTCACAATTGGCTACAAAAGTAGAACGGGGAAGGTACTTTGGCTACATCATGATTGATGTAGATTATAAAGGGGCCCATTTTCAATCTAGCAGAAGACAAAGAAATGAAACTTAATTGACTGACTCTCAGAGCTGACCCTGCCTGAGCTTTGTCATTCTGCAAGAACAGGGGTGGTTATCAGGGTGGGTAGAAAGTGTTGCTGTAACAAGCTTGAGGTAAAAAAGAGGGGAGAAAAAAAAAAACAAAAAAAAACAAAACAACAACAACTCCCTTTTGTTTTGTAGGGAGTGGAAAAGGGAGCCTCAAGAGGCCCCAAAAGAAAAAAAGCGATTGGCTGGTTTAATATTGCATAATAGTGCTGAGTTTTCAGGTGTGGGGTTAAAGCAGGTGTGCGTTCTCAGGCCAGGCACCCCCCCCCCCGCACAGTGTCTGGTCCGGATTTAGTGGGCACTCTCACTGCCATGGAAACAGACCCTCTGGGATACACATATTGACGGGTGCGTGAGTTTGTGTGGATGTGTTTGTGTGTGTGAGCGGTTAGAAGCTGGGGCTCTCTCAGGCGAAGTACATGGTCCTCAGGGTGTCGTGGTGAATCTGCACAGCTTTTGCCAGAGCCTGGGGGTCCCGGCCGTTACTCTGACCAGATACATGGCTGCCCTCCGCACTGATGGGGAGGAAGAAATGAATAAGGTTAACCAATGCTGTTAACTAAACATCTTCAAGCAAAGTAAAGAAACTACAAAGTATCAATCTGAAGCACTAGTGAGTTTAATTTTTAACGCAGTTTGTTGAGATTTGACTGGCCTGTTTAGTGAGGGACAAAGCATCTCATCAGTGTTGTCTGCAGTCTGACAGTAAAAACTGCACACACTGCAGTTAAATCAGGTTAAAGGTTAAAATCACTCCAAAATTATTTATTACTGGCAAACTAGAAGCCCTGTTTACAGTGCAGATGAACTACCACTGGGTGGAAATAATAATACTCCTAGTCAGTAGATGTTTCTAGTTTAAATAAATAAACAAACAAACAAATAAAAACAAAGACACACACACACACAAACAAAAGTGCTAAACACAAACAAAAGTCTTGAGCCACCCCTCACCTCTTTATATTTTGCTTTCAATCACCTTGTTGGCGCAAGAATACTTTTTATATGCTTGTCAAACAAATCGTTATTATCTTTGGCATCATGAGTACACTAATCAAAGGTCTTATCATCTGAAATCATCTGCACCCGTTTCTTCACTGGTTCAGACCTACACTTAGATGTGCTTTGTGCCGCTTGAATAATTCATACTTAAATAAAAAACAGGAAACTGGTCAGGTTCAAGGACTGGACTGAAAAATAAGGGAGAAAAACTCTGAAAGTCCTTTAGAAAGCCTGGAGAACTGTTCCCAGACTACATAATAAAAAATAGTCTGGCTATTTGGAAGTAAAATGTAAGAAATAAAGGGTGGCTCAAGACTTTTGCACAATGCAAGTGTACATGTACACACGTGTACACACAAGAATAATAAATACTGGGCAAAAATAATGTCTCTCTGCAGTATTCTCTTAAGTTATAGTTCTTCACTACATATGGTTAAGCTAACAAGGCTTAATGGAGTGATAGAGGGTTTTTCCCCATGCAACAGAACTCTCACCTGTCGTGTTCTTTGTCCACCAGGTGGTAGCGCGCACGAAAGGCCACCAAGTGGGCATAGTAGGCAGGCGCTGGGATGGAGACGGAGCGTGTGCAGCGCACGTAGGTGTGGCACAGCTGGTAGGTGAGCAGCTGGAACTCATCGGCCGTGAAACAGTTGTCATCCCACAGCACATGGTAGTGGGAGGGGCGACTCGTGCCCTGGAGATGGAGAGAAAAGAAGGAAAGGTCAGTGAGAACTGACAAAACGTCAGACACCAGGGAAAGAGCGTAGAACAAGGTCAAGAATGAAAACACTACACTAAATAGGTTTCTATTTTTGTAATATGAATCAAATCTGGTACACATTTAAGTGACATTAGTGACATGGCAGAAACACAAACATCTTCCTTATCAGTATGTCACAAACCAGTAAGGATATCAGTGACTGACCAAGTAGAACAAGGGATTCTGCTGCTGTGGCTTGTTTTTAAATTTTAATGTTCCGAATGGAAATGTTTCTACTGCTGTGGAATAGTTAACAAACAAAACAGCGTGGGTGGCTGTACGCACTGAAGGGTCACAGGTGGGCAAATTAGTTTCTCAGAGTCTGATGTAAAACTGATGCCCCACGCAAAAGCAGTTTCTGTGCAAACAACGAGGCAGCTTTTCCTGATCTCTACACACACCTCTTACGCTAACTCCCACATTAGAGCTAGGAGAACACAGACATCTAGTTCAGGGCTGTGTGTGTGTGTGTGTGTGTGTGTGTGTGTGTGTGTGTGTGTGTGTGTATAATGAATGGTTATTCAAATATATTAAACTCAGTCGTAATTCAGCTAACTTTGATCAGTATTTTGGTAATTTACAATAATTACAGTCATATTGTTATTTTTTAGAACAGTCCATGCTAATCAAATATGTAATCTTTTGCTATTTCAGTGAGGAAAAAATTGATCTCTATATAAACTGAAACAATGTATACTTTTCCTTAGCTCACCTTTTTTTTATTTATTTATTTTCTTATCTCAGATTCATACTGGTTGCTAAAAGTCTGACACCCAGCAAAATCATTTAAATCATTTTTATCATCCAATTTGATTTACTATCAGCTGTTTATAAAACTTGAAACCAATGGAAACTGAAAGACAAAGATACTGTTATGTATTACTTTATACATTACAGTTTTTAATATTCAAAAGCGAAAAAAAAGGGAATTCTAAGAGAACATGGTCCACTGTTCCTTAATTCCAGCCTCTTCTACCTTCTCAGACACAAACAAATGCCCATGCTCCTACTGAAATAAAGACATGAAACCTGTCTGTGTGACTCATTAGTTTCAGCTAAATAAAGATTTCAGTAAATATTGGTAATAAACTACAGCAGTGTATTTTTTATGTGTCAGAGGATGTTTTCTGAACTTTTCATGAATCCTACATGTGTAAAACAGCAGATATAAGTACATGCACACAAAGGAATGGGCATACCTGTATTCCAGCATGACTGCAGAGGTAAAAGTCAAACTCGTAGGGGTGTGTGATGTCTGTGTCCACTGTTGTCCCAGCAGGAATGTTACCACTGCGGCCCACCTGCATACAAGAAGGTCGCAAGTAATTAACACGTCTACATTCTTATTTCTTGTGCCATTTTGCAGAGTAAAATCTGTCCCATGTCCACATGCATGTTTTTTCCAGTGTAGTAAGAAGTTGAAACAGATCACAGAGGTGCAAATACCCACTCTACTGCCTTAGAATTGTCACAGAACACTGAAGCCTCCTTTAAAAAACATAACATTTCCATCATAAAGAAGCTGAACTTCTCTGTTCTGCAGTTATTGTCAAAATAATGGCTGTCACCACTCATGGCTCCTAAGGGGTTCTTACAAAATCTGTCTCTCTCTCTCTGTCTCCTGATATAAACATAATTACGGGCTAGGCAAAAGAACATACTCTTGTATAAATGAGCATAATAAAGCAGGCAGCTGAAAGAGTTTAGAGTGGAGGAGAGAGAGTGGAGGAGAGAGAGTGGAGGGTCCCGCCAGACATTTTGGCCTTGAGACACCTGTGTAATCCATCGTCTGTTATTATTAGGGCTGCACAACAAATTGTTATTCGTGATCACAACGCTGACATCATGCAAGGCCTTCATAATGCAAATGAGCCCTCTAAACAAATCAGTGCTTTTACACTGATCTGTTTGTCAGAGTTTTGATGTTTCAAAGTATGTGATCCAGTATTCACCCACCCTGATCCTGAAGATCTACCTTCAGTTCCAGCCCAAATCAAACACACTTGATCAAACTAACAGCAGGGATTAATGAGACATGTTCAATTACATGATGTCAGAACTCCTATTGCAGGGTGATTACTGATTACTATAAACCAACAAACTTTTGCAAGGCACTCCTTAACCATGTCATAATACTGATCAACCATATCTTTATTAAACAAGATACAGCGCTATGCAAAAGTCTTGAGCTACATCTTATTTCTTCATATCTCACTTCCAAAGAGCCAGACTTTCTTGTGGTCTTTAATGTGGTCTTTGTGGACTTTAATGTGGTCTTGAATAACAGTTCTCCAGGCCTCCTGAAGGACTTTCAAACACTCCCACTTTCAGTCCAGTCCCTGAACCTGACCAGTTTCAGAGGAATGTTTTGTACAACACAGAGAATCATTCAAGCAGAACAAAGCACATCTAACTGAAGGCCTGAACCAGTGAAGAAACAGGAGAAGATGATTCCAGATGATCAGGCAGTGGTGCTGAAAGCTGAGTGGTTTCAACACCTTTATCTAGGCCCCTTGCATCTTTAGGCACTTCGCAGCCTGTTGCAATAAGACATTTATTCCCAGTTTTCATTTAATCTACTCAATAGTCCAAACATAAGACAGGCATAAAATAGTATATTTGCACCACCAAGGTGACCCAAAGCAAAATATAAAGATATGAGAGGAGTAAACAGAACTGTATATCAGTATATAGCAATGTTTTATATTTAAATGGCAATTATTTAGAACAGTCATTCATTTTACTTTAGCACAGTCAGGACAACTGAAGAGTTTGGGTGAGTATGAACAGTAAAAGCTGGAGACCAACCACCCTGCATGGTTGACATCCAACCATAATTTAACACACTTGGTCCTCAGAAACATCTCAATATTACGGCCAGGTGTGTCATATTAGAGCTAAACTTTGTAGGGAGGTAGGCCTCCAGGTGGAAGGGCTTGCCAGAGGTTGTGTACATGAGATTGTATTGTTAAATGAAAGAAATAGTATCATATGTTTTACTGCAACAGGCTGCAAAATGCCTGAAGATACAAGGTGCCGAAATAAAGGTGTTTCAACCATCAGCATTCAGCACCACCAGTATACTAATCACCAACCTGATCATCTGGAATCATCTGCTCCTGTTTCTTCACTGGTTCTGGCCTTAAGTTTGATGTGCTTTGTTTTGTTAAAATGTTTCATATGTAGGTCACTGTGTGGCTTAAAAAACAAAAACTCTCTGAAACTTGTCAGGTACAGGGACTAGACTGAAAATGGCAGCCTTTCAAAGTACAACTTGGGTAAGAAAACTCACCCTCTCGTTGCGGTCGGCACAGAAGAGGCGTGTGTGGTGGCGTTTCTGCACCACAATGTAGGTGATGCCGGGCTGATACTCTTTCTCCAGGCTGATGCAGGCCTCCCGGATGGCCAACAGCTCGTAATACAGCACCTGGGAAAGGAAATTAATCTTTAACATAAAGTAGGAGTAATTTTACTTTTTGCATTTAACATTGCATTTAACATACATAGGTTTTGCCATGACACTGTTCACTACCGACCTGTCTGAACTGTCCCTCCGACACACCGTCCCTGTAGAAGATGATTCTGGTGGGTTTGTAGCGAGTCGATTTGTAGAACTGGATGAGGAGTTCCCGCACCATGGAGGCCAAATCCTGAATCACCTCCTGCCGAGGCCGCTGCACCCGCACCGTGGCACAGTACCGACTGGGGTGAGCATCCATACTGCCCACGACCTACAGAGAGAGAAATGAGTGTGAAAAGAAAGGTGTAATGAGTAGGAACTACAGGTGTAAAGGCCTGATGAACTCATCTGAAGGTGCTGATTCGACAGCATTTATTTTGGAATGTTAGAAATGGGAATTGTAATTCAATTCAATTCAATTCAATTTTATTTATATAGCGCTTTTTACAACCAGGCTGTCACAAAGTCCAGGTCCGAGACCCTAGTGAGTAAGCCAAAGGCGACAGACGCGAGGAAAAACTCCCTCGGCTGGAGGAAGAAACCTCGGGAGGAACCAAGACTCAAAAGGGGAACCCGTCCTCCTCAGGTCGACCCAGAGAGAAAGGAACGACAATCTTTATGGGGATAAATAACAAGACAGGGCCTTAATGAACAACATTATAGACAGATAGGCCCTCTATGGCTAACAGAGTTAGTTTCACTAAGTGTCCAGAGAGGTAAATATTGTTGAAAGAGAAACTGAGAGTCCGTAGTCCATAAACATCAGGGTCAGGAGCAACAATCACCTTTAGGCAGCTTTAGGCAGCGGTTGCCCCAGCTTGGGGAAGGGCCAATTAGTTATGCATTTATTTTAGGCTAAGATGAAATTCTCAGACTGTTTTCAAATATTTTTTTTGTCGACCACAATAGTACCTATGGTTACATTTGCAGGAACTTACTGTATATTTTTTAATTCTTCTGCACTGCAATATAACTAAGTAATTAATTTTTCATTATGAGATTATTGTGAGACTATAAAATTATTTAAGTTTTTATCCCTCTATAAAAGCCCCCCCAATTTAAGTCACTTGAGAACTGAAATAAGCAAAATTTTCATTCAAAAAGAGTTTCTGTAAAACAACTAAAAATAAAAAAAGTTTCGCAATGACACTCTAGACTTCCACATAATTAATATCAATTAATATCAGATACACTGACAAGATTCAATATGTTCTCGCTTCACAATGTGTTTTTTTGTATTGTGAATCATGAAAATAATCAAATGAGATTTCATGATGAATCATTTCTTAAAGAACTGTAAGTGTATGGAACTGTTCTCAGTTCAGATATTTACACTCCAAGCAGTAGTATGAAGGAGCTAAACGTACCGCAGCAATGGAAGGCTTCTTCCCATCTCCAGCTGGAGGGTGTGTGACGTCTGCCCCAAGGAAGATCACTGGCTGCTGGAATACTGACGGCCTACAGAACACACACACAAAACATTATTGGTGTTAATTAGTAAACTATACACCACTACTGGTGTTAATTAGTAAACTAACTTAGCATAGTATTTACATCTACCTCTCTGACTGACCACATCATTCATTCTTTGTATATAGTATAGTGTC
>JBBPCX010000001.1:1239737-1253479 GCA_037974365.1 Hydrocynus forskahlii | reverse complement strand
AAACAATATTAAATACAAACACAGCAACCCTATTGTTGGTTTGGAGGGTAGTTATTGTGCTGCACACATAATTAAACACAACAGTAGAGGTTAGAAAAGGGGTTAGTTCCTCCAACAGAGGGGCCAGTCAGACGGACGAACGGACGGAGAGAGATGTGCGTGATTTAAAGGAAGGGTACCAGATAGTGCTCTGAGCTCACCCTGCCCCCGTACTGCAGCATGGGTGCTGGCAACACGCGGCCCGTCACGTGGGCCATCTCGTCCCGCACTTTAAACTGAAACTCCTGCACGAAGGGGTCCGCTTCATAGTTGGCACTGCGCACCTGAGAAAGACCAATGGAATGAGAGAGGGAGGGGCAAAAAAAAGGAAGGGAGGGGCGAAAAAAGGAAGTGAGGGGAAAAAATAGGAGACAAATCCAATGCTACAATGCTCTGCATTTTACCAAAAGGAATCCATGTGCAATGAGATCACAACAGAGATGTTAGAAAAGCTTTCTCCCCTGAAAAACATCCAGCCAACCGAGAGGCATTTTTAAATAATGCTGATTATAAACACACAACATTCACAACACTTGATTCTGCCTGAGCAGACAAACTGTTGTTTTTAGAATCTCAAGCAAGATTCTGTGCATCTTTGTCGGCACTGTCAGAATCATTCTGCCTACGTCTCATCACGTCTCTTAAACTAAGAAAAATAAATCAACTACTGAACTATGGCCCATACTTACCAATCCTCAGATGAACTGCTATTAATATGTTGCATTTCAGTCATTGTTAACACTGGTTACACTCCAGACTAATTAACAGACACAGAAATTACCTAAATTATTTAAATCAACCCTTACCTTAATCCAAAGCCATGCCACACACTTTCTACTGCTGTATTTAAAAGCTTAGACCTGGAAACCCTACACTCAGCCATATTCCTATAGGCAACAGTGTAAATACCATAACCAGCTTCGAGGTGACTGGTCGAAGTGGAAATGATTAGGCAGCAAAAGGTACCAGAGTAAGACACTGGTTCTAAACAGCTTTGGGTGCTCACCAGCCTGCTGATTTCCTCCTGTCTGTCCGGTGCAGAACGCGCTGTAGCTTTGATCATGGTGGACGTCTGATTATCAGTGAGTTTTTTGATGCACCTTTGCCCAGCTACTATATTACACACCTGTTAGGAAATTAGATGTAGCAACAAGTTAGAAAGGCTGCTTTAAGTGAGCTGGGAAAGAGGAAAAAAGCAATCAAAAATGCCCACAATGTAGCCCAACAAGGAATGAGAGCTAGAAAGGACCAAAGAGCAATACGCCACTTAAGTCAATTTTCTACAGGTACACAGGAACCACGTTGTGCCCAAACCATACTGTGACTGCACATAAGTTGTAGCACGCTTTGATTTTCCATGGTCTCTCAGCTCGATAATGGTGTTTCTAATGTGCAGTTCTCTCCCCACAGTTTATGGCCGGTCATCATCCCAAATCTGCATCCATGGAGTCAAGTCAGCAGAACGTTTTCTGTCAGAGCTGCATTTGTTATTGTGGTGTTTTACTTTTTTGAGTTTATTTTTTTCTTTGCATTTCTCACAGCCTTAAAGTTAAATTTACTACCTTAAAGTAGTGCTTGCCTTAAAGTAGTGCTTGTGCTCCACCGACTTGTACTCCACTTTTGTACAGACAGTTATTTGAACAAATAATAAAAATAAAAATAAAAAATATGGCCTCTTTCGAAGTCCACCTGTTGTCATGACAACATTTTTGATCAATCCAAAAGCAGTCTTTCAGACAGCTCAGCTGCAGCCCACTTTTGGCCCTGCTGTCAAGCAGCTTTTGTACAGGTTGTTTTATTTGTTTCACGGTATGGCACAGTTACTTATGCCAGTGGAAGAGCATTTTAGTAACCATTATTATCACAAAATCTTGCCTAGACCCTACAAGCTTTTATTAGTTATCATTATAATTTTAGCATACCATGTGCTATAATGATAATGTCTCACCTCTAAAGGCAGGTAGGTGTGTTTCTGCTCCTGGCCCACCTGCAGGCAAGGTAGGTGAGGATATTTGAGCTGCAGGTTGTACTTCTCTCTAAAATACTGAGCTACAGTCCGCTCCACCGTCTGCCCATTCTCCAACTGCAAGGGGAACCTGCAAACCATCAGAGGACCAGTTATAGCACTTACACATTGAACCACACGAGGGTGCCAGTGAGTGCAGTTCTACAAGCAAACTTTAGGAACCATATACAGTACGGTGCAAGACCTTAGGCAGCTACGCAAATAGTTCAGTACTGTTTTTCTCAGCATGTGATTGTGCCTTTCTGATAGCAAAGTTAATATTAGAGTAAATGCAAACAACCAAGAAAGCAGATGCTCCCCCCACATTAATATTACTAAATATACTAAATAAAACTAATAAGAATAAATACAAATAACATCATACAGTAAATAGTGATTTTAGTCTATCAATGCGTTCGGTAAGGAAGTCCTGTATTAATGTATTAGTTTCCATCAGAAACCTGGCTTGACCAAGTCAGTCTTTCATTAAATTAAATTAGGAGCCGCTGATGGAATTTCACAAATCCAAACAACGGCTGGAAGAACCGAGGAGAAATCTGGAACCGAACCTGTGTTCTCTTCAATATCAACTACCTTTTTTACAAACAAATCTTGATCATTTTGACTGTTTTCTTGTTTTGTTTACATTTAGTCTAATGTTAACTTTGCTAGCATCAAGACTCTTTGTCACACACAGAGGAAAATGGCTTTAAACAATGAGCATAGTACTGTAAAATGTAAGAATGTAATTTCTAAAGAAAAGATATGGTAAGTTTCTTCAGACTTTCCCCCTTTACGAGCCCCACACCAGCCTACAGGCTCTGTGACTCACGTTTGGTGGCTGGCAGGCCGGCGGGTCACATTACAGACACGGTACTTCCTCCGCATGGTTCCACAGTGGGTCACCTCCACCTTAAGACCTACAAAACACACACAGGTTGGCCAGGTAACAAATGCAGCACGTTCTAACAATGTCTGAAATAGCAACTTTAAGGAGAACAAAAATAGTTTGAAATAATTGATCCGGTTTTATTGTTCTATGCATGATTAAATGGTTTTGTGGTTCTGACAGGTCAATATACAGTACTGTGCAAAAGTCTTCAGCACCTGACAAAATTACACATAAAAGTTGTTTACTACTGAGTTGTTATGCTACATGTTAAAAATTAATATTACAATAAATACAAATAACATGAATACAGTAAATAGTGGTTTTATGTATGACAAACTGCTTGCTTAACCATTTCCAGACCTCTTTCCTCATGGAAGCCTACTATTACTTGTACCTCCACCAAAAACATGGCTTGGTTGTTTTTACTTAATTAGAATAAATTATGTGTGTTTATGGAATTTTATAAATCCAAGCAATGATTGGAGGCTTATAGAGCAGAAATATGGAGCCAAACCAGTCATCCTCTAAACTGCTAACAAAATAACTATGGAAAAAAAAATCTTGATACTTTTTAATACTTTGTTTGCATTTTTTCTAATGTTTACTTGTGTTTTTGCTGGAACTGATGACACAAATGTCTTTAAAGAATTTGCATAGGTGCCTATGATTTTTGAGCCAAAAATTCTTCTTGGCTTAAAGAGTGTCTAGGTCTTTCTGAAACGTTGATCCACACATTACACACTTCAACCAAACCGTAGACATCTGATCAGACAGGTTTGACATGCTTTAAGTTACTCATCATTACCCATTTATTTGTTTTCTACCCATTTCTTTGTGACTCGAGCACAATCAAGGCCATGATCTGGGATGAAACCCATGACTTATTGAGTCATAGCCAAGTTCTAGGAGTGTTGGATTAACATCAGTACCTCGTCAACAACAATAAATTGCTGTCCTCCAATTATCAAAGGAGATCTCAAAGAGAAAATGATGATTCATCAGGTCATGTTACTTTCACTAAGGTCCAGGCTTCATGCTCATTATAGATTAATTGTATTTTCACGTTGTGCGTGGTTATGAGTCACAGCTGGACGTGAATTCTATCAAAAATTCCTGCTTTGACAAGTTAAACTTTATGAAGTTTGTGACGAGATGCTGAGTTCAGTTCTCATTGTTGGCTTGTTAAATATCACCCACTGTTTAAACACTACTCATTTAGATACTACCTACCCGTGCTCGTGACTTTAAAGCGTACCTTTGATTTCTTTGGTGAATTTGACTCGGTGTGAATCTGTGAGGGGGCGAGGTTGTTCGTCAATGTTGTGAATGTCCAGAACTTCACACATGAACTGAATGACTGGCTGTGCTTTGTAAAAGGCCGTGGCAGACACTGAAGTTTTGGGAAAAGAGAGAAAAACAAATTAAAATGCATCGGTCACTAATTATTCTAAACCAATTAACAGTTGAACAGCATAAGAGACACTTGGTCATTAAAGACTAAACTGCATCAGAAGTTTGTTTATGTTAGCCCTTTCCAATGTAAAAACATGGGGAACTGTGAGGGTTTGGTGTGTATAGGTGAGCCCTAATGCTTTCTAACATTTGTCAATACAGATGCTGTGTGTACAACAAGATGTCCCAGTTTTCTTACTGAATGGCCACAGCGCTGCATAGTTTACTAAGTCCTAAAGTCTTTACTGTGGACACTTTAAGACTATCAAGAAAGTCAGTCATTTAAATGCAGAATGAATCTGCAGTGTGTGCGTAATTTGTCCCGATGGACAGTAAAAATAGTGATTTTAATCCATTGTGAACCTGCACTGGGTAGTTTGTACAGTCCGACAGTAAAAAGTGATTGTATTCCAGTATGAATCTGCAGTGTCTGTGGATTTAAAGTCTGACAGTAATAATTATAGGGTGATTTTAATCCCGTATAGAATTTGGGGAACTACACAGGTAACCTTATCCTGAACCACTCAACAAAAAAATGACATTGCAAAATGTTGAATCCAGCTCCTATAGCACTGAAAACACTTTGGATTAGATTTATGTGGAGCTTGATCATTATTAGGTGAGGTGGGGATGTTGGGGCGTGTTAGAGCAGTAGTAGCACACATTGTTGTATTTCCCTGTTCTATGAGTCATTCCAGAGGAGCTTGATAATGACCTGATGAATTGACTCCTGTTAGAGCAGGAAAATTATCAACAGCCAGTATACAGGGTTGTGGGGAACCAAGCACAGCTTTGCAAGACCATTTCAGAACTAATTAGTTCAGTTAAACAAAGCAAGATCAAACACCTCACATAGTTAGTTCATGAGAAGCGGTGGACAGCATTCCCATATGCAGTCATTAGAGATGGCCCCGATCCGATATAGCTTTAAATCCAACATCAGATATCGGTCGGACAGCCCCGATATCTATATTCCAGTTTGCAGCTTGCGCTGGACCTTAAACTCGACACTGTGTAGTACGAGATGCGTCACCGCCCCCATACCATGAACCTGCGGCAACTTCAATCTGAGCGAGCCTTGTTTTGAACAAAATGTCTCTCGTTTGGAGATACTAGAGTTTGGAAACGCTGAAAATGTTTTGCTCTTCTAATAAGTGGTTAGTAGTTTATTTATGTGATGTAACCTTACTAACAGACAGCACAATTTCAACAAAATAATGCTAATATTAAAGTAAAAAAAACATGTATTATATCGGAATCTGTATCGGTATTGGCAGTTGAGTATCGGAATCGGATACAAACTGGAAAAACCTGGATCGGCCCATCACTAGCTGTCATCATTGATAACTTCGCTACATGCTTTCCTAAATATATCATGGGTATCATAAGTACATCTTGAGCATTGAATGTGTCACGAAACAACAACATGTGGAGTAACATCAGAAGCTGCATGCCATTATTTTATTTAGATTTAGCATTCTTTTCAGATTACTTTATTTTTACTTTTTATTGTTCTAGTCTTTGTGTGTCTGTGTGACGATACAATCATAACAAAAGCGATATCCGCTAGGATTAATACATTTCCTGATTGTGATTCGAGCCATTCAACTGTATTTACAAAACCTAAAATGCGGCAATACATGCAATTTGAAAATGTATGGTAATGTTATTTTTATCACATAGCCTGTGCTTGGTGAGGATTGTGAAAAATCACAATATCATAGGCTGAGGTTATGAATGAAAACGTTCGTGATCTGCAAAGCTGCGTATTAATAGAGCTTTTAATTAAACTCACACCAAGTGTTGCATCGACTCAAACTGAAGCCACAGTTGCTTTCGCGCCCTTTCTGCTCCCATTTACTCTATTATGAAGGACACAATGAAGGTGTGACAAGGGGGCTTCTTTCAGACTGCTGGACTTTTCCCGCTGCTTGCTGATGAGGGTGAGGGGTGGAGGGGGTTCAGATGCAGAGCAGTGAATTCAGCCAATTGCAAACCACTTCCCAGCGTAATGAAAGCGTGGTATAAATTTGAAGGGGAAAAAACAAAACAAAACAGCCAGACAAAGAGACAGACAGAGCAGAGTGAGACAGACAAGAGCACCGCCCCAGGCAGCTGTAATCAAAAAACGTAATCTCCAGCCATTCAGTCAGAAAGAGGCTGCCCCTTGTGTCCATGGCAACTCTCCAAGCAGTTCCCACACTTTGTGCTCTTGTATAGTGCTAAGCCCTGACTTATCCTGTGAGTGGGTGGGTGATGTGATACTGTTATCATGACATTACATCATGTCACCGGTGATGAACTACGTCTGTTCCAACTCCAAAAAGAAAAGAAATTATGATGACGCTATGTTCCGTGAAATTATATTTTTGCTCTCACCATCAATGTTGAGCATCATCTTCCACATGGCAGGCCGTACAGACTGATGGAAGCCGAACCACACCTCCCTCCCCCCTCCCAGAGGATGGTCGTAGCCCTCTGGAGCTGAAAAAAAGGACCGACCCACTGGAGTGTACCTGAAAGAGGGTAGGAGCAGATGAGTAAGGAGTACCTACAATTTCACCAAGATTCAATTTGATTCTTCAGGATCTACAGAATTATTTTTTAGAAGTACTAAAAGCGCACACGCATGCGCGTGCACACAAATAAATGTGACAGTAAAAAATAAATTAAAAAATCCATGTCAAAAGGGCACTTTAATACATTTAACATTCTAAGTTCACAGTCAACCAAAGTACTGAATAAATAAATAAATACAAGATAATAAAAGAAAAGTATATTTAAAAAGTGCCCAAACAAACACAGCTGAAAAAAAAAGGGTTGAAACAAAGCGTGAACTTAAAAATAAGCATATAAAAGAAAAAAAATTAAATGTAAAGTTGGACAACAACTGCTATGTCCGTCACTATTAAGCGGACTTTGCAAGTTCTACAGTAAGTTTGTTTTTCCTGCGTGCTTTTGGACTTTTACAAGACGCTTCACAGAAATATTACGTTTTCACCCCTCATTTCCATGAGTGGCTTGTTGGCTGCTCCAGTTATCTCAGATGTTGCTGCTTTGAGGTCAAACACACTGTCTCACATTCCCTACATCCACAAACAGGGCAAATACAGGCTGGCCTCCCCAGTTTAAAATAGCTGCTGCCCAAATACTTCCCTGGTATTCTACAAATAGCAATGCAAATGCAAACACAATAATACAAAATACTATGCTCTGAGCTCACGATGGGCTTGATGAACTAGTGTGCCAATCAGAATGAAGCACAAAAAATAAACATCAGGTCTCTCCAGGTCTGTGTTCACGCATCTGTCAATCTTCTACCACATGGGTCGGACTTGCTTTTATTCAGAATCAGAAAACATTACAGATCCTGGAGAAAACTGACAATAAATACAAGGGGCGTTCAAAAAGTTTCTGCACTTTTATATTTTTGTTGGAAACGGTGAAGGTCAAAGGAGTATTAATTGGGCATGTCTGAGAATGCCATGCGATCCTGGTAAAATTTCATTGCAAAGAGATTTAAAAGTTTACACCCATGTATCTTCAATTACACCCCCAGCCTGCTAAATTTAAGTAAATTGCAGTGTAAGCAAGTAACCACAACATATTTTAATTATGTTCTCAATTTATTCCAGTGAAGAACAAAATAGTAAATAGAGTTCAAACAGCAAGACTGTTTTGTAAAGGCTCCAGTTTTGGTTCTTATGAGGCTGAATATTGTTTTCAGGGCTTCGAGGTTATCCCTCTAAACAGCCACGGGAATGCTACAGATGTAACAAATAGCCTGAAACAGGGAGGCGGAGGCTGGTTCAGAGGAGACACAGCAGCAGCTGGTGTCTGTCTAGCTGGTGATGACTAAAAGTTACAGAAATGAGCTCATTAATGAAGAGTGTTCCTCAGGGGAATGTCCCTCTTCAGCTCAAAATTTCAGTAAGAGTGCAAAATAATGAAGCAGAACCAAATAATTAAGATTAAATCTTTATATATAAACAATACATTCATAAAAATTCTGACTTATTCACAAATTTAAAAAAAGGTTTAAAAAAAAGAGGTCCTAAAGCTCAATTTTGTAATTATAAACTGATCAGCCAGAACATTAAAACTACCTGTGCAACATTGTGCAGGACCATCTTATGGGGAGAAAAAACCTGACACGTTGAGGCATGGACTCCACAAGACCTCTGAAGCTGAAGCTTTCATTAAATGACTCATACTAATGTTAACCACGTTTACTGAAACATCACTGTGTTACAGAAGTTATTAATATTTTAGCTCGAGTTTTGAACAAAGCCAGTCTGTTCTGCTGACGCACTTTGGCCAAGAGGCATAGATAAAAGTAAGCGGGTGTGCAGATCCCAAACACGGGGCAGTAGCTTCAAGGTCACTGCTAGCAGATGCATAAAAACATCTTTGTAGCCAAGCAGAAGTGTTAACCTAATCTCTGTAGATAATAACTCCCTAGGAAATATCCTGAAAACCTGAATGGTTGCGTAGTGTAGTGGATAACACCAGTACCTTCGAAGGAGGAGAGTGGAGTGATTTCTACCCTGGGTGACTCAACAGCGTACACCAATAAGAGTCCCTGGGCAAGACTCCTAACAATACATTCACCCTTTGTGATACCCAAAATGTATAAGTCGCTTTGGATAAAAATATAAATGAAAGCCATCTGTCCTTTATCTGACCTTCAACAAACCCTTTATGTAACTGCCTGCATTACATTTGATAAAATATTTCCAGGCAGGCCTTTCACAATTATTACACTGCCTACAGTATATGTATTTATTTGAGCCAATTGCAGGTATTTAAGCTGTCTAATCATTTTCTACAATTGACAGCTTTCATAATTGTTTGTTTACATAGCAAGAAATAGCATGTGAATTAGCTGTGCTTTTAACTGTGTTGAGAGCTAAAATATGTTGATAAAAGAAAGTAAAAATCGCCTTTATTGGGACACGTCATGGGTTTTTACAAGAACAATGTATGGCTGGTGCTAAAAAATAGTAGAGGTGAGTAATGTGTGTTTATTTGACAAGTATTAATCCCTTTATATGGCAACAGTTTATTTGACGTTTAATAACAAGTGTAGAGCGCTGCGGAGATTGATGTTTGTGTACTTAAGCTTTGGTCACATCTGTCTCCAGTTAGAAGTTACCAAATATTGACAGCTGTTAAGCAAAACAGCTGATCAGTCTTTTTCTATATTAACTGCAAACACTGATGGGAGGGGGGTTTAAATTGCTTAAATTGTTTTGGTTAAGTTGTTAAACGCAATTTTTATAAAAAACCCAAAATTACATGATTATATGAGAGTGGCCGTAAAACATTCAGTGATCCTGCAACAATGCCAAAAGATAACATGATAATCAGCAAATATTATACAGCCCTAAATTAGAATTAAACTCCAGAAATTACTAATAAACTCATTAAGGCTGATGACTATTAACTATAACTGCAAAAAAAAAGGCAGAAATATGCATCCAGTATTTAAAATATGCATCAGAGCATAACTTTCATACCACAGGGAGATAGCAGGTGTATCAGGAAAAGCCTGCTGAGCAAGCACATTTTTTCTATCCACTTCACAGCTGTTGAGATGTATGTGGTTCTAAGCGTTGAGCTTGTGAGATGAACTAAATCATGAAGGAGAAAAGAGACAGCAGCAGGGTATTGGAGATCTTTCACTTACTTCATAGAGGGCAAGTGCCTCAGCACCACGTCCACAGCGTGTACTGGGTTGGTGCTGATGGGCTTGTCCAGCTCCAGAGGTTCCGGCATCCCGCGTCCAGTTAGCACTTCGTGCAACAAATGCCAGCTGACCAGAGACACAAACTTGATGCTGACCTTAAATGGCCTGTCTTTGCCTCCTTCTCCTGGCAGCGTGACATCCAGGTCCACCTGCAAAAAACATTTATTTACAGATATTTAATGCAACCCTCATACTGCATTTAATGCATTGTGAAATCTCTCAAAACGTTTTAATTAAATTTTGCACGACTCAAAATTACACCGACTGAACTGATTCTAAAATTAATGCAGTTTGAAAACACCTTTGGTTCACCATAATACTTTTTGAACCCCTCAGCCAAGTAACTTCACATTTTTATGTGAAGGAGTAAGACAATTTAAAAAAAAATAAATAAATAAAAAAAAACAACAACACACTGATTGCACAATGTTTTTTTATGTTTTAAAAAAAACAAGAATTTGATTTCAGTCACTTTACTGAACATTATTTTAAAACTGCTATAAAGAACCAAGTAAAAAAGATTCTGCTGATTGACGTTCAGTCCAATTTAATACATTTTGAATTAAGTAACCAACCATTTTCATGAGAAGTTAAAGATATAAGATGGCTGAACTAACGTCCAGGTCCGACTTACTCCTGCCGGTGCCACAGGCAGTGGATTGGCTGTATAGAGGCTTTTCTTCCCATCATAAACTGGCCTTCGATCCCCAAAGATGGTCACCTTAAAGTGCTGCACCATGGAGTCCACCACCTCCCTGTATGTTAGAGAGAAAGGCACCCAGATTAGCCCTTAGAACCCTGAGGGTATTTTTCCCCATTTATAGATTACTTGCTCTTTTCTAATATTTAAAGCCTCAATCAATAAGTAATGGACAAGTATCTCATACCCTTTTTTTAAGGCACAATCTAACATGAAAAAATATTTGGACACAACTGACCCCCACCCCCAAAAAAAATAAATAAATAAATAAATAAAAACAGAAAATCTGTTAAGTTCTGTCTCTTACTGTAAAAACCCACAAACAAACAAACTGATGCTTTTGGAAATCTTAAGCTCACTCAAATTAGTATTATAATAACAGGTGTTGGGAATTTGTTTTAAAAACGGTACAATATTCGCAATCACAAATAAGTCTGCTTCAGGCAGAGTTCATGTATTTACAGTAACTTTCGGTCTGTGCTGCTTCAAAACAGTCAAAAGCACCACACACACACACACACACACCCCTTCCGACCCCCACACCTCTAAACCCATCCCACGCACACACAAGTCATTGGACTTCTCACACCATGCTTTTTTTTGTCAGAAATAAAAATATATTTACTTGTTTTGACTTTTAAACAATACCATTAAAAAAAAAAACTAAAGCTATTTCTAAATATTAAAAACTATACATTTTGTGTCTTTTTCAAGTTTTAGAGCTCTGATTCTACCTGACATAGGAACCCCGAAACAGCTTCCTGTAATGTGCGAAGCCTCCACTATCGACACAAACACATGGAAGCTCCAAATAAGGGCATACTTCTGTCGAAGACAATGTTTTAGCGGCAGTGCGTTTGTGATGCGACAGCACACCAATCAATTTCTGAGGATTAAAACTAATGAGGCAAATAGGGGTGAAAAAGGCACTGCTGGAAAACTCCAGTATTCTTCAGTCTAATCTCTATTTGGGTTTTCTGTTACTTTTGAGTTATTTCCGACTGTGTGCTACAGATGCAGCATATTTAGCTGAAAAACACAGGATCTGTTTATCCGTTGACCTAAGAAACAGGCATGGGACTCCAGCTAGGGAGTCATCTGCTGCACCAAAACCTTCCTGCTGTTTTGAGGGTGTGTTCAGACTTAGCAGGTATGATTTGATTAGGACGAACCCTGGAGCGACTGTGCCGATACTGTGGATCGTTACAGCAAATGAGAACGCTGCCACGCAAACCCTGGTGTGCACCAAAGAAGCAGACTGAGGCCTCCTGATCAGGGCACTCTCTGTCTACTTCTAAACCAACTCTGATGCAGTTCGTTTGAAGAACAGATGTAACATGGACCAAAGATGTCCAAACAACTAAAGATGGAATAAACAGTCTCCTCTCTGCTCCTGCTCTCTTCTCTACTGCTGTTTTGACACATGCATGTGTTTTATCTCTTCATGAGCTCTGAATCAGTAATTACAGAACAAAGTTTTGGTTTTAAAACAAGTCTGAGGCACATTCTAAGCCATTATATAATCCTCAAATACAATTCCATTTTTTCCCTGCTTTCTAAAAGAGGTAATCCACTTGAGGCTGTGTTTTACAGGTATTTCACTGCGCAAAAACCTAAATAATGACATTTTATATTATTCTTATCTTTTATTGTGTCTGTGTGCCTGTGCAGTCGTACCATAAGCAATTTCCTCCAGGATCAGTAAAGTTTTCTTATATACAAAGCCACTTGTTCACTGTTTTAGAATATCATGACAAATAAAACATGACAATAGCGTAATAAAGAAATGAACAAAATAACCGACATTTAAAAAAAAACAGCCTTTCGTCCCGACCAGTGGAATCAAAACTACAAATCTAAATCAATCCAAACACTTTAAATCACATACAACATACCTGTTGACTCTCCGTGGGCACTTTTCAGGTTTAATGTCCACCTCATAGAGGTAGACGTCCATCTTGGGGATCTCCACCTGGAAGCAGTTGGCCAGCAGCTTGATGGGCTTCCCCATGGTGCCATAGCCAGGCCTCCGGGGCATGGAGAAGAGGGACTGGGCCCCAACGGCTCCTGCTGAGACAGAAACAAAGGAGAGAGAGAAATATTTACGCTCAAATCTGGTCAAGAGATACTCAAGAGAAGAGTTTTACGGCAAGATCTGTGAAATATGTTGATCGCTGGGTTTCACATCCAATCATGGATCTGTAATGTAGGATAAACAGACATTTGTTCCCTTAGTACCCTATTCAAAAAGGCCTTTCTTCAATAGGCTAAGGCTGAAAACTTTGCGGACACAGACATTTCAGAAGTGTGATTACAATTGTAAACCTTATACTGTGGTGAGTAATCAGTACTGAATGTTACTTGAGGTTCTTCACGTACAAAAAAATCTGTGTAACCTTGGATTCCACATCCAAGGTTACACGGCACTGACATCTGGTAGTAGTTTCCTGACACTTAAAACATCCTCAGACCAGCAGTTCCCCCCCTTCTATCAAAAAACTCTGAACTCTCCAAGCATGTGGGGGAAAAAACAAAAACAAAACAGTGACTCACTGAAGAAAAAGGAAAGAACACAGTGGCACGCTGACACAGCCGAGCTCAGCAAAACAGCAACCGCCTTGAAACACTTACACTACGAGAGAGCGGCAGCCACGTGCATGCCAGAGTAACAATGTGTCACAAGACGCCACCCACACAAACTGGATGTTTTATATGTTGGTCACTATAATTTCCCTCCGGTGAGAAATAACCTCTCATGCCCCAAGATTTTGTGTTCTGGTGTCGATATGTTGATGTGTATTCACACACACACACACACACACACACACATATATATACATATACATATATATACACATATACATATATATACACATATACATATATATACACATATACATATACA
>JBBPCX010000001.1:1227775-1238206 GCA_037974365.1 Hydrocynus forskahlii | reverse complement strand
CCCCTTCACACACGCACCACCGTACACCTCCACCCCTTCACACACGCACCACCGTACATCTCCACCCCTTCACACACGCACCACCGTACACCTCCACCCCTTCACACATGCACCACCATACACCTCCACCCTTCAGACGCACCATCGTACACCTCCACCCCCTCACACACGCACCACCGTACACCCCCACCCCTTCACACACGCACCACCGTACACCCCCACCCCCTCACACACGCACCACCGTACACCTCCACCCCTTCACACACGCACCACCGTACACCTCCACCCTTCAGACGCACCACCGTACACCTCCACCCTTCAGACGCACCACCGTACACCTCCACCCCTTCACACACACACCACCGTACACCTCCATCCCTTCACACACGCACCACTATACATCTTGTCAAAAAGCTGCTTTACAGAGTCCTGGTCCGAGCCCATAGTGAGTAAGCCAAATGCAACAGAGGCGAGGAAAAACTCTCAGCTGGAGGAAGAAACCTCAAGACCCAACAGGGGAACCCATCCTCCTCAGGTCGACCCGGAGAGAAAGAAAAGAAATCCTTTATGGGGTAGTATAACGAGAAGGCCCTCATGAACAAGATTATTGACAGATAGGCCGTCTATGGAGAGAAACTGATTGTCTGTAGTCCATAAAAAAACAAAATCATAAAAGTTCCATTCCCAAACTACGGGGGACAGTTTTGCTCAGGGACCCAGTGGTGATATGCTGTAGGTAGGATTCAAACCCATGACCTCTTGATCCAGAAGCAACTATCCTACCCACAAGGCCACCACCACCACCCTGACACGCACAATCGTACAGCTAGACACCATCACACATCTACACACCTTCACACACACCATCGTGCATCTGCACACATTGTAGCCAAGTTTATTATATCCATGTCGCATAGTGTGATTTGTAACGATCTTACAAGATTTCTGAAATCACACAGTATGTAGAAGCCACTGGACACTTAACTATGCAGAAATTTCTAAAACTCAGAAGAGATTTCACTCATATGATCTTTGGGTCATTTCTATTTGTCAGTTAGTCATAGAGTGTTCACACAATGCAAAGGCAGCAATTTTTTAAAATGGTATAAAAATGAAAAATTAAGAGGGGTTGATATTGGTTTAGATTTAGTTTTAGATTTGTTTCAGTGTTTTGAACAACCTTGTTCCTCTCTGCAGCCGCTGAACTAGGTTCAGTATGTTTCAGGGTTGGGTGATGAAGGCTTTGGGTGACTCCTGCTTTATTCCAGCCACGGAGCTTTAACCTCTCCGTCCCAGGAGAAAACACCCCCACCAAAACAAAGCGGCCAGCTGCCCCTCTGCACCAGGGAGGGGGGCGGTTTTCAGAAAGTAAGAATGAGTGAAGGAGTAAGACAAGACATAAAGTGGGCCTCTCTTGCTCTATCATTTTTCTCTCTCGCTTACTCTTATTCTTTCTCTGTCCTTCTCTCTATGTCTTTCTTTATATATTTTTTTATCCTTCTCTTTATCTTCTTTCTATATATAAACATATTTTCTCACTTCATCTCTCTTTCATTCTCACTTTTCTTTCTGTCTCTCTCCCTTTCTTTCTCCTGCTCCTTTCTTCCTCATCTCGCTTTCTCTCTCTCTGCTAAATTATTTCCGTCATTCTCACTTCTGTTCCAGTTGTACTCTGTCTAATTAAGGCTGAGAAACCCTGACACTTCTTAAATCCACTCTTTCCTCTTAAATGTTGTTTCATTGACTCTGGGACTAAATGCGATCGATCCAGTTGAGCTTAATGCAGTAAGATAGACTGAGATTGAGCGAGTGACGCTCACTTTGTGCTTTCTCTTACTTGCTCCAACTTTGTTCTCTCTCTTTGATGCTGTCTTGGCCTCTCTCGCTCCGCCAGCTGCATGGAGACAGAGATCTTTAAAGCTGCGTTTATGACTGGTGTTCTTAGATCAGCTCCGACTAAATCCTTTTTGTAAATGAAGACGACTTTTAACGTCTCTAAAAATGAGCTCACATTATAGATCACACTTCTGCCATGCTGCAACTATACAGAATCCCCCCAATACAACATAACAGGATTGAACAAGACAGAATTGCTACATTTCTAACTGTTTCTTGAAGTTATTACTGTTAGTTTAATGTTAAATACAATCACCCTGCATACTGAACTGAACTAAACCAAGCAAGAGACCCCCACACGCTCTCAGATTCTCTTACACTTAAGTTTCTCTCCCCCAACACCCCAGCAGAGAGAGAGAGAGAGAGAGAGAGAGAGAGAGAGAGACCCACACCCTCACACACAAACACTGGGGGCCCCCAAAACATTCCCAGCCTCACCATAGCAACACCACAGCAACACATTGTCATTGAGATGAGCAGACCTGGGGGTGTATGTGGTGTGTGTGGGGTTTCAGAGCGATGGTTTGAGCACCTTGGCCTTATTCAGAGCGCTGTGTTAGCCATCGCTACGCTAATTCAGCCGGACAAGGTCATCAATCTTTCCCAAAACATACCCACATCCCACCCCCTCTCTCTCCCCCCCGGGCCTCCCCCACCGCCCAGACCCCAAGTTAAAGAGCCCCCAGCACCTGCTCACTTTAAAAACTGCACCCACAACAGGTACACGTGTGTGGAGATACACATCTACCCACAGCGTCCAAACACCCATTTCATTACAAACGTTCTTAACTTGACTGTACCTTTTATGTAATGTACATATATACACCAATGATATATTTGTGTAGTATAGTATCATTCTAATTCTACATTATAATTTCAGATAATGTACAATTATTAAAAACAAAATACAATATTAAATGATGAAGTGAATGAGAAAGACACCGAACATCAAGAAAGAAGAAACAATTCTAACATTTAACATGCAGAAAGTTTTAACAAGGGCTGGTCAATATGAAAAATTAAAATCTCACAAAACGTACTATTACAAAACATCTCCCGATACTGAGACTGGCCCGAGTAATGTGAAATATTTCTTTATGTTGGTATTATTTTCTATATCTAGTATTTGGACATTCTTTAAAGGATAGCAGCACAGTTCATTGCTAAATCTATGGGAATTTAGTATTAAATCTTAAAATAACTGACTGAGTCAGCAGGCTAATTAAGTTACTTCACTCAAAACGGAGTTAATAAAGCCAAAGCTGCCGTTTTATGTTAACTGCCACCTTAAATTAGAACTTTAGTTTCATTTCTGCCTTAAAGTAGAACTTTATTTTCCATTCTGCTCTAAATGGTGCACTACTATGTTCTGACCGCTGCAGCATTTAAGGTGGAATGAAAAAAGTTCCAACAAGATGACAGTAACACCAACACCAACAATGGGACAGAAACTCGGCTCTTCATTTGGCAAAGCAGTGAAACACAGAAAATATTCCGCTAAACAAAAATTTTGATTTACATCCTAAACTTCATTACTGCGGTTTAATTCAGGCAGACTCCTGTGTCTCTGTATCTGACAGAACAATTGCTTACAATATTTCTCTTTGCAAGGATGCTCACATATGTAAGGATGCTTACAGATGCTTACATATGTAATTTGTATCAAATTTGACTATTTTCATTTGAAATCAAACAATGAAATACAAGGCATTAACAAAACTGGTTTATTCAGCCATTCATTCAGAAACCAACAAGTATCTGAAGCCTAAGAACCACTATTGAGGCCAGACCTTCTGCACACACACGATACATCACAACGTATTTTCTGACATTGGAAAAGTTGGAACAGACAAAAAAGAACAAGCAGTGCAGCACTTAAAAAGTATGATCAAAAACTATCCAAAAGTAATGACAATATCTACAATGCATTGAGAAAAGCATGTTTATAAATACATTGCCTAGTCCTGATTCTAATAAAAATTCATAGCAAGATTTAAATTCTAATAACATGAATATCAATTCATGTTCTAATAGCATTAATATCCAGACTGAAGTTGTAATAAAAAAATCATATCCAGATGGGAGTTGTGATAAATATTAACACCCAGACTGAAGTTCTAATAAAAAATGTATATCCAAATTGAAGTTCTAATAAAAAAAATAATAACCAGCTTAAAGTTGCACTTAAAAAGTAATAACCAGATTGAAATTCTAATTAAAATGAAGTCTGATGTTCTAATAAAGATTAATACCCAGGTTCAGATTCTAAAAATAAAATCCAGAGAGACTCTTATTACAGAAGTAGTGATAAAGTCTCAAGTCAGATCATTTGACCAAATCAGTTCTAATATTATTTGTATATTATTTCCTTATTTAATTTTGTTCACCTAATCTCAAAAACTAAAAAGCATCAATTTTACTGTGTTATTATTGAATACAATGACAGTAATTACTAATCCGAAAACTTCTGAACAGCAGTTTGTGTTTATAACTGAAGAAGAAAAAAAAACTCATTCATTGACCACAGCCTCCATTCAGACCCGCACACACACACACACACACACACACAGACACACACACGACGGAGGCAGATGGCTGGAAAGGGAGCCAGAAGAGGGGGGCAATAGTTAGTCCGCCCCGTTAAGGAGCTGGATCGGGGCAGAAGTGGAGTCCAGCTCCAGAGCCACACTGGCACAGCCCCTGCTGGCCCGGCGTTCGGGCCCAGATGTCTTGCCGTTGAGGCCTAAGTGTGTAACGCACTGAAGTGTGCGGCGTCCACACAGCCACCACCTGGTCCACTGCAGTACCCCCCCATGACCCCTCACCTTACATTCAGTTACAGCTGCACTCACTGTTCATGGGTTTTTGCAGCAGGTTGGGTGAGGGTGCATGTTAAATGTCTGGTTACTTTACTTATAGGCACTCTTCCATGGGTATACAGGGACCGCGCTGTACCTAAACTGTACTGCGATGGCAGTTGAAGACGGTAGATGAAGTTTTGTTTTTCCGGTGTATCTCGGCCTGATAAGTTTCTGACACATCTGCAGCGCAATGTTGACGTAAAATCACAGGCAACGACCCAAAGCCACGACCATGGAGTCGTACCAGTGGGACGTTTTTCTGTCAGCGCTGCTTTTGTCATTTTTGCCGTTTAGTTTTTTTATAGTTTTGTTTAAGTTTTTTACCTGACCCAGCTAACTCGTCCTGGTTCACCTCTGCATTTCTCACAGCGTTAAAAATACATTTGTTAGCATCATAGAAAACTCCCACTGAAATTTATCTTCAGCCCAAACAAACAGCAGTGCTTGTACTTTGTCGACTTTCCAGTTGATAGTTTGTATCTCCACTGTTGATGTTTTTTTTTTTTTTGCACAGACATTTTTTGACCAATCAGTGATCGAGTGATGCAGCCAGCTCAGCTGTGGTCCACTTTTAGCCCTGCCCAGCTCAGGTATGGGTTGCTTTATTTTTAATGGAAAAATATTTGTATGTCGTGGTTCCTTGTACCAGTGGAAAAGCACTATACGATGGTTAATATAATTATGTCCGCTAGTTTGGCTGTAATAGAGTTAAGCAGGAGGCGACACTAAGGGGGTCAAGGTCAATCCCTACTCGCGCAAAACTGTCAGTACCAGTGTAATATTTTTGCCGCTAATGATAAAACTGCGGGTCGTCAATATCGGACGATATTATCGACCAATCAGATTATCAGTCAGGCCCTAACAGGAACTGTAATATCATCAAATATTCACAAAATGAAATAGGAGAAGGAAACAAACTATCTCTTCTTTCAAATGTCATTCTGGATCATTTCTACTGGTCCAGTCATGAAATTTTGATATGATATGAACAGACTACAATTACTGTATCAAAAACCAAAACGGAGATACAAGGTTTTGTTCTAAGAGTGAAGCTATGTAGCAATAGAATCACATCTGTCCACCTTAAAGGCCAAAATCCCAAACACAGTGACTGATCTGTACAACTAATATAAATTATCAAACAGGTTTCTGTTCCGTATGACAGTGTAATGTTCACCTGCTGCAGCCAGCATAGGGAGATATATTTAAATGTGTTGGTTTTGTGACATCACAACAAAAACTAGGATTCGCAAAACGGGATGTTTTTATATCTTTGTCTTATATGGACTGCACGGGTAAATGTACCATTGGACACAATATACGCAGACTTTAAGGTAGAAAAGTGATAATATGGACCCTTTAATAAAGTGAAAGGCATCGGAATTGCAAAATGTAGCACTAAACTCACAATACTGACATTTGTCCATATCGTGGAGTTCTAAAACGGTACTATTTACCTTTCTTACATCGAAAAACTATCAATGTTGTAATATTACCTGATCATTCAGGTAATACTGTAACATACTGGCTATACTGGTAAAGGTACAATACACCAACATTGATTTTTAAGTCATACTGGTTTTGGGAGATAAACTTAAGAGGTTAACTAAACGGTGATTCAGATTCAGATTGACCGTACGTAAATACTGAAAAAAAACAGTCTTCTTCTGTTTTCTTTTCCACACATCTGGTTAACATTTACAATAAGAGGAGGAAAAAAGCAGTCTTATCAAAACAAGACCTGTCAGGTGTGCAAGATGTGGAGTAGTGGTGCTGAAGAAGGATGGGGTCATGAACTTTGTGCAAGTTTAAATATCATCTGGTTCCACACGATAGGAGGTAACAACACCACAAATTATACAAATATACAATCCTAAATACAGTCCAGTGCAAGTGTCAATTAATGACCAATCACTAATAAAACTTGTGAATAAACGTAGTGTTTATGCGCCAACGTGGGATCTCTACGTCCACTTAAGCTACAAAAAATTAACATTTATTTTTATAAGACAGCGGTAACAAAGTGAAACAAATTTCGGAATCTGCTCTTTATAGACTGTAAGAAATGCATCATCAAATATAGGTTTGAAATATCGGCCGACATCGATATAATTCCGATATTATTGCGCATTGCTAGTAGGCAACGTAAGTTCAATCACAGCAAAGCTGACCTTACCATTAGTGCTTAAAAGACTTTTTAATGAAGGACATGCTCACTGTAGCATAGCACAGCAGGCAAAATACTAGATAAATATTATTTTAGATTTTTTAATGTTTTGTTTTTCTACCATATAAAAAAACTGGAATAAAACGCAATGTGTATCTTGTCATCCAACCCTACCTGAAATCAGGGACAATCAAAGAACTGAGACATCACTCAAACAACCAACTCTGGGGTCAATTCTGATCCCAATGTCAGCAAAATCTGACGGCACATTTATCAGACTAGTGTTGCTGATGTCCCAGCACTGCAGATGAGGACAGACTGTGGTCAGTACTGAATACTGACCCATGCAGAATAATATAAACAATTATATGATATGGAAACCAGTCTAATCCATCAACAAGGTCAGTAGTCTGCAGGTATCTACACTGGTGCATTAAGACAAGACCCTCTTAAAGAGCAAAACAGTAAAAGAAAACACACATCTGGATAATCAGATAGGGCCCAAGCCATATTTTACCATAATCAATACCCGTTTCAAGGAAGGGTGGTTGGGTGGAGTGGAGTGGAGTGGAGTGGGGTAGGGTGGGGGGCCAGGAGGGGGGTGGTCAGACCATCTGCATGTGGAAAAGGCCTCCTCACTAAAGATTCCCACGACCCTGCTGCCTCCTGACCCCTCTTATACATTCCCTTCTCGTCTTTCCGTTTGAACTTCTATCCTAAGATTAAAATGCAGTCATTTTTTAAATATATTTAGAATAAAAAAATAGACTGATGCACCCCTACATCGACCCTGCAACATGCTCGGACCCTGCACACATGCTCAAACAAAAAAAGCAACAAAATGACACTTAGTACCAAAAACAAGAAGATAAACCAAATAAAAACAAACTTACCAGCGCCAGACGCTCCCGGCTCCATCCCATCCACTCAGGCGAGCCGTCTCAACGCAAGCCCCGGGGCTCAGTCGCCTCGGCCCTTCCTCTCTCTCCCAGCCGGGGAAAGCGTCTCCGTCCTCGCTTGGAAAAAGAAGAAACCCACCCCCTACCCTTCTGCCCCCTTTGCCCCCCCTGCCCCCTCACCCCTGCTGGAAACCCACCCCCAGTCCCCCCAGTTCCCCCACAACCTCCAGGAGCCTGCAGAGCCGGGAGACAATAGCTCCGTCCCGCGGGGCTGGCTGCAGCGCCACGCCGGGACTCGTCGCTCCGAGTCCCGTCTGGCCGGGCTCCGCTCCTCGGTGTGGCTCCTTTTTTCGTCTTTTTCTTTCTTTTCTTTTTCTCTCCTTCCCCTCTCTTCCTCTCTCTCCCCCTCTCCCTCTCTCGGCGTGTTGTGGGTCCTGCTCACCGTTCAAGCAGGACTCTCCAGCGGAGAGGAGCAGCCAAAAAAAAAAAACAAAACACCCCCCCCAAAAAACAAAAATCCCACCGCGGGCGACCGACGGAGAGAGAGCCGCCTTCTTCACCTCCTCCTCCCGCCCGCGGAGCAGCCGGACACTGGCGGGCCGGGCTGCTGCTCTCTAGCGGGCGGTGGAGAAACTGGAGGAGAGAGACGGAGAATGAGAGATGAGGAGAGAGAGAGAGAGATGGAGAGAAACACAGAAAGATGGAGAGAAAGATGGCGAAAGAGAGATGGAGAGGGGGTGAGACAGAGAGAGAGAGAGAAACAGGGAGAGAAGGAGAGAGAGATAGAGAGAGATGGAGAGAGAGAGAGATGAGAAAGAGTGAGAGAGACAGAGAGATGGAGAGGGGGTGAGACTGACAGAAAGAAATGAAAAGAGAGGAGAGAGGCAAGGAGAGAAGGAGAGATGAGAACTAGAGATGGAGAGAAAAAGAGAAAGAGAGGGAGAGAGATGGAGAGACAGAGAGAGAGAGAGAAATTGAGAGAGAGAGGGGGAGAGAGAGAGATGGAGAGACAGAAGAGAGAGGTGGAGAGAAAAAGAGAAAGAAAGAGTGGCAGAGAGAGCGAAAAGACGAGAGAAGGAGAGATAGACCTCAGGCCAGCTCCCCCAACACACAAACAGGGTTGGTCATGACCAGAACTCGTCTTTTCCTTGCTTATCACTCATCCACTTTTCCCCCTTCTATACATTGGTCACCCAATTCAAATTAGTACAATTTCAGGAGATGAAACTTTCAGTCTCCATACAGTGACAAAAACAAAGTGAAACTTCGCATGAAACCTCAGGCCACCCCCCCCCCCACATATCCATCCCCTCATTCAAGCCCTGCACTCGTCTTTTCCTTAGTTTTCATGCATCCTTTTTCCTCGGTACACTTCCCTTACATTTTCGGCCACATTTAAATGAAAGGGGCTTTGTTCATTAATACTTCACTATTCAGCCACAAAGCTTCATTGGGCACAGACTGGCCACATTATCAGGAACAGCTCATCCGGGGCATGCACAGCCATCTCAACATTTCTTCAGGAACTTTCTATCTAGTTGATACTGACAGTGTTCTTGTATTTTTTGTAAGTTTTGTAATTAATAATTTTGATTTTAAGTAATTAATTTTTCAATTAATACGTTTGTAAATTGTAAATTGATGTTCGGAGTTCCGACGTTTAACAGTGAGGTAACAAAGGTAAAATTTAAACTGACAATAAACAGTATGAATAATATTTTATTTGCAGTATTTTTGGAATATTAGGTTACTTTTTAGAAATTCTATAAGAAATTCCTAAAAAAAAATTAAGAAGTTTATTTGTTGGAGAGACTGTGTGACAACGGATATTCATAGATCTGACAAAACAAAGGACTGCTTAAACCTAAATTGTGCAAAAATAATTTTTATAAATTGATAAATACATTTCAGTATGAAAGTGTTTGCTATTAAAATCACAATCTTAAAATAAATGTATTTCTTGTGGGAGTTTATTGATCTTTCATCAATCATTTAGAGTGATATTCTTCAAGTAACTTTAGTCAATCAGCTTTAAACGACATTTAAACTCAATTTTAAGATGGAGGCAAAATAAGCTAAAATAAGTGAAAACTTCTTAACACACTTTGATGTTTAATATACCTTGTACATATTACATTTACAGCCTTTATAAGATGCTCTGAACCGTAGGAACTTACAAAAGAGTGTCCAACACTTATGGAGCAAGTACTTATAGAGAAACTGCAATTTTAAGACATTTCAGATCAGTCTAGAGCTTTTTTGAAGAGATGGATCTTCAGGCTGTGCTTGGAAACCTGTAGCATCACAGGAAACCACTGGAGCCAGAGAGGGATTCTGCTGCTCTTGTCTGCTTAAGGGGCTCACACTACCAGCAGAGAACCACAGAAGAGAAGGGTCTGGACTGGGTTTGGCTTGTGCTTAGGGGTGGCAGATCCAGATGACGGTTCCTGACAATGGAATGCTGAGGAAAAATAAAAATACTCATAAAAGACTGTAAATCATAAAAGACCACGATAACAAAAGCACACACTCTCTTCTCCCTCACACACCCCACACACACCCTCTTCTCCCTCACACACCCCACACACACCCTCTTCTCCCTCACACA
>JBBPCX010000001.1:1177994-1200916 GCA_037974365.1 Hydrocynus forskahlii | reverse complement strand
ATTATTAAGGTGCAAACAGAGGGGGTTCAGAGTGGGTCAGAACTGTACACAGTGGTGGTGGATGGAACCAGACATCTGCTGCTAAATGCACCCTCACAGAAAGCTATTCCATGACACGTTAATGGTTGCGCCACCTGACGCCCAATATGTTGTTCTACCAGAGTTTGAGAAGCTTTTGATCCTAAAACTAAACCCATTCATGGTGGAGATACAGGGTGTTGAGACAAAAAGTCCCCAAAAACAACTGATTTAGTTAAGATTCTCCACTATTTTACCATCATTAACATCCATTTAAAGACTCATGTGGATGCTCACTTGAGGTAAATAATACAACCACCACTGTAATATGATAAACAGTCCCCATGAACTTTCCGACTAGTTTGTGGTAGTTTTTCCTGTTACAGTGCTGCCACCTGCTGGTTAAAAAAGGTACTGCTCGAAGTGTTCGTTGCCTCTCTGCTTCTCTGGCCTGTCACTGCAGGCTGAGTCAGGAGTCATGTGGGCGTCATGTGACATTTATTGATAATCACCCCTCTGTCCAACCAGCAAAACCAAAACCACATTCAGACTCAAGCTCAGTTCACTTTTGACTGGTAAAAAATAAACCAGCATCATTAGCATTAAAAAAAAGGGTTGGCATAATATTCCAAATGATCGATCCCTATGAAGTGCTTATGAAGTATTAAACAAAGTTTTAAAAAAAATACAAACGCAAAACTGCACATTTACTGTATTTACTGTCTCTGTGTGTGTTCCCAGTTCCCCTTCCTATCTTGTCCTTAATACAGACATAAAACTCTGTATTCCAGCATGCAGAGCACAATGAGTGAGATAATGAACCACTGAAACACAAACAATATCCTGAATCCGAGCAGGTCAGTGTAAACATCTCCTGTCATTTTCTCCTCATTGTGCCACCACCTCAAATAATTGAGGGTCAAGGTCCAGCTGACCTCAGCACTGCTGGTCACACAGCTGCACCAAAAGCAAACACACCTGAGCAGATAAGCTGGTATAACTATCATCAGGGTGTAATGATTTAGTAGACTATCATTAAAGGTGTGATAAGGGTGTTAAACAGACGACTCAGGCGTACGAGTTGAATGTGCTTGACTGGTGCTGAATTAACACTATAAATAATGCAGTTATTTACATGCACAAAAATTCTATTTTCTGCTTGTCAAATTGTCTTTGGTATATTGAGCAGATTTAATGAAAGAATTGTGAACATATATTTTACTGTGACAGGCTGCAAAGATACAAGGTGCCTAGATAAAGGTGTTCCAACCACTCAGCATTCAGCACCACCCGTATACTAATATTCTACCTGTTTTCACACTGGTTCAGGCCTTAAGTTAGATGTGCTTTGCTGTGCTTGAATAATTCATACATAGGTCACTGTGTGGCTTAACAAACAAAAAACAGTCCTCTGAAACTGGTCAGGTTCAGGGACTGGACTGAAAATGAGAGTGCATCAGTGCATCGTTCCACCCCAGTTATCATTATAACAATTCAGTGTGTGAATATCTAATGACACCTCACACACCAAACACACGTCAGCAATCAGAAGGTCAAAAGGATCCATTCTGTCTGCCTTGGTGTATCTATAAGTGGCCGAGTGTGTGTGAGACGTCATTTTCAGAGTGTGTATCAAGAGCGTACTCACCCCAGCACACACCCCAGCGGGCCTGGGACAGCTGACACACTGAGGCCGGGGGGAGCAAGTGGGCGACCGGGTACTCTGTACAGGAGCTGTTGGTCTGGCACCATAGACACTGTCAATCAAAATGACAATTAGACATATGACAGGGGACAGGACGCTTTTCATTTACAATAAAAGCAAAAGTGATGTGTTCTTCATAACCCCCCTCACTAGGCTCCATCCAATAATGCATTCCTCTAGGTCTACTGCTGTGAGCGTGGGCTGGTAAAAAATCCATTAAACCTAATTATTATTAATGATAATTTAAATAAAAAAAGATGGGATAAAATATCGACACAATCTACTGCTGGAGCTCCAGACTCTCACTGATCTACTGCTGGAGCTCCAGACTCTCACTGATCTACTGCTGGAGCTCCAGACTCTCACTGATCTACTCCAGGAGCTCCAGACTCTCACTGATCTACTCCAGGAGCTCCAGACTCTCACTGATCTACTTCAGGAGCTCCAGACCCTACTGCTCACTGTTTAAGTCTATTCCTGTCACTTATACACTTGTTTCTATGGTGATATTCTTTTATTAGAGCCTTGGTTCCTCCCAAGATCTGTCTCTCATTAGGCTGAATGTGATCTTTTACTTGCCATCCAGAAAAGTGAGTATCTACAGAAGAACATGTGTATGGACGGAGCCTGGAGAGTGATCTGTTTCTTACCGACACATTGGAGAGGCAGCCGTCACAGGTGGTGAAAGTTTTGCATGGTGCTGTGAGAGGAAAGGACAGGTCTGAGTGATCACAAATCTCCAAACTAACAAGATCCTGTCCATCTTTCTCCCAGTTTCTCAGCCCAGTGTGTTCTGAGAATTCTCAGTTTCTAACACTTTCAGTTTTACTAGTTTTATCAGGGAGAGAAACGATCTCCATTCTTCTCAGTTCCACTTCAGTCACTAAAATGTAGTTCCTAATTCCGTTTTTGGGTTTACTTTGAGCCTGTTGAGCAGGTTCAGCTCCTGGGCTACTTCACAGTGGCTCATTTTATTTCCCACTGAGAGAAGGTGGATGGACTATGGAGTTCCACTTCAGCGCAACACTGAAGGGGAGTTCTATCATAACTAACATAATTCCCCTTTAATGTGTCTGAATCTGTATAATGAAGCATTTAAGGTGTAAAAAAGGGGTTCAGAGTGGGTTTGGAGTGAAACTGACCACAATAGAACTGTTCACAGTGGTGGTGAATGGAGGCAGATGTCTGAAACCTCTAAAATCTCCTCACAGAAAGTTATTCCATGAAATGGTTGTGCCACCTGACACCTTGTTCTCCCAGAGTTTGAGAAGCTTTTTGTCCTAAAACTAAACCCATTCGTGTTGGCGTCATAAGTCAAAATAGTCCCTAAAGAAAACTGATGGTGATTTAATTCAGATTCTCCACTATTTTACCATCATCAACATCCATCTAAACACTCAAGAGACACGCGGAGCTTCCCTGGGGGTCGATGGCGAATTAAACGGCTGCATTTGTGTTGGAGACGTCTGGTTCCACTCAACACCACTATAAAGAAATCAGAGTCTATGGTGGGCTGTTTCACACCAAACACACGCTGATTTCATAATTACACACGGAGTTATGAAAATATAATTTTGTGAATCTCCCTTTAACTCATAGGACTGTTAAAAACTTTCATATTCGTTCATGTATGACGCCAAGTCATAACAGAAACCATCATGGGACAGCAGGCCTTCATACCTTCCTCAGCCACAGAAACCTAATACAGCTACATACCTTAAGAGTTAAGGTAAATATGTGTTATACAATGTAATATAATACACATTAATCTGTCTAAAAGCAGGCAGGGTCACGGTGCTCACCAGCCGAAGGTGCGGGGCTCTGAGCGACCGTGGCGCAAAACAGCAGCAACAGAGCACTCGCACAACCGGAGCTCCGCTTCAGCATGGCGGGCAGCCTCGGGGAGTGAAGCCTCGGGGAGTGAGGGGAGCCCTTGCACAACCAGAGAAGAGAGCCGGTCCCAGCACGCAGCAGAACCGTCAACAACAACAAGAACCCAAACTGAACAGTATGGCGAATCACACACGCAACACTTTACTGATTTTCAAAATTAAAGTCCAGGAACAGATTTAGGATTTTTTGAAAGAACAGTATTCTTCTTCTTCTTCTTCTTCTTCTTCTTCTTATTATTATTATTGTTGTTGATATTATTATTTGTAGTCGTAGTAAACAATAGTTAGTATTGCAGGGTTTTAAAGTATTATTATTTGTATTAATATTTTTTTATTTAATAACCCTTATAGTCACGAGTGAACACACCACAGCACACAGTGTGAACTTCTGTCTCCGCATTTAACCCATTCACCAAGTGACGCAGAGGGCTGTCACCAATGAGGGGCGCTCGGGGAGCAGTGTGTGGGGACCGTCCCTTGCTCAAGGGTACCTCAGTGGTGACACTAGCAGTTGGGATTCGAACCTTCTGATTGCAGGACCAACGCCCTAACCACTAGGCCATCCTGCTGCCCATTATTATTATTATTATATTATTGTTATTATTGTCAATGATTGTTAAATAATGCAGGCTTTTTGAAGCAACATTGAAGTTAAAAGTATTATTATTAGTAGTAGTCTTGTTGTTGTTGGTATTGTTATAATTAGTATCATTGTTATTATTTGTTGTAGTAGTAGTAAACAACATTTATATCTTGTTGGCGTATTGACTTTTGAAGCATCATTGAACCTAAAAGTATTCTTCTTTTTCTTCTTCTTCTCCTTATTATTATTGTTATTATTATTATTGTTATTATTGTTATTATTATTATTATTATTATTATTATTATTATTATTAAATCAACACTTGGGCAACAATCACATTTCCTTTTCTTTCTAAAATTCTTTTAACAGCTCTTGGAAAATCAGATAAACCACATAGTTTGCTATGTTTCCTGGTTTAATTATTTTCTTATTACGCATGTGTTGTTCATAGCGTTTGTTCAAAAGTTAAAGTTTACCACTGGATCCTCCCTGTACATCCCCATCTGCACACATTACAGTACATTACACAAATTACGCACTCCATAAGCAGGAAGCTCTCTTCATACAGAGCCAGCGGTGAAATGATGTACCCAATTATTGTGATACCTTGACGCCAAAATGTGTAGAATAAGCACTCTATTAATTGTGCGTGCATTGTTTACATAAAATTACCTGCCCCCTCTCCCTGTTTTCTGTCTTTCTTAAACATATGGTGGGTGACTCAAACTGTAAGCCCTGAATCATCTATTGAACAGACTCACGAGTTGACTGAATCCTTACAGCCTCAAAACAGAGCCTCGCTGTTACTCTGAAAATATTACTTAGTGTGAATGAGTCTAAATCTCAGACTTGTTTATACTGTAGTATCATCAGCAAAGTGTGTGCTGGGATGTGCAGTTTGTGAGCAGGTTACAATTTTATTAGGTCAAAATGACAAAATATGTCTGAAGGTCTGCTTTCGGGTTTTAGTGACCAGTATTATCACACTGTTTACCTGAGGAGGGACAACTTATCTTGAGAGGGTGTGTATGTGTGTTTATCTGTGTACATGAAGAACACTATGGCTATAAGTGTACATGCAAGTAAAGAATTCTTAAGTAAATTAGAATTATAATTAGAGCTGGTTTTAATGGAAGAGTAAAATATCATATAGAAGGAACTGGTATTCAATTTGACCATTACTCACAAATTAAACAGACTCAGCCAAACAAATACTTACAGTGCAGGAGAGAAGAAACACAAAGCACATTTTAATTATTCACAGCTCCCGCGGTGTCTTGCGGTTTTAGGAAAGTTCTTAAACTTATATATTTTGTGCAATAACAAACGTTGACTAATGGGTCCTGGAATTTGGGGGGATTGGGCCTTGAGTCTGACATTTAAGAAGGTGTGGGGACTCTGATAATGTGAAATCTGAGGATAAACAATGTCTGCTGATTCCTGCTGTAAGTTAAAAAAGCTGTAACTCCATTTGACTCCATTCATATAATTTGGCAGATGCTTTTATGCAAAGCAAGGTTTTATGTGTAGTTGAACGCAGTTAGGAGTCCTGCCCAAGGACTCTTAGTGGTGTAGAGTGGTGTGTCCAAGGACTCTTATTGTTATAGTGTGATGTGTCCAAGGACTCTTGCTGGTATAGTGTGGTGTGTTGCCCAAGGCAGGAATGGAACCCTATGCTCCTGATTGGAAGGCAGCAGTGTTATCCACCACACTAACCAACCAGATAAACTGTGGTTGCTCATACTATTTTGTTCTTAAAGCTGACATTTCATTGGATGCCAGTAGCTGTTGGATTTTGGTCTCCAGTTCTTTGGCCTTGGCCGCGTTCTCTCCAACTCCTTTACTGAGCTTCAGGCCCTTCAGGACGGACTGGAGAGCATCAACATTCTTCACTGAGTCCATCTGGTCATGGTCCTCCTGAATCTCCTTCACCCACCCCAAGTAGGCCTCCAGCAGGTTCAAGTCATCCACAAAATGTCCGATGATGTGAAGGTCTGGCCTGACCCGACCCAGCTCCTCCAGCCTCTCCCAGCCAGTATCGCCGAGCTCGTTTCCCACAACACTGCAAGAACAAAACAATGCTTCTATTATTTAATTTGTGCTCTGAAAATGTTCATTTGACCCATACGGTCATACTGAACGACTATAATACACCACAAGACATGTAGGTGACAATATTGCTTCTGTTTTTACTTTGGGGCAGCTCCTTCAGTGAAACATACACAAGCAAACACATATATCCACCCACCAAGGACTGAAAAGTGCAATTGGTTCTTTCATGTGGAATATTTCTCACACATGTGCAGTTTTTCTAGTGCATTATTTCTGGTAACCTGGTGGTTAGGGCATTTGCCCTGTGATCAGGAAGTTGTGGGTTTAATTCCCAAGAATGCTAAGCACCTCTGAAATACCTTTGAGCAAAGTACCGTCCCTGGGCGCCGTGTTCCTGGCTGCCCGCTGCTTCACTCGGTGAATAGTGCCTTTCACACTATGTGCTGTGGTGTGTTCACGTATGACAGAGTGGTCAGTTTCCCATGTTTTATTTCATGTCTTCTGCAACTATGTACCTGAAATACTATACTGTGTACATTATTATATATCCACTGTGTATATACATATAGATGTTGACTATGTAATAATGAGCTGACACTAATCCCACAACAAAAGACACATGGCGAGAACATCTAAACAAAGACAGAGACAGGGGACAAGGACAAGACACTTTGCTGCCGTAACAATGCAAATTTCCCACAAATGGAACTAGGGGGTTATCTTATGTTATCATAATGATCTATGATGATCAAATCACACACGCACCCCAGCCAGGGACGCCACAGGTTTGCGCAGCTCATCTCGTCAAACTTCATCTGTCTAGAACTGGGACTATAACTGGTGTCTTATGTTGTGCCCCTGCCTTGTCCTTGCCCTGTGTTATGTTGTGCCCTGTCTCTGTCTTTGTTTATTTGTGCCATGTGCTCACCATGTGCCTTTTGTTGTGATCATCTCAGTGTCATCTCATTATTATTAGTAGTCAGGTCATTATATATATGCCCATGTGTTTCCACCTTTGTTTGGCCCCTGGCAATTTCTTCAAGGTCTCTCTGTCACAGCTGTGTTTTGGTTACCTTGTCCTAATATTGGTTTTCTTGTGTGATGCTATGTGTTCCTGCCATGGTTTCATAATGTCTATGTTTCCTAACGATAGTATAATCAGTATGTTTGTGTTCTGTTTTTTACTGGTCTGTGTTTCTTCACTTAAAGCCTCCTCACACAACCATCCAGTCTCGAAACTATCGTCATTAAATCTGCTGTTATTCTACCGTTTAGGGTACCATTCTCTGTCTTACGTTAAAATCTTCAGTGCTGTGTTTTTGCTGAGGCACTGGACAAGGTTGTCCGTGCCCATCTCTGTGATGCCAGTGATGTCCAGGTAGACCTCCTCAACGGTGCGGTTGTGTTCCAGTGCGGCCCACAGCGCCTGAGCTCCCTCTGAACCCAGTTTGTTCCCGCACATGCTGGTTTTTAAAAAAAAAGGCATTAGTAGTCATGCCATTATATTCAAGCTAATGAACTAGTAATGCAGTAAAAAGCAGATTTACACACAAATGTATGGAACCTCAACACAGGTGCACTTACTAGAGTCTTTTAACCTGACAGTCTTCTGACCTCAGAACAGAAGACTCCAAGATAGCAGCATCCGTTCCCAAACAATTGTAGCGTAAGCTGACGGGAAAAACAGAAAACATCACATTCTTGTTGATACACACATGCACTGTATTGGGGACTCCTCCCTGGTCCTTACACTGGCCATTTTATTAGAAACACATAAATACAGTTTTATTTACCTAAGACCCCAAAACAGTCAAACAGACTTACTACAGGGACTCACAACGATGCAGGATTGGCCCAAGTCGGGTGAAGCCCCTGTTGCCGATGTTAGAATAGCCGAGGTTGAGCTCTTCCACCAGGTGTTTGGAGAACTGCAGTACATAATGCACAGCAGCACAGTCCACCACGCTCAGCTTCATCTTGAACAGACTCAACTTCCTGATCTCTGGTGCTGCCCTGCTGGTGGTCTCCAGCATATGCAGCTCCATCAGGCAGTGGAGGAGGTTCAGAGCTGTCTGATTAGAGAGATTCCTGTTTTTAAAATGGCTCTGAAACCAATCCCCAAGCTGTGATGGCAAGTCTGAGCCCCAGTCACTCCCCCCAAGGCTGTTCACGACGATCCCATCCAGCAGCCCAGCGAGCCGAGCCCTCACCAGCCCACAAAAGAAGCGAGTGAACATCTGCAGGTTTTCCAGCTGATTTCCAGCAGGCATAATGTTCAGAGGGAGAGGAGAGATTTTGCCGGGTGTTTGAAGTTCTCCAAAACACCAGTAATCAAGTCCTGTCAGGATTTCAGTGTGAGTCGAGAAGCTGACCACACAGAACAAGCCAGCAAGGTACTCCTGGACCGTCAAGTGGAAGAAAGCAAACATTTCCACCCTCTCCTCCTTCACAGTCATGAGGATCTGACCGAGGAAGGTGCTTCGGATACCTTTGGGATCAATGCCAAAATTCTGCAGATCTTCCCAGTTAAACAGGATCCTATTCCTCAGCAGGTTTTCATAGGCCAGCCTACCCAAGTTCATAAGCTGCTCCTTCACTAGAGACAGAATCTTTGGCCTGGATAACTTTGGCTCACCTTTGTCCTTAAGTGCATGGTGCTTTATGGTGGTGTAGAGGTAACAGTAATAAACTTCACTAACAGTCCTTGGGGGGTTAAGGTCAAGGGACTTTCCATCATTGTCGCTTTCTGCTGAGAAGAACTCAGTGAGGGCAGAGCAGATTATGTAGCAGTAGAGGGGGATGAAGGACAAAGCGAATAGATTGTCATTCTTTGCTATGTAAGTAAAGACTTTCTCGGCCACCATAGGATCCCTGTAGAACTTCATTGTGTACTCTTCGACATGCTTCTCCTGAAAGCCTAGGACGATGCAGCAACGCTGGAAAAAGCGCTTAGGTGTTTCTGTGGATGGCCTTGTGGTCAGGATGACTGTGCACTCTGGAAGAAGGTTTCCTTTAACCAGGGCAACAAGCAACTCTGGGATAGCCATCTTTGAATCTATGGTTAGGTCCTTGTCTTCACCATCCCAGTCCAGCCAGTGCCTAAACTCATCCAGTCCATCCAGGATAAATAGCAAGGATCCAGCACACTTGAACAAGTCTGGTAGAACATCTTGCAAGTACAGGAATTGGCATGCTATCAAGTCATGCAAACTTACAGGACCATCAATCAGATTGAGCTCACGGAAACGCAGGTCAAACACACAGGAGAATTCCTGCAGATGCTTTCCCAGAGCCCATTCATATAAAAGCCTCTGCATGGCCACGGTTTTACCAATCCCTGCAATGCCTTTCACTTTCACCCGCTTTGGCCGAGTTCCCGTTTGGGGCTCAGGGTTTAGCAGGTCCCGGGTGTGGATTAGCCTGCAGGTCTGGTGGGGGTAGATTGGTGACCGTCGGCGGGCAACTGTAAAATATTCATGTTCGCCATCAGTTAGCTGTTCTTCGTCTTCAGTGACAAACAGGTCGGTGTAACGGATGTCAATGTGGGCGTGGGAGCTGGAGTCCTGCCCTTCTCCTTCACAATAACACATTAGTCTCTCATTCTTGCGGAGGAGAGTGTTCTTGTGAGCACTAAGAGAGACTACAGAAAAAGACAGGAAGAGTCTTCAGGTATAAATGACATACAGGACACTTCAGTGGTGCATCTCATGAGCTCCAGTGCAAATAAAACATGCAATCTGCTTGTTAGTTTCTAACATGTTGTTACCAAGTTATTATAACCAGCTGTAAAACTACAAACAATTATGAAACTGTCTAAGCAACACAATGACACTGTACTGTTGTCATGCCAGCTCAGGAAAGGGGGACACAGATGCAGGAGTTAAACAGAACTCAAACTGACTTTAATTGGAACAAAGCAGGTAAATGGTCACTTAAGAGCGATGGACTTGGCAGAACGAAACACTAGGAGACTCTCCCTCAGAGTCACAATGAAGGGACCCGTTCAGCGCTGAAAGGACCTCCGTCCCTACGGGCTCTTCAGCCTTGCTGGTTCACACTAGGGAACATGACATGCACACCCAAAGTCTAGTCAAACATCCACTGGACTGTCTTAGATGGGTTTCACCTCTTACTACAGAAGAGACCACAATTCTCGTCGAGCCTGTGTATCAGTACCCCATAGAACATGCCCAGGACGCAAGTGCGAGCATGCCGGTGACCGCGCACCGACTTCTGGATCAGCTAGGCTTTTAAAGCAAGAACATGAACACAAGGGCCAATCACACAACACAAACAATAATCACTGATTTGACAAACTAGACAAGACACCTGGAAACACAAGGGACCCAAAGCAGGTAATCAGTGTGGAGAACAGAGGCGTAACAGATGTGACGACTGTGGTGTTGACTCTTTCTGCTATTTCCCCAATTTTATCCAAAACATTTCCCCCATTAGCTAGGACTGCCTTAGTCACACGATGCTACCAAGCTGGTGAAGGATAGTGAGGGGCAACACTTTCTTCCTCTAAAACGTATTAAGCTCCATCATATCTTCTCAGATTGGTAGTGGTAGTAGCTTAATGGGTAAAACACTTGCCTGTGAACCCAATGACCACAAAGTTGCAGGATCAAACCCTCACTTTCTACCATTGTGTCCTTGAGCAAGACACTTAACCCTCAGTTGCTCCCTGTAACTAATGATTGTAAGTTGCTCTGGATAAGGGCATTAGGCAAATCCCAAAGCAAAAACAGTCAACCTCAACACTTTTGGAGGAGAATACTAACAGACCACAGTGTAATTTTAAAGTGAGATAATTTGACTAAAGGGAGATAAAATTATATTAAAATGTCTAGCAATAAGTTTTAATAGTCCTACAACAGTCCAAAAATGAACAATTTTAGAAACATGATTTCACTTGCCAAGATGTCATTGTTTTGCAGTTTTAATGCAAAATATTAGTCTGGTTGACACAGTTAACTAATAATGAAGTGATTTTGGAGGCTTACCTCTTATATCAAGTGATCTCAGTCTCCGACTGTCTGGTGCTTGAGCAATTATAGCAAACAAAAATACGTTATTAATATAAATGTAATGTTAATGTGCTGGTCTAGGGTCAACAGTGTGTTCTGTTCAAGTCAGCAGGTTGTTTATTCTGCACTCCAATATTTATTTACCTTCATCACTGGGGGGTAAAGTGAATTCCTGGGATTTGCCCTTCGTGAACAGTTTAATCAGTGGGTTTTTCAGCTTCTTTTTGCCTGTGATAATAAAGACAAACCAAGCAGTAAACACAGGATGACAGGACAGTGTAACAGAAAAGAAAATTCAAAACAAGACTCTTATTTGTCCAGTCTCTCGTAGACATAACTAAGCTCAGTTTAGCAATAGTATGAGATTCTGACCATTTTCTCACACTTCTTAAATTCAACTCCTGAGAGACAGTCTACCTCTAATCTCATCCTGATCCCATTTTAAGGTCTCAAAATGCTCTTTCTTTTCTCTCACTGCTCTGATCTTTATTTGTTACAGATCTTCAGATTTTCAGATAAACCATAAGAGCCAAAAGGAAAAGCGGTAATGAGCCTGTACAACATCTGAAAACAGCAGATCAAATTCAAGTCTAAACCAAAGTTGGGCCGTTTTGAGATCCATAAGGTTATTAAAGAGAAGAAAACTAAAAAGCCAATGAGAGCAGCAAAAGAATGCCCATCTTTTGCTCCTTATTTCTCCTGAGGAGGGAAATCACCAAATAAAAATATAAGTTCTGATTAGACCAAGAAAAGAGCAGCAGAATCTTCTTCTGGTACCCCCAACACTAGATGCGCTCAGTGTCTGAAGTTTGCATTTTAGCTTTAGTGCTGGAACTATGGTGCTGATGGAAGCTCATTCCCCATCACACACCCACCAGTGTCTCCGTGAAGCTGCCTTCTTGTTCACCAGTGATTAAAATGTATTTATTATTACTCAGTTAAAGAACCAAATGTATATATTTTATAAATCAAAAATGTTTATAAAGTTTATAAACATGTATAAGTTAATTGAAGTAAATGTCATGGATAACAATAACACTCAAGCACAGTACAAATCTTCCAGAAAAAAAGCTTAAAGGAATGTTGCTAACAAAGAATGGAAGATTGTAGTCACCAGCTAAATAATGCTAATCGGTGTCTAGGCCCTATTGCCATTCGTTTATTGTTAGCAACAATAGCATTATTGATGTAACTTTAGTAACTAAGTATTTTACACCATTTTTTAGATTTTTAAATGTTTAAGCACACAGTTAGCACCAAGCAAATTGGTGTGGTATCTGGGCTGATTTGGGCAGGATCTGTCCTAATCACTTTAAAACAAGATGTATCAGCCAGGAAATCTTGAACTGTGTTTGTTTGATATCAGGAGCTATTGAGAGAACCTGGGACCTCAGCAACTCTTCATCTCTTTATCCGTTTATGGACCTGTGAGTTTGGCAGCAGCTCCAACTTTATTTTACTGCTTAGCTCTTAGATCTGCTTCTATCAAACAAAACATGAAAGACTAGGACGAAATGTTAGTGGGGGTTATTAAGCCAGAGCAAGATTTTACTGCTCACAAAACAGATGTCTGATCAGATATGAATCATCTTAATCATATTATAAAACAACCACGCTTTCTTTTGGATCTTATGGTCTATCTGAAGATTTTAATGTTTATCTGTCTCAGGAGTTGAATGTAACAAGAATGGTGAAGATGGTAAAAATCTCATACTGATCACTTTCTGTATGTTTAGGAGAAATTATATCTTTTCATTAATTTTCCTTTATTCTGGGTGGGATTGTGTGAACTGTCTTTAACGTCATTCTGTAGCTGCAGATGTTCCCTCACCTCCTGGAGCGTTGGGCGGCATGTGGGCTGGCGTTTGGGTGCAGTGTTTGCGTATCCAGTCCTGCAGCGGTGTGCAGTAGTAGCCCTGAACCTCTCGCAGCACCTGCAGGAACGCTTGGCTACTCTGCTCACTCACACACACCTGCTCCAGGACGTTGGCCACCTTGTTGGTGTGGGGGCGCTCCAGCACGGCCCAGTACTGTTCTGGGGTCAGGACGCCCTCATCCGCCAGCCAGCGCACGAGGGGCGTGGGGTTCACACTCAACCAGTCCAACAGGACCTCCCGGTTAGAGCGCAGGAGCTGCTGGGCTGAAACCATGGCTACCTGCAGCTGTGCCTATACCTGTGTAGCAGATCAGTAATCAATGATGGTGAATTTAAATCAATAAACAGTAAGTTTGTTACCAGTTAATAACTTTAATAGGATAAACAATCAACTATGGTTTCATCAAATACTTAAATGAATAGTTTGTCTTTCTCTCCCTCCCTCTCTCTCTCTCTCTCTCTCTCTCTCTTTCTCTCTCTTTTAAATCTCTCGCACTCTAAACAATAAATCACTAATCAGTAAACAGTTAGATTAAATCTGATAACAATCCATCATGTTAATATAGAAAACCATAGACTGTGGTTGCACTGAACAGTTAAAGGAACAAGTCGTCTTTCTTTCGCTTTTTTCTCTCTCTCTTACTCTTTTTCTCTCTCGTACTCCCTCTCTGCCTGTCTCTACCTCTCTGTAACCTCTGCCCCTCTCAAATCAATAATCACAATCAATACACAGTTAACAACGAATAACATAAATATAATAAACAATAGACTGTGATTGCAACAAATAGTTCATGAAATAGTTCAACAAAAGAAAAAACCTCCACTGACCCGAGATCAGTCAATAAATCAATTGGGTCCAAATGTATCTTCTTCAGTTCAGAACTGGAGCTGCAAGGCTAACGTTAACATTGCTAACACTACAAGTCAATATTCTTCCAAATTGTTTACCGTAAACACAAGCTCAAAACTTCTCTGGACCCTCAAACTACATCCAGCCCTTCATTAAGGTGGATCGGACTTATGGACATGGTTTAGGACACAGCATGACTTACTGTTGGATTAAAAAAAACATTTCAGACTAAACCAGAGCTGTTGTTCACAAAGCACGACTGATCTGGAATAAGATTCCATTTATGAGGTCAGAGGAATTAGATCAGCACTCCTGTCCACCCCTGGCCCGGGACACACATGTCCCCTTGGTCCAGAAAACATACAACCCCCTGAACCAGGACACACAAACCCCCCCACCCAGGACACACAAACCCCCCACCCAGGACACACACATCCCCCCAGCCTAGGACACTGACATTCCCCCAGCCCAGCAGACCCACACCTCCCCCCTGGCCCAGGACACATAAGCCCCCCTGGCCTATAACACACATATTCCCCTGACCCAGCACACACACTTCCCTCCAATCCAGGACACACACGTCCCCGGACCCAGGACATGTACATCGCCTCGGCCCAGGACACACGCCCACACGACCCAGGACACATGTCCCCCCCCACCCAGGACACACATGCCCCTCCTGACCTGGGACACACACGTCCCCTCTTACCCAAGACACACAACCCACCCCCAACATAGGACACACATATCCCCCTGATCCAGGACACGCATGTCCCCCTGACCCAGGACACAAACATTTCAGAATGTCGTTTCACCTGTGGCACCAAACTCTTGCATACGGGCTCTTAAATGTAAAAGATCTGGAAAAGACTCACCTGTGTGTTGACACGTCCTTTACTTCACAATGGTGCCTGCAAGCTTTACCCCTCTTTCTCTCTCTCTCCCCTTTTCTCTGTTCTCTCTCTATCTCTGAGGAGGAGGAGTTGTTGCTCAGAGGGCCCAAAGTCAAAGCAGGTCATCTCAGTAATGTTTTACTTTTATTGCTGTAATTCAAATATTTTTGTCACTTCATAATAAAACCAAAACAGTCAATTATTAATTTATTGAAAAACATGTTGATCTGTTGTGCAGTAACTGCAGAGTGTGTGTGTTTGTTTGTTTGTGCGTGTGTGTGTGTGTGTGTGTGTGTCCTTGGTGTGACACTAATAATAATATCAGTCTTTTACCATATGTACTGCTTATTTATTTATTTATTGACTTATTTATTCATTTAAAGGTAACATGAAACATTTTTAACAGCCATTTAAGTTACTTTGAAGAGCCTTTATCATATAGGTTTTCTGTATTTTAATGTTTCAGGCCACTTGTTTTTTATTTATTAAAAACCATAGATTTGAACACTTACTTTTTAAGACTATAATTTTTAAGACTATACTTAAAAGAGCTCTGTTCTGATTGGCTGCATTGTATTGTGCATCTTTCATGCCTGAAACACAACTTCTGCCTGAATGGACGGGGCTAAACTGCTGCAGGCTGAATGGGAAGAAATTAATAAAATCTATACCTTCTAAAGTGAATGGTACAGAAACTTGTTTATGCCTTTCTTTCCCCAAAAAACCTGTTTTCCACTGTTTAACTATTTTTCCACTCTTTAATACTACATTTCTGAAGGGGAACCAGCCATGTAGTTAGAGGAAGTGAGCGAAGGCATGATGCTCATGAGGCTGATTCACACACACACACACACACGCGCACACACACACACACACACACACAGTATTACACAACTCACACACTGGCCTAGAACTGTGTCAGATTATTAGAACCAGATCAAATTAATAGAACTGTACCACTTTATCAGAAACACCTTAGTTTTGCTTCCACTCACTGATCACTTTGCACAAGGTGGATGTTTCCAATGAAGTGGCCAATGAGTGGGAGCACAAGGTGGGTGTTTCCATTAAAGTGGCCAGTGAGTGGATGCACATTGTGGTGTTTCCAATAAAGTGGCCAGTGTGTGGAAGCACAAGAAGTGTTTCCAATAAAGTGGCCAGCATGTGGAAGCACAAGGAGGTGTTTCCAATAAAGTGGCCTGTGTGTGTTGTGGAAGGACAAGGTGGTGTTTCTAGTAAAGTGGCCAGTGGTATAAAGCACATGGAGTTTCTAATAAATTGGCCAGTGAGTGGACGCACAAGGTGTTTCCAGTAAAGTGGCCAGTGAGTGGAGGCACAAGGTAGTGTTTCCAATAAAATGGCCAGTGAGTGGAGGCACAGTGTGGTGGAATGTAATGAATCAGACAGAGGAAACTTGAGTTCCTCTTTAGGCGGGGGGAGTGGGGGGGGGGGCGATCTTCCATTACCGAACGTGTGTGCAATCACTGCTGTCTCACACACAGACACAAATGGAACGCAGCATGAAGCTCATCTCTGCTCTGGTGTTTGGTAAGTTCACTGTTCCTCCTCTAGTCTTGGATTAATTAATTAAATAATTAAATGAAAAACACCCCCACATTTCCCCCAAATGCAGTCAATCCGCTGAGACGTGTTTTGCCGATGAGTCCTGAATCAGCATCTCAGAGTATGTGGAGGTGTTTGGTATCTGTAATAGATTGGCTTCTGATGTGGTTTCTGACCCTGAATGACTCACTGTTATCTAGAACCATGGATTAAAATAAGCATTTGTCCATTAAAAAAGTGAACATTCAAATATTGTAAATATTTTAAATTATGAAGTAAAATGGGCCTTGATGCAAAAAGAACTTGGAAGAAACTCTTAGGTTTAATTTTTTCTTATATGAAATTGTGATCAGTATTTATTATCATGCATGGAGTTAAATGTGCAGCAGCATGGTGTCATGTTTGTTCTCTCAAACTAAAGAAAAATGCAGAATAAGACCAGCCTGTAAGTCCAGCCTGTTTCTCCTAGACAGAACTGAGCTCAGTTTAACATCAATACGGGATTTTGACCATTTTCTCACACTTCTAAAAAACTCTTCTAAACTCATCCTGATGCCAGTTTAAGATGCTCTTTCTTTTCTCTCACTGCTCTTATCTTTATTTACATCAGATCTTCAGATAGAACATAAGATCCATATAAATAAGCCTTATAAATGAGACTGAACAATATCTGAAATTTTTGATCAAATTCAAGTCTCAAATTTGATCTTTTTGATCAAATTCAAGTCTCAACTACCAAAGTCTGACAGTTTTGAAATCCGTAAGAGAAGAAAACTGAGAAGCCGATGAGAACAGCAAAAGAACTTGTCTTTAATTGATTTTTTTCTTTTGCTCCCTGTTTTTTCTAAAGGGGAGCAGGGGTTAGGAGAAACAAGTTCGATAATCTCCAGATAATGATTTACATCAGACAAAGAAAAGACTGCTGTGGGCAATGAGATCTTCCTCTGGTCTGCTGTGCTGTTTTGTCTTTTGTGCTGATCTGCTGGACGTTCAGGGTTGGAAAACATGTGCAGTCACTCTTTTCCCCTTTACTTCCACTTGTTCCTGATTTAACAGTGTTGTGAAATCCCACTGTCGGAGCGTCACAACAGCAAATTCCACTTCTCATCTACCATGCAGATCATTTAACCATGTGCAGTCATCTCACCACTTCTGCAGCACACCTGGTCTTCAGTACAGCTTCTCACATGATTCCACTACTGCAGACCTTCACTGGGTTCCTGTGGTTCTCCGTTAGACTTGAAACTCTACAGAGTCAAAAGTGCTCCAGCTCCTTCTGACCAGCTCTGATCAGACCACAGGTTACAGCTCTGCACTCTTAGAAAATCAAACACAGCCTAACTCCACCCATGTCTTCTCAAAGACCACCTCTCCAGGACATGCAGATACCTTCCTTACAACATCAGAAGAATCTGAGCCTTTCTTACCACTGAAGCTATACAGTTACCCATCCAGTCTCTGGTCATCTCTAATTTGGACTACTGCAACTCTCTTCTGGACCTCCACTGAAGATAATAAGACCACTTCAGATGATTCAGAATGCAGCTGTGAAGTTAGTCTTCAATGGTCCTAAATTCTCACACACCTCGCCTCTACTATGGAACCTTTACTGGCTCCCTGTGGCCACTCGCATTAAGTTCAAAACCTTACCATTTGCCTTTAAGGCCAAGAACAGACTGGTACCACCTTACTTATTAGCACTGATCAAGCAGCGTGTCACTTCTCTCATCCTCTCAGGGCATCAAGCACTGCTAATCTTGAACCTCTGTTGCTCAAAACAAGTGGTGGAAAGAACGCCTTCTTGCAATCAGATTTTTAGAGTCCCTCGCTGTCTTTAAGCATCGTCCCACCTCTTCAAGGAGTACCTTGGTGGCTAACCTGTCCTCTCGCTTATCTCTTATACATCTTTTCCTATACATAAAAAAAAAAACTCGGGTACTTACCCTCTTAACTGTTTTTCCTTACTTGTATATTAACCTCTCACTTTTTGTTTTTTGACAGGGTTTGTTAAGGTGTGTAACTTAGCTGGCAGTAACTTGGTTAAAAGCAGATGCTGATTTAAGTTTAGCTTTACAGGGGTGAAGAAGAGACCTGCATCAAGACTCTTCTCAACTTCAGCACCGCAGTGCTGGAATGAACTTCTGACCCTCAGAACTGCTGAGACCCTCACTGTCTTCAAAAGGAGATTGAAAACCCTTCTCTTCACTGAGCACTGAGGAGAACATTTACATGTTCATCTCATAAACATATAACACAAAATTCCCCAAAAAACTGTCTTCTGTGCGATCTGAGATGGTTCCTCTCTGTGTAATCTGAGAGGGTCCTGGTGAAGGATTCACTCCATCTATGGTAGAATCTTGGTCTACTAGCAGTTCTTAATTGTATGTCTGGGTTTACTGGTGTAAGAGGCTGATGTTCCAATTCTTTCCAAGTGTGTTGTGTTGGGCTGAGGTCAGGACTCTGTGAAGGCCACTGGAGTTCCACATCAAACTCAACAAACATGTCTGTATGGAACTCACAGGGAGGGTGCAGTCATACTGGAATAAGTAGGTTCTCCAAACTGTTCCACAAAACCAGAAGCAGTTAACGATGAAAAAATGTTTGCTATATTGTTAATACTGATCTCAGACCTACATGCAGCTACTCAGCCATGGAAATTAATTTTAATTAAGCTCCTGATGCTCAGCTCTTGTGTTGGTGTTTGGAGCTCCACAGTGAGAGATGAAGTGTGAAGTAGTTGTTGTGATTGTATAAATCTTGTTTATTTGGTGGAACCTGGTCTGTGCAAAAAAGTTCCAAATAACATCTTATTACATAGTTTATAGTAAAATAGAAGAGTATATTATACTACAGTAATTAGATTATTATAGTACAGTTTTAATTTATCATTTGATGCATCCTTGTTCTTTAATCCAAAATAATTAGAACAAAACATCTAAAATATTTATAAATGTAAAATAAAATTATACATGTAAAATCTTTATAAATGAATAAAATAAAATGGCTAAAAACAGTGTATTTGTTTTTACTTCCAGTCTAACCTGCTGTGTGTGTGTGTGTGTGTGTGTGTGTGTGTATGTTGTATGTGCACGTTCGTGTGTGTGTGTGTGTGTGTGTGTGTGTGTGTGTGTGTGTGTGTGTGTGATTAGTGTGTGTGTGCAGTGGAGCTCCATCTCCCTCTGTTCCAGACAGTGTGTCAGCTCTGGTGGGGTCATGTGCTCTACTGCCCTGCTCCTTCCCCCCCATGCCGGGGTCACAGGTCAGGCTGAGGGTCCGCCGCACCATCCTGAAATCCACAGCCTTCAGCAGTGACCCGGAGGAGCACGTGAGCAGGAGTCAGAGGGAGTTTGGGGGTCGAGTGTCGCTGGCCGGAGACCTGAACTCCGGAGACTGTTCACTCTCCATCGCCAACATCAGCACAGCAGACCCCAGCCCGTATGAGATCCAGCTGCGACAGAGAGGAGGATCATGGGGTGTATCCAGGAACATCCAGCTGACCATCAGTCGTGAGTCTCTTTAATCTACACACACCAAACCACCCTCCTTAACTCACACACACATTTTAAAGTGTAAAGTAAAAATGGGCCTTGATGCAAAAAGCTGAAAAGAACTTTGAACTTGGAACTTGAAATTCTTAGATTTAATTTTTTTCTGATATGAAACTGTGGTCAGTATTTATTATCATGAGTAGAGTTAAAGATTAAAGATGTTTGGACTCTCAGACTGAGATGAACATCCAGCTGACCATCAATAGTGAGTCTCCTTTATCCAAAAACACCAAACCACGCACTCCAAAGCAGCCTCCTTAATCTACATACACCAAACCAGCCTTATTAATTTACACACTCCAAACCAGCCTCCTTAATCCACACACACCTAACCAGTCTCTTTAATCTATACACACCAAATAAGACTCCTTAATCCATACACGCCAAAGTAGCCTCCTTAATCCACACACACCAAACAAACCACATTCATCCACACACATCAAACCAGCCTCCTTAATCTACATACACCAGACCAGCCTCCTTAATATACATACAATAAACCTTTTATTCTCTTTAATTCACACACACAAAACCAGCCTCCTTAATTTACACACACCAACCAGCCTTTTTAATCTACACACTCCAAAACAGCCTCATTAATTCATACACTCCAAACCAGCCTCTTTAATCCATACACTCCAAACCAGACCTCCACTGAACTCCGACACTCTCTGCCAGTTTGTATGTGTGTGTGTGTTTGTGTGCGCATATGTGTGCGTGTGTGTGTGTGTGTATGTGTGTAAAATTACATTCATATACTGCAAATGTATGTACTTAAATATGTATATTACAGTAATATCCAAAGTCTTGAGCCCCCTTCATCTTTTCATATTTTGCTTCATAAGATCCTGACTTTCTTGTATTTTTAATGTAGTCTTGAGGAACTGTTCTCCTGGCTTTCTGAAGGACTTTCATTTTCAGTCCAGTCTCTGAACCTGACTAGTTTCAGAGGAATGTTTTTTGTTCGTTAAGCCACACAGTGACCTACATATGAAACATTCAGACGTAACATCTCACTTAACACTCAAAACAAGAACACGATTAATCAATGGACAATACCCCTAGAAGTAAAAGAACTAAAATACATAAATATAAAACAAAGGCTACTAACTAAAAGCCAAGGTATGAAAGTGTGTTTTCAGCTGCTGTTTAAAAATATGGAGGGAGAGGGCCTGACAAATATCTAAGGGCAACTTGTTCCAGATCTTTGATCCATAAAAACAAAAGTCTGCTTCTCCAAATGTCTTGTATTTTGCTTTTGAAATGTTTAACAAGCCAGAACCTGATGATCGTAGGGATCTATCTGGAACATACTCGGTTAGACACTCTGAAATATATGATGGTGCTTGTCCATTTTTTCATTAAAAACTAATAAAAGAATTTTATAATTAGTTCTAAAAGAAACTGGTAACCAGTGTAGCTCTGCTAAAATAGGGGTAATGTGCTGAGTTTTTCTGGTGCGAGTAAGCACTCTTGCTGCTGCATTCTGAACAATCTGTAGTCTTTCTATTGTTTTTTTAGGCAGTCCTGTAAGAAGTGCATTACAGTAGTCTAGACGTGAGAAGATTAAAGCATGAGTCCGCTTCTCAGCATCTTCTAGGTTAAGAAATGTTCTTACACAAGTTATGTTTCTGAGGTGAAAGAACGCACTCTTCACAACATTGTCAATGTGTGCCTTGTTAGTAAGCTCAGAATCAAGATTTACACCTAGATTTTTAAACACAGTTTTTGTTTGAAGTGCCAGCCAATATTTTCCTATAAAATGTAAATGACCCTTGATTAGTTGCTGTAAAATTTGAATGGTCTGTAATTTGAAATTTGACCAATACAGGTGGTCTGATAAAGTATGTATGTGTGGGGGGGGGTTGTTCTGATAAAGTGGTCATGGGGGTGGTATTTCTGATAAAGTGGCGGCGAGGGTCAGATACACAGGTTCACCACTGTGTTTACTCCCCCACAGATTTTCCGCAGACAAAGCCAGTCATTTCTGCCCCTAGGGCGGTGGGGGCGGGCCAGGTGGCAGTGGTAAACTGCTCGGTCCCCATCAGCTGCCCCTCCCAGCCCCCACGGCTGCAGTGGGTGTGGGAACGGGGGAGGCAGGTGGGCAGCAGTGTGCAAGGAGTGATGGACACAATGAAGAGCAAAGGTCAGCTGCCCCGGCTGATCTCCTCCCTCTCCTTCACCCCTTCTAACCTGATGAAGCCTCGGCTCAGGTGTGAAGTTCTTTACTCAAGAAACAGGAAGACCAGTGCCGCCACAGAACTCCACGTCCTCTGTGAGAATTCTTTTTTAACTTCAGTTTTATCCACCCAGTGGTGCTAAGATTGTCAAAGTATTTTTTCAGTCATCTGTGTTCAGGGCTGGACTGGGACAAAATATCCTACCGGGGTGGGGTGGGGGTGTGTTGTGGGTGTCCAGCACTCTCTGTGTTTCTATCTGGTTGTTTTCCTTTGCACCTGTGCCCCCTGAAGTCCAGTAGGCATGAAGTATCTTCTGGGCAACAACTATTTTGTTAAAAATTATTACATTTGGATGGCAAGTTGGCCTTTAAGTGGCACGTGACCCTTGCTCATGACAGATACTTATCTACATATCCTGAATATAGATCTGAGAGGCATAAACGACTGTATGCTTAGCTAGCCGTGAGTGTTTCAGAGTCCATTAGGACATGGTCAGTGTCTCTCCATTATTTAATTCTTCAATAGAATGATGACCCCAAACTTTCTTTAAAATTTAACCCAAAATCTTGTGGGGTATTTTAATGAAACTCAGACAGAAAACAGTCATGTACGTTTGTTTTATTTATTTCTAATGTCGTTTTGTCATAAACTGAGTAGCATATACATATATATATATATATATATATATACATATATATGTATTTTTTTTTTTTTTTTTTTTTTTTTTTTCCC
>JBBPCX010000001.1:1138106-1177894 GCA_037974365.1 Hydrocynus forskahlii | reverse complement strand
ACACACACACACACACACACACACACACACACACACACACACACACACACACACACACACACAGAACTGCACAAAAGTTGTAGCTGTCTTTTTTTTTTTTTTTTTTTTCATATTTTGTTTCCAAAGATCCAGACTTTCTTGTATCTTTATTGTTGTCTTGAGAAAGTTTTCCAGGCTTCCTGAAGGACTTTCAAAGACTCATTTTCTGTCCAGTCCCTAAACTTGACCGGTTTCAGAGGAATGTTTTTTGTTAAAGTTAAGTAGTGACCTACATATGAATCATTCGAGCCTAACAAAGCGAATCTAACTTATGGCCTGAATGAGTGAAGAAACAGGTGCAGATGATTCTACATGATCAGGCCAGTGATCAGTATACTGGTAGTGCTGAATGCGGAGTGGTTGGAACACCTTTATCCAGGCACTTTCTACTGTCACAGTAATACATTTGTTCCCATTTCTTTTTTAATCTACTCAGTATGCCAAGGATAAGATCATTCGGCAGGCAAAGAAATAGTAGTTTAGCACCAACAAGGTAATTCAAAGCGATATATGAAGGGGGCTCAGGACTCGCACGGTACTGTATGATTGCTGCAAGGCTAACAACTACTACAAGCGTATACTAGAGCGAGTCGCACCGCCTGTGCGACTCACTCTTCTCTATAAACCTGGACTGAAGTGTGTGTTTCTCTGAAGGCTGTGGATGAGATGAACGGTAAGGAGCTGAATGGGAAGCAGGTTTATGTGGGCCGAGCTCAGAAGAAAGGCGAGAGACAGACAGAGCTCAAGCGCAAGTTTGAGCAGATGAAGCAGGACCGCATGACCCGCTATCAGGTGAAACTAACCTTACATACACACATACATTTCCACATGGTCTGGTAACATGTGGGCCAGACTATTTAGCTTCAAGGATCTAACAATACACTCAGCCCACATCAGCATGCATCTTTACACTCTTTTCCTCTGAGTAGTGCTTGCTGAGAGGTCCTGTTTTGTTAAATATTCCACCCAGTTTCTCAGTAACTAAAACCACATTTACGTTGGAGATATTTCTTTGGACAGTGCTAAATTTAGTCTTAAGGCATGTAGCTTTAGGGAACAGTCTTCCAGGCCTCACTGACTTGTTTTGCTTTTCCAAAAGGGTGTAAACCTGTATGTGAAGAACCTTGATGATGGTCTGGACGACGAGCGCCTGCGGAAGGAGTTCTCTCCGTTTGGAACCATCACCAGCGCTAAGGTTACCCCCATTCAGATGAGCAGTCACAGAACCTTATTTAAAAATACAGCACCTGAATAAACCCCATTATTATTACCATTATTATTATTACCACCATTATTTACACAACATGACTTCGTTGGTTGTTTGTGTATGTTGGACATCTGAATCTGTTGTTCTTGGCAGAAACAATGTTATTTTATTTTTGAGTTTTAAATCTTTTTTTTTTCTCTCTGTCTCTGCCGCAGGTGATGATGGAGGGTGGTCGCTCCAAAGGCTTTGGCTTTGTGTGTTTCTCCTCGCCCGAGGAGGCCACCAAGGCAGTGACGGAGATGAACGGACGCATCGTGGCCACCAAGCCGCTCTACGTGGCTTTAGCTCAGCGAAAGGAGGAGCGCCAGGCCCACCTCACCAACCAGTACATGCAGAGGATGGCCAGCGTCCGCGCCGTTCCCAATCCTGTTCTCAACCCCTACCAGCCTGCCCCGCCTTCAGGGTACTTCATGGCTGCCATCCCCCAGGTCGGGCACTAACACACACGCGCAGATAATTAAAGTAACAGTGACAAGATTATTTACACAATATCCTTCTGGCTGAGGGTAATGTAGCTAATGTAGACTTGATTAAAGCAAAACAATACCAGCTCTGATGGTACCCATGTTATGGTTGGAGTTTGTTAACCATGCTGAAGTGTTACCCTCTCTGGTTGTGTGTTACAGGCTCAGAACCGGGCTGCATATTACCCCAGCAGCCAGCTGGCTCAGCTCCGCCCCAGCCCCCGCTGGGCCACACAGAGTGTCCGCCCTCAGCGTGAGACACACACACACACACACACACACACACACACACACACACGCTTACACCTATGTATGTACTGGCGAATTCTGGTTTGTGTAAAATGGTTAGACACAGTTCAGAAATTGGTGCCTAACATCCCTGAACAACAGCATATAAATGGCCCAGAGTATATTTGACAATACAGATCAGGTGGGATAACTGTAACTGGTGGAAGGAGTCTATTATCCATCAATGGACACTACTGCATTTTAATAAGGGAGAAATGGAGCATGGTGCAAAATATAGTAGAGCTAACTGAGAGCTCACTGCCTCTATTTCTAGTTACCTGTGTTTAAACCTGAAGTAAGAGCAGATACCTTTAGATAGGTGATGTTTCGCTGCCTGGAAACATTCCCAGTGTCATTTATTTTCACCACAGATTTTCAGAACATGCCGAATGCACTCCGACCCACGGCGCCCCGCCCACAGACCTTCAGCACCATCCGACCCACCACCTCTCAGGTTCCACGCATGATGGCCTCTCAGCGCATGAGTATGTCCCTCGCACTCCTAAGGGCGTTGGTTACGCCTCAGTGTATATGTGAATGTCACTCATACACTCTTCTGGTCCTGACTGTGTGTGTGTGTTTTATGCAGCGTCTCAGCCCCTGGGCCCACGGCCAACCAGCGCAGGAGCAGCTACTGGAACGACTCCGGTCCGAGCAGTTCCACAATACAAATATGCCCCAGGAGTGCGCAACCCTCAGCAACACCTGGGCACCCAGCCTCAGGTCCCCATGCAGCAGGTACACACGCTCAGCCTGTCACACACTCACAAATTAGTGTATTGCAAGTTAGGACTTCAGTATATCACAATATGTTTGTGATACTGGTATAGTGATGCAAATGAGCCTCTAACCAGTCACGGTGTTTCTGACAAGGTGACCAATCACAGCTGCGGGTGAGTTACTGGGTGCTGTGATGAAGGTGTTCATGTACTCCTATAAAAGTATTTAACCAAATCTTTAACCATTGAAGACACTGATTGGCTGAGGTGTTTTTAAAAGGCCCATATTCAGTATTTTCCTTTTTAATTCCAGAAAAGTGATGATTTTGTCCCTTTGGTATATTGTAATAATCACAATACTGTTATTCTGTCCATATCATGCAGCTCTAGTATGTATTTTGTGCAAAAGTAAGACCTTGTTGCCAGATGTATGAAACATATATTTCGTTTTTGTGTTGATTTTATTTAGTAATTATTCTCTCTCTTCTCCCCAGCCTGCAGTGCACGTACAGGGTCAGGAGCCTCTCACTGCCTCTATGCTGGCCGCCGCTCCTCCACAGGAGCAGAAGCAGATGCTTGGTGAGTCACTCATAAACACTTGAGCATAATCTGGGATCAGGAACACACCATCTGGGATTCCTGAGCCCATCTGAAGTTATTTGCTTTAAACACTTTGTAAAAGTTCTCTGTATGGTCTGCAGAAATATTCTCTGTATGGTCTGTTTTTGCTTTCAGGCTGTATAACAGATTTCTCTTAATCTTTGTTTTCAGGCGAGCGTTTGTTCCCCCTCATCCAGAACATGCACCCCACATTGGCAGGAAAAATCACCGGCATGTTACTGGAGATCGACAATTCAGAATTGCTCCACATGCTGGAGTCTCCCGAGTCTCTGCGCTCCAAGGTGAGCACACACACGTGCTCATTTATGTTGTGTACTAGATCAGCAGCTGTTTGCGACAGTGTACAAAAAGTCTAGCTGAACAACCCGACCTCACGACTTTTCATGCAGCCATCACAATATACAATGTAATCAAAATACGTGCTGCAATCACACTTTAGGCCTTTTTTTCGTGCTAGGAAAACGCTTCACTTTTTCATGCTAGGACAATGCTTCACTACATTGTGTTTTAAAGGGGACATTGTGCAAAACTCACATTGGTTAAAAAAAATACTACTCCTCACAGTTTTGGTCTCTTTCAAAATCAGCCATTTCAGGGCTCTGTCCCTTTCATGCAGGTAAGCTGTTGCTGGCCACACCCCACCCATCCCATGCTTACGAAACGAAATGAACAAGCTAGTTCATACTTAACTGCAATAAAAACACAAAAGTCATTATTCGAAAGTACTTACATCTTCCTCATCTGCCTACTTGTCATGGACAGTAAGTACAGATCCCCCACGACGCTCAAGTTAGCTCCTTAGTCGAATTTTCCATTCCGCCTTAAATACTTGAGGTAGAACTTTTTAAGGTTCCACCAGGGACATGGCCATCGAAAATGAAATGGTGGTTTTCTTTGTCTGGGAGAAAGTGTAGGGATTTGTGCTCTTCTTTACAGCCAACATCACAATACTTCATGTGTAACTTGCCTTTTCTTGTAGACAGCGCTCGGCTTATTCGTGTTCGTAAAACCAGCAGACAAAATGGCGGATCTTCAACTAGTCTAGTGGGGGGGGGTCTCGACAGATGAGGGGCGGTTTTATGCCAATTGGCCCAGTGGGACGTCACACTGGCGCCTCCGTCCAAATGAAAAGGCCTTATGCTGTGAAGAATAAAGCTGTAGATATCTTTCTGTGATTGATTTTGTGCAAAGAACTTCATGGACATGTTTTGTATAGCCCATAGACCAATTATAACTAAAGTGAGTTTTGCATAATATGTCCCCTTTAATGCGCAGTGCGTAACATCACCAGTATCTGTGCTAACAGGTGACTGTTAGGGTTAGGGTTAAGGTTAGGGACTGTCCCCGTCTCACAGTATTTCAACCTGTTTCAACCGCTTTGCAAACAAAACTCATTATTTCTCTCCTACTGTCCCTCAGTCACCAGTTGATACTGGTGATGTTACGCTTATAATACATAGGGTAGTGAAGCATTGTCCCAGCACGAAAAATGAAGCGTCATAGCACAAAAAAGCTCTAAAGCGTGATCGCAGCAGGTATTTTGATTACATTGTATATCGTGATGGCTTCAATGAAAACTCGTGAGACCAGACTCAGCTGAACTAATAGTGGTGAACAGACTGTACAGTAACAATAGTGTTTATGTCTAGGTAGATTACTGGTGAGGTTATAGAGACAGTCTAGTGTGTTTATCTAGGTAGATTAACAGTGGGGTTTAAACAGACTACAGTAACTCGTGTGTTTATATCTAGGTGGATGAAGCTGTTGCCGTGCTCCAGGCCCATCAGGCGAAGGAAGCCGCTCAGAAATCTGTGAACAGTGCTGCTGTTCCAGCTGTTTAACTCAAGGTAAAGAGCTTCTATAATAATCCAGATGTGAAATAAACACACTGTGGCTTTAGACTAACGTTACTCTGTCATCCTCTTTCAGAACAGGATGCCCTGCAACTCAGCTTCAAGACGGACAGGAAAAAAAATTAAACATTGAAAAATACAAAACTCATAAAACAATGAAAAATTTAAAAACTCTTAAAAATTGAATAATTAAAAATAGATGCAAATTTTGCCAGGCCTGTAGACATCAAGTCTGGGCCTTGAGTATAGTTAACCAAAAAATGAAAAAAGAAAAAAAATAGAAAAAAGAAAAAAAATTGATTTTGAAAATGATCATTCCTTTCTTTTTAATTCCTTTTACTGTTTGAATGCCCAAAATGTCAGTTGATAGCTGAGCATTGGGAAAAGTGTATTGGATTGCATTAATAAAAATTTAAATTCATGTTTTGTTTGGTTTTGACACTCTTGCGATTATCGTGTGATTATAGGGCTACACAGTATATTGTCTGCCAAGCGTCATACTGGTCTCCGCAATACTGATATCACAGAAGGTTTTCAATATGGAAGAAGCAGTCTTGATGGTTAACCAGTCTCTAACCAGTCTTGATGGTTCAGGCAGGGTGACCAATCCGGGGTCTGTAGTATGAAGTGAGTTTACTGGCTTATCGTGGGAAGTTCGAGAGCAACTTGATCACGTCAGATGTAACTTCCTGGTTAACCCGTACTACGAAAGGTGATTAGGTTTTACCCAAGGCGTGTTGCCATGGCAGTTTACACAATGTCTCAAAGCTGCTCCGACCAGTTCGCCCTACATAAGCTCCACCCCTCCACACCTCTTCTCCGCAGCCAGTGGTGTGCCTGGAAGATCGGCAGGATATAGGCGCCCGAATTGTGAGGGGCTGTCATATCTGGAAGATATTCTCTATGACAAGTCTAGATTCCCAGCTGAGTGAATTTAAGGCATGAGGTTTCTAATGCCACTGCTCTTAAGCAGACAGTGTGCTGTTCACTGAGCTATTTTGCATGTGAACCGTTGGCTGCATTTGTGGTTTTCCCTGGCCAGTTAAGCGCACTGAAGAAAAAAAAGGGGTTTATGCAATCAAGTAATTCACAACAGTAAAAGTGTTTATTTGCACAGGCGAGGTGAGGCTTAAACTGAACACAATTTCCCCATAGAATTTCCAAGGGTCATAGAAGCCATTTTCTGCACACACTGGAAGAGCATGAGGGTGATTGCCAGGGTTCCCACAGGTCAGGGAATTTCTGGAATATCAGGGAATTTCAGTAAAGGCATTTGCAGACAGGGAATTATCAGAGAATTTTCTTGATAGCACCTGATGTGTATTTAAATAAACTACTAACCTTATTAGAAGAGCAAAAAATATACACAACTACATTGAATTTAAAGGCATTTCAAAGGAATTTGTCATACTTCAAAAAAAAGGTAGCAGCAATAGCTGTAAAATTTTGTAAATATCAAAAACAATCTTGGCTGAATCATCTAAATAGTCCAAGAATTATGTACATTCTAGCAGCAACAATTGTGTAGAAAATAAAGTGCAAAACTAGTAATTTAAAAATAACGTGAATTTGGAGACATGACATGGGCAGAATGTGATCTAACCACTTCTGTATTTAAGGTGGACCGGCCAAGTTACGAGATGCCCAACTTTAACCTCGTCGTGTTTTGAGATAGAGAGGGGGAGAGAGCAAAAACAGAAAATAGCCCCTGAAAGAACCCCAAAGAGGTCTTGAGAGCTAAGAGTCTTCTCTGATATTCCTTTCGCTTTTGGGTTGTCTGCTGTAAATTTGTTGCGTTTTTGGAAAATGTCAACGAGCGTCTGGTGTCTTTTCCCGTTTGCTAGCATCTCCTGGTACTTTTTGTCGTGAAATCTCTGCAGGTGCTTGATTAAATGTGTTGTGTTGTACGACGCAACCGTACTTCCACCCCTCGGCACGCTGGCTTTACTCAGATTGAAGTTGCCGCAGGTTCATGGTATGGGGGCGGTGACGCATCTCGTATTACACAGCGTCAAATTTAAGGTCCAGCGCAAGCTGCGAACTGGAATATACAGACCGGGACTGTTCGACCGATATCCGACATCGGATTTACGGCTATATCAGACCTGATACCTATATCATATCGGATCGGGCCCATTTCTAGTAAATTTCAAGATATTTGGCTTGAAAATTAAGAATTTAAGGACTGGCTCACCCAAAGTGATGACAGAAGAGCAAAATGCAAAGTATGTAAATCGGTCATACTTCTCTCCAATATGGGAGAACGTGCACTTACAAGCCATGCGACTGGGAAAACACATGTGTGCGAAGATGAGGACGCTGAAAAGTTCCACCTCATCTCAACTTCCCATCACTGCACTTCTCCAGTCGTCCACTTCAAGCAGCTTTATAGCATATAGAGCTGCTTTGTTCAGAATGGCCCATTTTACCGTGGCCATTTCTAGATAAAACATGCATGTAGAGGATGTCAAGAGATGGAGTTGAGGTTTTGGGATGGTCCATTCAACACGCCAAGCTGCCTATATTCAACAACAATGATGTAAATGCAGTTTTGAATTCTATAACTCCTTTAAATGCCCTTTTCTGCTCAGCATCCAAACGTTATATTGGGTGTCTTTATATGGGAGGCCATGGAAATTCTGCTTTTTGGTCAGGGAAAGTTAGGGAATTTTAAGTCTGACTTAGGGTGGGAACCCTGGATTGTGAATCAGAAATCCTTTCACTGCATTCATGTACAGGTGTCTTTAATCTTAATAGATCTAATATGTGGGCTATGGACTACATCAGGGGTCATCAACTACATTTGTCCAAGGGCCAGAGTCCACCCCCCTTCAGACCTCGGTCCTCTGTCAGAACACTTCCACAGACAAGTGCAGAATTTAGCCATCTAGCTCCATAGACGTCCATTCATTTTCCATCGTCGGACTGGATGTGGCCTGTGGGCCGCCAGTTGATGATCACTGATCTACATGATGTCCTACTTTAACCTCTTCTCCACTTACTGGATCCACATAAGGAGGGGACTTTTTGAGGGGACTTAAGCCATATTGGATATGATGATAATGTATTATCTAGAGAGTATCCCACAATTCTTCCCCCTTTGATGAGTTTTCAGTCCTTTTTCACCCCACATAGGCTTGCTGGTTTGTCCTGATGTAAATGATGCCCTTGTTAAACACTGTGGCACACCTTTTATTCAGGAATGTCTTATATAAACATGACTTTGAAGTTACAATAGCAGAATGAGCTAATGACTTGTGCTCATCTTTACATGACGTGATCACCAGCTCACGAGGGGCAGGATTGAAATGATATTTGGAATCTTGAAGGCATGTTTTACGTGCCTGAAAGGGCTGCGTGTGGTGTCAGCATGTGTGGTTCTACACAATATCGCCACCATTAGGAGGGAAAGGACCACAGTCCTGACGCCTAGGCAAAAAAGTTGAATCAGTGTACGTACAGTTTGACTGAAGAATCATTCAAAGACAACGCAAACTGACCCCTTCTCTTTGGGAGGTCTGAGAGGAGGCAGTCACAGGGGAGGGGGTTGCTGCAACTCCTCCTAAAGGAGAATAATGCACAATTCACTCATAATTCATAGATGTGGAATTGGAAAATAATCTGTACGTAAATATGCCAGGCTATATTATATTACGCTGTGTAAAATGAGTCAATATTTCATCACCCACATCCTGACATTTGTCATGTCACATCAGCATAGTTCACACTTAGTGAAAGTCATTTTCACACTCCCCTGTACCTCAGGATCACAGGAGACGTTGGTTATGACTGCACAAATTTACACACAGTACAAAGTATTGTGAGTTGTAAAACACAGAAACAAGCTATTGACTGGAGCCCAGACACACTACATCTCTCATAATGAGTAGACATATTAATGCAACTATTAATACATGGGCCTGCTACTTGAAATTATGTTTCTATATTTCATCTTGTTTTGCTACTAAGTACACTTCCCACTGCTATTGCATCTGAAATGTTAACCATACAGATATTGTCAACCAGGGACGTGCACAGGAATTTTAAGGGGCCATTGCTCTGACCTGACCCCCCCCCCCCCAAATAAATAAATAAATAAATAAATCACACAAACTGTATGGACAACTGAAAAACATACCATGTCTTCATTAACTACTACTAAAAAAAATGTGTAATGCATATTACAACAAAAACTATTATTTCTATCATTTATGCTTCTTGTTAAATGTTCGAGAATAACCCTCAGCAGACGTGTACTTTTCCTACCAAAACATTAAGCCTGTGATAACCTAACAAGCTGGTAACTGCCTGGTTCATTACGTGTGAAACTGAGGCCGGACTTGTGAAGATTTTAATTAATTTCCTAAAAGGATGACAGTTCATTTCTACAACTTAAACGTGTAATGGACAGTTGCAAAATATAGGCTCTGGCTCTAGTGCCATGAATGCATGCGATGCAGCTAAAAGGGAAACAGACATAAAATATTACTAGACTCCGCATGACCAGCTGACTCGTACGTCAACGTCACCGCCATATTGCGAGAGGCACTGCTGTGGAGTAATGAAGTAATCTATAAAGATGCCTCACGCATGTTCTGCTTGGTGCTATACAAACCGCTGTATGCTCCAAACCAGATCCCTGGGGATTACATTTCAAAGTCAAGACTGAACAATTGTTTTGAATATATTTGGCAATTATAAAATCCCGTTTTATAAATCTTAACCTTAACTAAGCTAGCAAAGATACGCATTCCTGTGTTCAAGTCAGCCTCCAAACAACGTTTGGGCTAAACGTAGGCACTATGAAACGGGATTTTATAATGGCCAAATATAATCAAAACAATTGTTCAGCCTTACCAGGGTTTGTCATTAGACATATTTTGAGAAAGCTGTCCTGTGATGTGTGCCGTGCTAGTTTGCTAACAGATGCTGAACCGGCTTCATATGATCAAAGCTACCATTTGCTCACGTTAAAACAGTGAAGGTTTCATGATTCCTTCTGAGGGAATAGTCAAGGTGGTTAAAGTAGCGGAGCGTGTTATCTGACAGTCAACATCAGGGCAAGCAGTCAGTGCATCGTTGTTCAATCAGTTTGTACTGGTCACAGTTTAGAATTGACAACCATCATTTTATGCTCTTGTTTTTAGTTGTGTCTGTCTTCCACAGACTAAGGCTGCACCACATTGCCAGACTTAACACGCTTATTGCACGGTGGAAACACACAAACAATTTGTGGTTACTGTGTTATCACTATAGTTATCACTAGATATTAGCTTTCTCAAACCTGTCGAACGACAAACCCTGGTAAGGCTGAACAATTGTTGCTTATATTTAGCCTTTATAAAAGGCTATTATAGTACTTTTGTTTTATAGTACTTACGTTTAGCCGAAACGTTTTTGGAGTCTGACTTGAACTCAGGAATGCATAGCTTTGATAGTTTAGCCTGGTTTAGCTAAGATTAAGATTTATAACACGGGATTTATAATTTTAGGGGAATTAAATTGCTTAACAGCGATTAAAAAGCCCCAGGTGAGTTACTGGGTGTTTTGTTGATGTTCTGATAGTCTTTATATAATCCAACAAGAAGTCTGTTTTAAACTTTAACCATTAAAGACTCTGATGTTTTAAAGGTCATTTTTTCAGGATGGTTAACGGGGGCAAAAATGTTCTTCATAATTTCAGTTCATTCTTATTTGACCATCCAACTTCTGTTTATCCTTTATAATTAAACTGGCTGTTTTTGCTACTGTGCCTTTAAGACTGGCATATGTAAATTATATTTCTGATTGGCTCCCCTGTATTGCGGCAACATGGGGGCTGAAACTCTCCTTAAAACTTCAGCACAAATTGGCAGGGTTAAACTGCTGTATGGTGAAGGGCCATATATTTAAATATTCTGATGTTACAAAAACTGATTTGAAAACGGGCTGTTTTTGCAGCTTCGTTTCCATAAATGTATTAAATGGATGGGGGGAGTGAATGTACTTTTTAAAAATTTTAACAATATTTAGAAGCCTTAAGCCTTTTTAACTCCAGAAAAGTGATGATATGGCCCCTTTAATACAATGTGTAGCAGTAAAATTGCAATGCTGATATTTTGTCTGTATCATGCAGCCCAAGTCTGAGACGTGTGTTGAGTGTTAGAGCAGGAAAAGCACTAAAATGTGGCCTCATGCTCAAACACACCAAGTTCAGTCCTCAGTGCCTCCACTAGAGAGCAGTAAAGTTAACGGTGATTTTGGACACCTGTTCACTAGATAAATGGACAAAAGTGGGAACTAAATTCAGGCTTTAGTGTAGCTGCTGCTGTGTTCAGCTGTATGTGCTTTGGTGCGTGGTTCTAGATAACTCAGAAACCTTATTAGAGGCTACCGAACACCTTCATACTCTCTGAAGCTGATCTTCCAATTTAGCTTCTCATTTAAATTTCCATTCCAGTGTTATTCAGACTTAACATTTCTTTTCCTGCTTGGTGTAATAAATACATTCATTCACACCTGTTTGTTAAAGCGGAACACATTTTCCCCAAATTCCCCCATAATGCAACTGTAAGCAAGTTCAGAGTGGGTTTGGGGGTAACTGAAGGAGACTGAACTGTTCACAATGATGGTGAATGGAACCACACATCTGTCTCTAAAAGGTCCCACACAGAAAGTAATTAAATGAAATGCTTATGGTTGCGCTGCCTGACGCCTGAGATGTTCTTCTCTCAGAGTTCTGAGAAGCTTTTGGTCCTAAAACTGAACCCATTCCTGGTGGAGGGATACACTCAGAGTGTCATTTAGTTCAAATTCACCACTATTTTACCATCATCAACATCCATATAAACACTCATAGACACGTGGATCTTCACTGGGGGTTATATTGAATAAAACACCTGTATTTGTGTCAGAGACGCCTAGTTCCATTCAACATCACGAAAGAGTTTCTACAATGAAAGGAAATGAGTGAATATAAAATGGGTAAATAAAACAATTTCAAAGGAATTTACAGACTGAAAGACAGTGCTCTCTAAAATACAATCAGAGTGCTCTCATTTTAAAGGACGTTTCTGAGCTTTTCTGGGGTTTGTTTGGAATTCATAAGTGATTTTTCCAGGGTTATGTAACGTTTCAGGCTCTTCAATCATAAACCTTCTGCTCACACTCAGCTTATCCTTGACATGTTTGCTGAACAGGTTATCGGCGTTCAGCACCTGAGAACTGAACCTCCTCACGGCTCCGACCTTCACCTTTACAGCGTCTCCACAGTCACTCCTATAAAACCTTGAGTATAAATAGCTTCCAGGAGCCGTCTCTGGCTAATACAAACACGCCTGTTGGGAAACAATCATAAAGGTGACACATGTCTTCACCTGAGCTCATCAGAGCATTTATTCTGTTTAATGGGGAAGACTGGACTGACAAGACTGAAGAGATCAGACGTACTCGTACAGGATCATCAGATTTTCCTGCCGTTCTGAAAGCACTACGGTTAGAATATTGGCACCCCTCCAAACAGGAAGATTTGGATTACTCTACCTAGACACACCTGTGAATAAAATGGCACATATTAAAAAAGGGAACGAAGAGGTACAGGTGAATATAAGCGATATAGGCAGGCCACCGTGGGCTACTATAAGTGATATAGGCCAATATAAGCTAGTATAAATGAAACAGGCCAGGATAAGAGGTATGCAGGTGATCTAGGCCAGCATAGGCCAGTGTAAGTGATACAGGTCAGCATAGTCTTGTATAAGAGAAACAGGCCAGTATAGGCTAGTGTAAGTAGTATAGGCCAGTATAAGTGATATAGGCCAATTTAGGCCAGTACAAGTGATTCTGGCAAGTACAGTCTAGTTTAAGTTGTTTAGGCCAGTATACGTGATATAGGTAATTCTAGGCTAGTTTAACTGATATTGGACAGTAAAGGCCAGTTTAAGTGACATGGTCCAGTATTAGCCACTATACACTGCAGTAAATGCACTACTTCAGTCAGTAATAATGACCTAATCACTGAATGTTTGGCCCAGATAAAGTTAAAGCTGTGTTATTAATGCTGTATTAATTTAGGGCCTGATGTCCAGCAGACTGTCAGCACATAATTTTTGCCAGTTGACCCTGAAACAGACCGGACATATGACCGCTCTGCTGAGTTGCAAGGGCAACTCGGTAAACATGTTGGAATTACTGCAAGAACACAAAGATCATATTGATTTATCCCAGTTGTTTTGGGTTTCAGGGATTCAAAGTCCACACAGCGCATCATTTCCCAGTGCCTGTCCTGGAACCGAACAGTGAGACGGTGTAAACACACCACTGTCATCCAGTTTCATAGAACACACACTGATTTAATGTCCCAAAAGAAAATCTTCCTTTAGTGGTGAGAATCTCCTGGAGAGCAGGGAGACGTGGGCGACTCAACAGTTTGTTGATTTGATTCAGACCAGTAAAGTAATTTGCTTATCAGGCTGTGGCCTCTGTGCCAGGCACTGCTCTGACAATAAAGCACGGAACGTCCCATATGATCATAACCGCCACGAAAACACCTTCAGGAAGCGTCCAGCCCTCTGGAGCCAAATGTTATGGGACTCATTAGGTCATTTTATTATAGTATGTATCTCCTGGGAAATGACCTCTCTGCAGCAGTCCTACAATTCAACATACATTCAAATATTACTTTTTACATTTTTGTTCTTGTTTTGTGTTTTTATGGAACTTTCACTGTACAAAAGGGAGCTGTTTGAATAAAACTTGGGTTCCAGAAGTTCTAATACTACACCAACCCACAGAACATTAAAACAACCTATTCCCCCTCGTGCTCACACAACAGCTCTGACCCATCGAGGCCTGGACTCCACAAGACCTCTGAAGGTCTGTGGGTCTGCATTAGCAGATCCGTTAAGTCCTGACGGGGGGCCTCTATGGATTGGAGTAGTTTGTCCAGCACATCCCACGGAAGCTTGATCAGATTTAAATCGTGTTTGCAGTGTGGCAGCATCATCCTGCTGAAAGAGGACACTGCCATTAGGGAACAGCATCTCCATAAAGGGGTAAACTTGGTCTGCAGTGATGTTTAGGTGTCAAAGTAAAGTCATGAGTGCAGGACCCAGGGATCTCCCGGAAAACATCACCCAGAGCATCAAATTGCCTCCACCACCTTGCCTTCTTCCCATAGTGCATACTGGTTCATCTCTTCCCCAGGTAAGAGACACACACATACACACCCAACCATCCACATGATGTAGAAGAAAATGTGATCCAATAGACCAGCTATTCTGATGTCCACCCTAGGAGCTTTTGGTGGTGGACAAGGGTCAGCATGGGCACTCTGACCAGTCTGAAGATATTTAGCCCCATTCCATGTGGTGGTGCTGCACAGTGTGTTCCGACGCCTTTCTTTCAGAGCAGCATGGACTTTAGCAGTTTGTTCAACAGCAGATCTTCTGTGTGATCAGAGCAGATGGGCTGATCTTAGCTTTCCACAAAGTAAACCTCGGGTGTCCATAAACCTGCTGCCACTTCTCCAGGTCTTCTTCCTTGGAGCAATTTTGGCAGGTTATGACCACTGCATATTAGGAACCCCCCACAAGACCTGCCAATGTGGGGATATTCAGCCATCCAGACATCACATCTTGTTTCTGTGAAAGTGTCACAGATGGTTTCTCCACCCAGATGGTTTCATTCCTCTGAAACTGGTCAGGTTCAGGGACTGGACCAAACATTTGAAAGTTCTTCAGGAAGCCTGGTGAAAAAAAAGGCTTTTACACAGTACTATACACATTCTGTTAAATGTTACAAAATGAACATTTCAGCCGTTTCCTATCAGTGGAGGATCAGGAAATAAGCAATCATGCAGAGTAATGAGGTAACGGGGTGAGTGTTGTCCCTGATGGCGGGTCAGTGAACTCAGACTTGTGTGATCTGGCTCTGTGCCAACGGTTCAGGTGTGAGCTCGTGATAAAAGCACGCACATGCTCGAACACTTCAGCAGTCCTTGGATCCTTGGTACAGGCTAGTTTAATTACAGCAGCTGAGATAAACCTGCCTCGCCCGAATCCTGCCAGGCGTCCGGACGGGGGCGTGTTGTTTTTCTCCACAGCGGGATGTAATTTCAAAGTTCAACAGCGTAACCCAGTAAAGGGCCTTTATAAACAGCAGAACACACCTCACACACACTCACACATATCCACAGACTGTCAGCGTGAGCTGAGATGAATTACGAGTGTCACTGTTGGGACAGCGGGCGTTCGAACGCCATCCTGTTCACCATCCTGAGCGGTGAGGCGACCCGGAGCGACCTTGACTACCCCCAGTCCAGCAGGTGCCACTGTGAGACCCGCAGGACTGTGCGGCTGAAGATGCCCGGCGACACGTGCCAGGTGGCCTCCAGTGTTCTGGTGAAGACCATACACTTCATGAAGAGCCTGCCCGCTTTCCAGCAACTTCCGTCCAAAGATCAGATGGTGCTGCTACAGAACTGCTGGGTACCGCTCTTCATCCTCGGCCTGGCACAGGAGCGAGTGAGCTTTGAGGTGGAGGACATACCAGCCCCCAGTATGCTGAAGAGGATCCTTCTGAACCACCGGGACGCTGAGGAACCATACAGGGAACAGCCCACACTGGCGGGGGTCCAGAAGCTGAAATCGTGCCTGAAGAAGTTCTTGAGTCTGGACCTGAGCCCAAAGGAGTATGCCTACCTCAAGGGAACTATGATTTTCAACCCAGGTATGGAGGTTCTTCTTGTTTTAGACAATTAAGACAGGTTTAAAGCCCAGTCCTGCTCCCCGTGTTCCCCTGTCCTCCTCAAGAAAAAACTGTTCAAACATTAATGCGTTTTTATTTTCCCCTGCGTAGATGTTCCAGGCCTGCAGGCGGCCCTCTTTATCGAGGGGCTCCAGCTGGAGGCGCAGCACGTGCTGAGGGAAGTTCTCATCCTTCTCCATCCAGATGATCAAGGACGCTTTGCCAGGCTGCTGCTGGCTGGATCTTCGCTGAAGACCATCACTCCAGGTCTCATCACCGAGCTCTTCTTCCGGCCAATTATCAGCCAGGCTCACCTGCTGGACCTGCTGGCTGACATGCTCTTCAGCAGGTAGCCAAACATCTGGAGACACATCTGGCTCACCTGAAACTGTGCAGCGGTTCTCTGAGTGACTGTCACACCCCGATTAACAGAGTTGGTTAATTCAACTCTGAATTACCCAACTCTGCCAAATGGAAAGATGTGAGCAAGTTACGTATGAAATGTCACTGTTGTTTACATGCCTGTACATATCTTTGTGCCTTTGATAATGTTTCTTCAAGTCACAGAAGTATGAGATTTTTTTAAACACATGATCCTGTACCTCCAAACCCAAAGGGAGGTGATGAGTCTTGTCTCTGTGAGACTGTTCCTGTTTGATGGATTCAGTTGTTGTTGAATGCTCTGGATGTTCCTGGACATATTTAGTAAAATGTATTTTTTCTACAGAAAACGCTGGTTGTTTTTTTCAAAAAGGTAACATGATCAGAAGCTCGGAAGTGTCATCAACAGTTCCTAGTCTAAAAATGAATCAGTTACTCCCAGTTTTCACTTTTTGTTGGAAATTTCACATCACAGCAGTGCATTTTTATGTAGGTTGATACCGAACCTCATATCACCAAAAAAATGTAACTGTTCAGGAGAAGACTTGTAGCACTGAAGTTCAGTTCATTTTTACAGCTCACAGTAAGCCATACTGTGGCCTAAAGCACTTCCACAAGTCTGATCCACCTTAATGACGAGCTGGGTGGGGTTTGAGGGTCCAGAGAAGTTTGGGGTTTGCTTTTACAGAAAAAGATTTGAGTGAGTATTGACTTACAGTGTTAGTGACATTAGCCTTGTAGCTCCAGTTCTGAACTAAGGAGGATAAATATGGCTCTGTACACATCTCGACTGATCTATGGTCAGTGGAGAACTGTGAAGGTCAGATTCATACCAGAACGTTCCTTTTAGACTGACAGAGACACAGCGATTTCTGTGGGGCCACAAACATAGTGAAGTGAAAGTTCTGATGTATTAGTGCAGTAATTCAGAGTCACCTGAACATTCTGCTTTTTGGAAACTCAACCTGAAACATCTCACACATCTAAACAACTCAGTGGTGAGGATACCGGTGTTCTAATCGATTAGCAGCAGGTACTGAAATTAGTCTGACATATATTTCCCAAAAAGTGGTTAATTAGATCAGCAGAGAAATCAGATTTATCCAACTGACCAATAAGATCAGACTGTCATTAACAAAACAGTATTTCTGTTTCAATGCAAACACACACCATGCCACCTCCAGAAACAGCGACAGAGGTGTATTTGCGTGTCAGGCACTGTCTGCTTTGTGTTTACAGAGCAGAAGTGTGAGGAAGTTACTGACCCAGCGGTACTGCACCACCTTATACACACACACACACACACACACAGACACCTCATCTTTTCTGACCTGAAAAAACATACACCACCCTCTTTAACATGCTCATATGCCACATATGACCTGTGTGTGTGTGTGTGTGAGACACACCGGGCCTGAGCATCGTGCGGTTTGACTTTCCATGATTCAGCATTTTGGAGGAAAACCCCCAAGAGAACAAAATTTCAAAAACGAAACACCATGACTTTAAGGCAGTTAAACGGCCCACAGGACAGCAACCAGAACCTTTCCTCAGACACGTACAGCAATGTGCAAAAGTCTGACTTCATGTCTTTTTTTTGTGCTCAAAAGTTTTTATTGAATTTTTATAAACAAAAATACAATGAAACAGCAGGCATTTCAGAAAACTTTCTCAACTTGTGAAGACGTGTACACATTATATATTGTAGTCCGTTCATTTACAATCTTTTGTGATTGTTTTCTTTGCCGCAGTAAATCCAGCGAATACCATTTTACATTGAGTAATCTTTAAGTTGACATCCGATGTGTGGCATTAAGAAGACAAAGAGCAGGGTTAGGTACATAAGAAATCTGTGATTTCCTGTCTTGAGTTCTCCAGGCTTCCTAAAGGGCTTTCAAAGACTCTCATTTTCAGTCCAGTACCTGAACCTGACCCATTTCAGAGGAATGTTTGTTAGTTAAGCCACACAAATGAATTATTCAAGTAGAACAAAGCACATCTAACTTAAATCCTGAGCTGGTGCAGAAACAGGAGCAGATGATTCCAGATGATCAGGCGGTGATCAGTACACTGGTGGTGCTGAATGTAGAGTGGTTGAAACACCTTTATCTAGGCACATCTTTTGATTTAGATTCTAATTTTTCATTTTAAAAGTTTAAGGTGGAATGGAAGATTGAAAGAAGCCAGTTTCAGTCTCACAGTTCCTGAGATGATAGAAGGTGTGAGAAGCTCCTCTGTAATTAAGGTTCCTCAGTACTTGAAAAGTTGTCTTTTGCTCCAGAAGCTCACAAGAAAGGTTCTACTGCTGTGACAGGGCTGGTCAGAATTAATTAGAACCCAAGGCTGATACATAAACAGATGCAACAGGAGATAAAACCTGGAGCCTGTAGTGCTGGACACAAGCCATGGGTCACCTTTGACCCACATTTGGATGTGGCAGCAGCCAAAGCAAGAGGTCAACACACAATGTCCATGGCCTGCAAAACCTCCTGATCTAACCAAGACTTGCAATCTTATTTCTAGCCTAAAAGTCTTCTTGACCTTGTTTTGAGAATAATAATACTATATAAGAGATTTTTTGCTCTTATATAGTGTATTACGATTGTTTTAAGATGTTTTTTTCCACATTACAAGAAATCTTTAGACTAGAAACAAGTGAAATTATCTGCCGGTGCAGTAAAAAAAATTACACTTGGTTAAATTTCTTGAAATAGGAAAAAATATCTTAAAACAATCTTAATAATCTTACAAAATCTGCTCTTATATAGTATATTACTCTCAAAACAAGATCAAGAAGACTTAGGCTAGAAATAAGATTGCATGTCTTGGTTAGATCAGGAGTTTTTGCAGCACAACACAGCAGTTCCTATAATGTTCCTTTAAATCACCTTTAATGTAGAACATCTCACACCTCTAAAATCTCCCGCGCAGAAAATAATTCCATGAAATAGTTATGGTTGCACTGCCTGATGCCCGAGACATTGCTACCACAATGAAAAGATTTTGGTCCCAAAACTAAACCTATTCAAGGTGGAGGAATACATGCAAGGCATTGTGAGGCAACACGGTCCCCAAAGAAAAGTCTTCAAAGATTCTCCTCTATTTTACCATCAACAACAACCATATAAACACGCAGGAATTATTTTACCGTCATCAGTGAGAAATATGTTAAGCTGTCATTTTTACAGTAAAAATGTCAACTGGCTCCTTCCTCTCTTTACATCGCACCCAGAATTGCACTCTATTACTGCAGTACGGAATGTGGCTGAATCCCAAACGGCTGTTAGATCATGGTTCCTTGGCCGCAATAACATACTCTAAATGTCTTGGTGGGAGAATTCTTCCATTTAAAAAATGTTTTTATTAAAATGATAAAATATTCAATTATGAAATACTGATACTTGTTTTGGTCTAATATCACCCTAAAAAATATCATATGTTTTTCCTCTGATGATCCAGAAAACACAGACCAGGACCATACCAGAACCTGCAGAAGCTCCTCACACACCTACCTAAAACACGTGACCAGTTCCAGTAGTCCAGTGCTTAGTGCAATCTTCACAGTAACACATAGCCAACCACTGAGGCCCTTCTGAGGGGTGTGTGTGGGGCCCCAGTATTATACAATATAATATTATATACTGTTCTTTGAGGGGCCCCGTCAGTACTGGGCCTTTGGAATTACCCTATCCCACTGTGTCAGAGCCGTTGCTCGCCCCAGATCCCTGAGTATAAACACTTTACCCCAAGTGTAGAGTATATTATTACTGACACCCACCCCCACACGCCTCACTCAAACCTGTAGTAGGTGCCCTGGCGACCCCGTGTAGCCACCTCTGGAACAGCATCAGACTACTCATTCAGACTCAGGACTCTTCGTACCCCCTACTGGCTTGAGCTTATACTGCATTTAACGTCCCAGACCCGAATCACCACAACCACTAACATACCCCCCAAACACACACACACAGTATTTAAAGACGGCCAATCTCAAACCCCCACACACACGCACAGTAAAGACGGCCAATCTCAAACCTACACTCTCTCCCTCTCACACACACACCAGATTTTGAAATATTCACCTTTTGGTTCATCACACACAGCATAACATGCAGTGTTGCCCAAAGCCAAAAACACACAAAACAGCTCGCAGTAACACAACCATTCACAACAAACAAACACACACACACACACACACACCACTAGCACAGTGAGCAATGCCTTAGAAGGTACTGTAATATCTTTATAATCTTTATTAGAAAATGTTTGCAAGAGGGAATGAAGGAGGGAAGAAGCTAGCAAGAGAGAGAGAAAGTGAGTCGGGGGCAGGTATAAAGTGGGTGATGTTTATAATGTGTAACATTCAGCCCCTCCTCCACAGCCAACACACATGCACACACAAACCTTATTTCCTTTCTTTAGTCAAACCTGCCAAACAAGTTTGCAGTTCATGTCACACACACACACACACACACACACACACACACACACACACGGAGGAGGAGGAGGTCACCACAAACCTTCTGAGAAATACACAGAGCTAAAGAGAGAGGGGGAGGGAAATAAAATGTAAAAAAGTATAAAAGGGGAGGTGAAAGAGTGCAAAAATAAAAGTATCTCTAAAAAAGTGCAGTTTGTAAATTTGGAGTCAGTCGTTTTTTGGCTTGTCCTCAAAACAAAAAACAAAAAAAAAACAGATGAGAGTAAAACGTTACCAGAGTCCGAATGGCACCTCAGACACGTAAACAAACAGCTTTTATTCACACACAAAACAAACTTGGTAAAAGAGCCGAACGCTGACCCGCGTTCTGTATGGAACCAGCCGCCCTGCTGTGCCATGCCCACCTCACGCACTGGGGGCACCACCACACATACCCTTCAGTGGGGGGGTGAGGAGCACCTGCTCAAACACAACGGAACAAAAAACAAGAAAATAAAAACAGCAATGGAGTGGTAAACAGTGGACGGTGGAGACCCCAGTGCTCCTCAAGTTCAGCTAAGTTTGACACCATGACAGTATACTACAACCCTGACCCCAGTGACCTTTACTGGACAAGAGCCCAGCTGTGTGGTCTCTAATCCATCCAGGCAGTATTTAGGCCAGTAAAGTGGTCTCTAATCCAGCTGTGTGGTCCCTGGTCAGGCTGGATGAACGGTCAGCATAGCAGTGGTGCCCCCGAAGAATCTGTTGCTGTGGCTGTGCTAGAGTAATACACAGCTGAAACAAAACACAAAGACACTGCTATTACACAACACAAATACACTCACATTTCAAAACCTATTCTCTTTCACACACACATGCAAGCACAAAAACCCTGCATCCAGACTGTGTTCATTTAGTACCTACACTGTGTTCAGACAGTACCCATATCGTGCCCACACTATACCCAGACTGTTCAGACTGTATCCACATTGTGCCCACACCATGCTTAGACTGTTCCACACTTTGTTCAAAATGTGTTCAGTTTTGCTGCAATATGAAAATCAAAGCTGACTTTGGGCTGCATTTATTTCATAAATTAAAGTAATTAACCTAATTTGTAAGGAAGATCCTCTTCACTCTTGTGCGTAAGGAACTGAAGACGAACTGTAAGTCGTTTTCACTCATGGTGTAAAACGACACCCCACATTTTAACTCCCTAAACACCATAAACACATTCCATCCCTCTGTCCAGCTGAAAGGTGAGACGCCTGAGTGACATAATGAAGGAGCTCTTTATTCGGAGGTGTCAGTTGATCCAGTGGTGAGGAGGATAAAGTGCTGGGAGGTGATTTTTGAGCTACTGAAAAATGAGCTGAGGAGCTCCAGCGTTCAGAAACAGACAAAGGCAAGGCAGGAGTTTCTGCCCCAGAGACTTGACTCCCAGAGGCACTTTTTCTCCTCAAGCCAGATTAAAGATGGGAACAGAAAAGTGAAAGCAGAGGAGAAATGTCACACCTTATTTAGAGTCAGAATTGATTAGTGTAATGCTGAGCAGTTCCTATGTTGGCATTATTACTATTATAAATGTTGGCGCAGTAATTAAAAAAGCTCAGTACATCACATCGCAGGCTCATCCTCAGGTCTCAGATCAGTGGATCATTTACCTGCAGTGGTAAACAGTCTTAAATCTTGTCTCAGGGATCAGATCCATAGTCATTTCATGGTATAACTTCTGACTCCAGAACACAGCATATTATTTGAGGGTTTATTTACCTCATGATGATTGAATTATATAGAAACTGTGCTGGAATTCCCCTTTAAAACTGATGCTCCTAATAAACGTGGCAGATCTGTATGAGAGGAAAAAAGTGAGGGTGGAACTCACCACTCCGTCCACTGTGTGCTCTCATCTTCCGGGCCAGTTCATCTGACGGTGTCAAATCGGACACCTGCACCTCCGGCTCCCCTTAGATGGAAACATGTGGTCACAAGTTTGATTATGAAAAAACATTTAAAAAGTCTTCATACAGGACCAGTGTCCACTCTAATCACTCCTCAGGGACCCACCAACGGTCCATTTTGTTCTGTCCCTGCTTCACAGCTGGTACAGGAGCAGAGATAACACAGAATTGTGGACCATCTGGTAGTCCCCAAGGGCAGCTATCGAGAACCACTGGTTCAAACAGTCCAGTAGGGTCTACTTACCATTGCTGAAGGTGAAGGTCATCGTCTCATTGCCACTGTCGGGTAGTGTCCCATCCCTCCTCCCATTCACTTGGAGCAGGGCGTCCTGGGACCTGTAGTCCTTGTTGGTATGACCTTTGGAGCTCTGGGACTTGTACTTGCGTGTGCTGATGCGAATGACACCATGCACCAGCCGGCACTCGGCTTCCTGCTCCTCCAGGTTGTAATCCTGCGCAATGCTGTTGATCAGGTCGCTGATCTCGTTGGTTTTGCGTGAGAAGGACTGATCGGACGTGCACTTGGCCAGCTGCTCAATCTGGTGGAGTTTATAGAGCTCCAGCAGCTTCTTGGTGATCAGTGAGTCTATGTCAGTGCCACCACCATCATCCACGTCGTCCACATCGAGATCCTCTCTGGAGTAGATGCTGGTGTTGCTAACTGGGCGCTGGCTCTCTCCCTTCCCTGTCGCCCTGTTGCGCCGCGAAGGGACCTCTGGGTTAGTTGGATAAACCACCTTCTTGCCAGCCAGGTAGACATCCCGGTACCTGAAGCTTTCGGAGCTGGGCAGCTGTGCGGGCTTGCTGGGCTCCAGTGATATGCCGCAGGTGGGGTTGGACATGGCCAGGATGGGTGTCCTCCGAGGCTCCTGCTCGGACTTTGGTGGAGCATCCGTGGAGCTTTCGTTAGCAGGCAGGCAGGGCTGACGGTTGCCATAAAGGCCGCACGTTAACACACAGCACAGTAAGGCCCTGCAACCGCTCCAGCCCATGGAGGAGCAGGAACCGCAGGCCCGGCCGCCCCCTACCGGTGCTGCTGCTGAACCTGGGACAAAGCCCAACGTCTCTGAGCCGCGGCCGTTGGCAAAGCGCGGGTGGGGCTTGTGGGAGGGTTGTGTTTCGATGGTCTTTGGCCGCTCACTGTAGTGATCTCGGGACAAGTCCTGGCTGGTCACATAATGGTTCCGGGATGATTCCTGGGGAGTACCGTAGTGATCCCGGTACAATTCCTGAGGAGCACTGTGGCGATCCCGGTACGATTCCTGCTCAATACCGTAGTAATCCCGGTATGATTCCTGCCCACCACCATGGTGATCACAGTACGACTCCTGGCTGGTGGCACTCTCCCGGGAGCTGGTCCGACCCTGCCGGTAGCCCTCGGCTCTGCAGCGTCCCGAACTGTGTACCTGGGAGCGGGACTTGTGGTTTGGCACCGTGCTGTGGCCAGGCATGGCACGCCCCGGTCAGGACCTGCCCGAAACAGCACAAACAGAAAACCTGTTTTAAAGTTATTTACAGCCCCTCAACCCAAGAATTGAGGGACCAGACAGGTAAAAACAGCATACAAAAGCAAGAAGGTCTTAAAATGTTAAATACACTCTTGGGGGGGGGCTTGTGTTTGTTTGGTTGACAGTCCATCTTAAACTTGGCTTAAGTTGGCTTCTTTTTGGAATTCCCCGTTCCACCTTAAATGGCGCAACAGTTACATTCTGGCGCCTGGGGCAGCAGAATGCAACTGCTGCGCCATTTAAGGTGGAAGAGGAATTCCAAAAAGAGGCAAACTTAAGCTCAGTTTATGCTCAAAAATGTGCCTTGGTTTCCACATTGCTCTCTCAAAACATCCAAAATTTGCCAGGTAGCCACCAGTTACACGCTCCACTCACCTCATAGGCTTGGACAGAACCCTCCCTGCTGTTTTGAGCCCGAAGATCACGGAAGTGACGGTGAATTACTTATTGTTAATATTTATACATATATTCCTTAATCTTCACCCTCTCCCTTTACTAACCCAAAATCCCAACAAACGGGACCTCGGTAGCTGTGAGGGACCTCGGGCTCAGCTCATGGTGAAGCTCTTCTCGGTGAAGGCTCGGTTCCTCCTCGCGCTCCTGCTTTACCTGGCCTACAGGTAAGACCGTGCTGCATTCAAGAGCCCCACCCAGCCAGCCTGTCCCGGACTCCCCGTTTACAAACACAGATGGTTTGGCCCTAAACAACCACGGTATTCTCAGCTCATCAGTCTAAAATTTGTAACCTTTAATCGATTTTATATATAATATATGTTTTTCTCCTCCCATCACTCTCTCTCTCCGCATGTGTACAATAGAACCGAACGCGTCTTATAAAGCGATGAAAACACTAAAATCGCATTTTTTCCCACAACGGAGCCGCTCGGCCAGTTTATTCTGCAGATTTTCTATACAATCAATTAATAAATACTCCTACTTTCCTTTAGTTTAAATTAAACTGGGGAAATTCAGCAAGCGCTTGAATGTACCTTCCATAAGGAATGACGTCAGAGCTCCACAGAATGCATGTTCTTGGCACAACTTATTTATTTTATTAACTTGTATTATTTAAATTATTTATTAATATAATTAGTTATTTAAACGTTTATCATTTTAATTTCGTGATGATGTATCAAATAAATTTACACAATTGTGTAAGTATTTGCCAAGTGTTCAATCTCGTTCTTGGTTCTTTATTCCTCCTTGTTTATTTACGCATATAAATCACCGTGTTTATCATCATAAACTGATTCAGTCTCCCTGTTTGATCTGAACTGAGAAGAGTTTGAGTATTTGATTCTTTGTAGAGTATAAATAATAAAATAATAAGGTCGAGTGTAAACGAGATATCATCATTTAAAGTGACTTTAAACATTGTCAGCAGGTTAAACCCATTTACCGCCCTCCCATCTATTCCTCTTCCTCCCTCTCTTTACTCTCTCCCTCTCTCATTCCCCCCTCCTGTGTCTCTATTATCTCTCCTCTCTCCCATAATTTCCTTTAGCTAGCCTCTCCCTCTCTCTTTTCTCTCTTCCTTCCTTCCTCTCTCTCTCTCGTAATGAAATCATTAGATTAGCCACACTCCGAACACACTCCTGTGTGACCCATCAGCTTGGACACTGACAGCCAGGAAATAGCTCACACACACACACACACACACACACACACACACAGACCCTTGTGTCCTCTGTGCTGCTGCAGTTGCTTACATGCTTTTATTTAGGTTTTTTATTATTGCAAATAATAAACACATTTTATATGAAAAGGTGAGATGAGTGAAATAATTGCACGATTACAAACATCAGGACAAGAGCCCGTACTGAAACTGTACTTCCTTCTGGACATGCAATTTGTCTTTTTAATCTGATCAGAAACAAATCATCATATTTGGAGATTATTGAAGTGTGACTTTAATAAACGAGGCCCTCTGACCTTCTGAGCTGGAAATCTCAGAAATTCCCAGTTCAAAACACTGTTGATCACAAGCAGGGGACTACACCTCTGTGCTGACACCCCTGGAGATGAATTCACCATCACCATGTCTGTTCTCCTGGACCATTCAGCTTCTCAGCTGCTCAGTGGACCTTAGCAGGTCTCTGCAGGTTCTACCAAATTGAGGAGCAGCCTGAGATCTTCAGACCCGTTTCAGAGTGATGTGAGAAGGTGGATGGTGTTTTGTTCAGGTGCTGCTCTAAGGCAAGTCGACACATTTGCCAAAAGCAGCGACAGAGATTAATATCCAACGTCCTGGCTTGATCCATTACAGCCATTAACTCTGAACTCCTGCACACACAGACAAACACACACACACACACACACGCTTAGGCAGTGTTTCATGGCTGTGTGACGTCAGCTCTGTCGTTTGCAGCCCAGAGGTGGTGATTCTTCACTCTGCTCCACTTTCTCCTTCTCAACTCACCAACACCTAAACTCCTACCAACCCAACCAACGCTCCCCATTCACTCTGAGGGCGGCGCGATATGGACAAAATATCAGTATTGTGATTTTACTGCTACATCTCGTGACTGAGATGCCTTTTAAGATATTAAAGGGCCAAATGGGATGTTTACTGCCCCCATCCATGCAGTCCATATATGGAAAAAAAGCTACAAAAACATACTGTTTTCAAATCATAGTTCTTGTGATGTCACAAAACGAACACATTTAAATATATTTTCTTATTCTTGCTACAGCAGTCTAGCCCCACCCATTCATGCACCTTTTCGGCAGCAATTTTTGTTCGATTACATGAAGACCTTGATTCATCGGAACACCGAGAAAGTTGTCCTACAGTGTGATGTCACAGGAGGATGGGGGGGTCTCTGGTTCTTTGCTTAACTGTCTCTTTAAGTTGCCTTACAGTGTGATGTCATAGGGTGTGTGTGTACTGCGGTGGGGGTCTGTGGGGGTGTGTGCTGGCCGGTGCTCTGTTTGGCGGTGCTGCTGGCTGTGGACTGAGAGGTCTCTGAGTCTGGGGTCGGAGTCAATCTCGAAGCGGTAGTGGTAGCCCTCCAACACATCTCTGCAGGCGGCGTGAAGATCCATCACCCACCTCTCGATCCCTTTTCGGTTCAGGTAGATCACAAACAGGAAGATCATACCCACAAAGCCAAGCACCAGACCTAGGAACACATAGGATGTCTGCAGGGTAACATCCGCCCCCTTCGCCTCCGCTTTACTGGAGCAGCCAGGAGCAAGGGAGCTCAGTGTTCTCAGGAGAGCCCCCTGCAGGTCGGCTGGAGAAGAGCACAGCAGCTTCTCTGCGTCTCCCACCCGTGAGGTGGAGACGTTTATCCAGTGGGAAAACTCCCATGTCCCACAAGAGCAGCTGTAGGGGTTCTGGCCCAGCAGCAGCCGGGCCTGGCCCAGTCTCTCCAGCTCCCTCAGAGCCTCAGAGCTGAAGGTCTGGAAGGCGTTGGTGCGCAGGTCCAGCTCCTGCAGCCGCTCCAGGCCAGAGAACGTCCCGCTGTAGACGGCTACCAGAGAGTTGTTGGCCAGGTTGAGACGCCGGAGGCTGGGCAGTGGGGAGAATGACCCCGGGGGCAGCAGAACCAGCCGGTTCCCTGACAGGTCTAGCTTCAGCAGGCCGGACAGCGCCCCCCAGCGGAGCGCAGTGATCAGGTCAGTCACGGAGGTGGAGTTGTAGAGCGAGCCACTCAGGCTGAGCTGCTGCAAGGGGCTGCCTGGGATGGAGAAGGCTTCGGGGTGGATCAGAACCAGCCTGTTCTTACTCAGGTCCAGACTCCACAGTGCACGCAGCGTGGAGAACGCATGAGAACCCAGCTCCGTTATTCTAAAAAGAAAAAAAAATATTAAAGGCAAAGTCCAGAAAAAGACTGGAGAGACTAAATCTGTAGAAATAAGCTAAATTGAATTATTATTCCATTATTTATAACATAACAGCTTTAGGAGGTATGTTACAAAAAAGCACGGGAGACCAACTCATCACACAGCCAGTTAACAGGATGTCAGACAAGCACTGTTACAGATTCTTTCATCTTAAAAAGGAAACTTTTTTTATTTGACATATTTTTGTTTATAGTTGTTCCCTAAACAACTTTCCTGTATTTATATACTTATACACACAAACAATTTAACACTTTTACTCAATAAGCAACCTAGTCTATATAAATATACATGCACTGTTTTTTGTGACATCACAGTGCAAAACAGGCTGTTATGCAGCTCGGTTCCTGTATGCCGACTGTATGGAATAAAACATTAAATTTAAAAATGTTAACAATGTTTGCACGTCACATCAAAGAAGATTAGGATTTCCATTATATTTGTTCTTTAACATTGCCGCTTCATCCTGGGCTCTCTTTGCTCATTAAGTTCTTCAGTAGCAGCTTCATCAGCTCAAATCCCAGTCAGGAGGGCAGAGGAGTTTCTTACCCGTTGTTGGTGAGCTCCAGCATGGTTATGTTCTCAGCTCTGCTGAAGGAGTTCTGGTGGATCTGCTGGATTTGGTTCCCCCGGATCAATAAGGTCTGTGTGTGTTCAGGCAAAGCATCTGGCACCTGGCTGAGAGCCCCCGACACACATCTGACGGTGTGCGAGTCCTCCACACACTCACAGCCCTCCACACACTCTGCAAGGCACACGGACACTCGGAGGAACACACACAGGAACAGGAGCATCTTCTCCAGCAGATCATTGGTCAGGGGCTCGGTGTGATCCGCATCACCGCAGGTGAGAAAACGTCCCGAGACAAAGAGCACCAGCACTTAAATATGAAGGGGGGGAGGGGCTACCCAACTTACACAGGACATCCATCTGAATAAGTGTGTGTGTGTGTGTGTGTGTGTGTGTGTGTGTGTGTGTGTGTTGGAGGGAGTGTTCTGAAATAAGGTCACATCATTAACACATCCCACTGAATTAAAGGTGGGCAAAAATATACATTTACCACAATAAATATTCTCACTACATACACTGAGCACCATAATATTCAACCAATTTCTCCAAATCTCCCCATAATTCAGTGTTTAAGGTGAACAGGGAGGTTCAGAGTGAGTTTGATGTGAAACTCATCGAGTCAGAACTGTTTACAACGGAGGAGAATAGAATCAGATGTCTGTCGCTAAAAGCTCCCTCACAGAAAGTTATTCCACAAAATGGTTATGTCTGCACTGCCTGACACGAGACAGTGTTCTACCAGAGTTTTGAGAAACTTTTGGTGGTGGAGGGATTCATGCCAGGTATCATAGGGCAAAATAGTCCCCAAAGACAAGTGATTTAGTTCAGATTTTCCACGATTTTACCATCATCAACATCCATATAAACACAGAAATTTCAGTAAAGCTAATCATAATGAATATTATTGGAATTTACCTGTTCACCCCAGATCTAGATAAACAAAACATTTTTTTGCTCCACAAGTATTTAATTTTATGTCATAGACAGAAAGGTTGTGACAAAAACAACTTAGCAACATAAGATGCTGCAGGTGGGGGTTTCCTCCCTTTTAGTGAACACAAAAGCATTTTCTCCCCTTGTGGAGAATGTTCATATTGTGGAGCATAGCTTTCCAGCAAAATTGCAGATTCCTTGTTTATCCTTCAAACTGGGAATTCATCACTAAGTTGATTCATACTGGGTGTATTTTTAAACTGAATTTTAGAGTTATTGTGTCTGCCATAAATCCAATTTAGTGTTTGTAAAATTAACCAAAAAAATCTGATAAATGAATAAAGTAAGAGGATGACATCTAATCAGCCACCCTGATCCCCAGCAGTTCATGTTGTACACTGGTTGTTGTTATTTTACAGTCTTTAATTAGTCTTTATGATTCAGGCAGTATACCCATCATACACCCCGAGACTACTGTTTAAAATTGATCACAATAACAACAAAACACTATTGTTTCGCCCCCTGCTATGAGGAGAATTTACACTCCTTTCTAACCATTCTTGTGTGAAATACATTCAAGAGGTGATACATTAAGATGAAAACAATTTGTATTTACATTCAAAACAAAAAATGGTGCACCAACAATTATTATGGAAAGTCTAAGGTGAAAAAGACACAGACAGGAAATGCAGCCCTTGTTCCTGCAACATATCAGACACACCTTGAAAAAAATGACGTGGGGTCCAGCAGATGATTGCGGTTTCCTGACTTATTGCATGTGTAATATAAAATAAAGAATCCTGAAAGAGATATTGTAAATCTACCCCAGAGTTGAGTCGCTGAGTCATCATTAACAGCAATGACATCATCAAAACCAGGAAAACTGTCATAGCGTCAATAAATTGACTATGCTCACTGGGTTCCACTGTTGTGTGGATGATCTTCAAGAAAGCTGATTAAAAACCCCAGTCAGACCAATGAGAGTCTGCAGCACCTCACACACACAGTTTAGGTCTTGTTGTGTAATGTCAGGAAAAACGAGCAGTAGTTTTAAGAGAGCTTTTTAGGGATGCACAACAGATCGAAAGACTAAACTTCACCGGCTGCAGGTGTTTTAGCACAGATCAACTAAAAAGCTGCAGCCAGAACAGGGAGATATAAATACTGGATTGACGACATCACACAAACTGGGATAAGAAAATGAGCTGTTTTTGTATCTTATTTTTCATATACATGGGGGACGAAACAAATACAAGAAAAATATACATATGGATGGGGGAGAAAACATACAATTTGAAACAATATTTAAAGACTTTAAGGCTTTTTAATTCCAGAAAAGTGATATGGGGCCTTTAATGCATGACAGTTGCAACGTATAGCAGTAAGATAACAATACTGATATTTTGTCCATATCGTGCAGCCCTAATAGTAAGCCAAACAAAGTCTCTTTAAATGAGGAGATTAGGACTCACTCACAGGCCCTTTTCACCGTTGGTGTTAATGTGTCTCAGGTGAGCAGACTCATTAGGCCTTTCTGGTCTGAGTGGGGTTTTCACCAGCGTTCTGTAAAGCTCACCCCCCCCCCCAGCAGCAGATCCAGAGGAAAACGTCAGTGGGCAGAGCTCAGAGCGGCAGACTGTAATGCTGATGTGGTCCATTAAGGTATAAACCTTTCTGATGGTCTTCATGTTGGAGATCCGGTTTATGTCAGTCTCTCATGGGGTCAGCTAGCCCAGGGCGCCCAGTGAGGTGTAATGGAATAAAGAGGCTTCATTAACACGGAGGTTTCTAAAAGCTTTTCGCCTCTTTATGTCGCGGTGTCAGGATGCTCCCAGGTGGTGACCCCTCCGCCCTGTCCTATCCACTGTGGTTCAGGGTGTCCAGCGTCGCTGACTGGAGCTTGAAGGCCAGAGTAACTGTGGCGATGACTCCACAGATCATGAGGAAGGGCAGCCATGTCTTCAGGAATCCAACAAAGCTATGGAAAAAAAAAAATCACAAAAAGAGAAATTAATTCCAATTTTTTTTTACTCAAGCAAACAGTCTGTTGACCCCCTAAATTAAGCTGTTGAGGTTTTCAGGAGGTCAAATGCCAAATTTCACACCCCAGTTATCCTACATCCATTTCCACGGCCATGACACTTATTTCTGTGGTAACACCACATCAAATTTCATTTCCATGGTTTCATTGCACAACAGTATGTTTTCATGGTTACACTACATAATAAAAATATACTTCCATGGTTACAACACAACCGCTGCACTGCACTGCACTACAGTGTGTTTCCACGGTTACACTACATCAAATTTCATTTCCATGGTTTCACGGCACAACAGTATGTTTTCATGGTTACACTACATAAATTTTCATTTTCATGTTTCTGCTACCATAATTTCCTTGATTACTCCACATTAAACATTTTTAGGGATTGTAGCACACCTGCTCCACTGGACTATAGTATGTTTCCATGGTTACACTACGGTCATGTCCTCGGTTGCTTGGCTCACCTGACGTGTTTGCTGTAGATGAAGGACAGCAGGCAGAGATTCACCATGTTCCAAGATGTGCTATTGTCATAGCGCATAAGGTTCAGCGCCATTGCAACGTGAGAGTGGCAGTTATCACAGCAGAGGTTATGCTGTGGAGACACAGGAGAGAAGAGCAGCAGCTCAGGGACGAGACACACACACACACACACACACACACACACACACACACACATACACACACACACACACACACAGGTCTCAGTCTGGTTACCATTCGGTGTTTGTACTCCTCAGAGGCGTCGTGCACTGCCGTGTCCCAGCCGCCTGACCCGCCCGCATACACTTTATTTTTATCCAGTCTCCAGTATCTACACAGCAACGAACATCACAGAGAATGCTTTAAAACAAACTGCTTAATATTCAACCACACACCTCACAGGGCTACACCTTCAGGACAGGTTTACTTACTTTGTTGGTTTTCCAAACGCCATGTTGTCCTCCTGCACACAAGACGCATCACAGATCAACTTGTGTTGATTTAGACGTGTCTATATCTATTTACATCAAGCAACAACGAGCACTGCACTTTACCATAAACAAATATTCTATTCTATTACACCTGCACACTATTTATAAATATAATGCTTATTTGCGACATATATTTGTACTTTATCTTAGTTTTAGCCTTTTTAATTTTCTCTATTTGTACATTTTATTGCTCAGTCTCCTTGCTGATTAAGGGTCACATTTCACATGTTGTACTTGTATAATTGTGTATGTGACAAACAGAATCTTGAATCCAAATCTAACACAGTGAGAGAAATGGCTGCATTGCAGCACACACTTACAGATACAAAATATGGCCCTGCGAAGTCTCGGATCACACCTGTGGAGGTGCATATCCCCATGTGACCAATAAAAGGCAGGAACCACCTGCAAACACAACAAAAAAAGTTATTAGATGTCAATTTTACTACATAATATCAGTTATATATATTTTTTTAGAAGAACTGCACAATATATTGTCTGCTAATTGGTCATTGCTAAATCGATCTCTGCAACACTAATATCACAGAACACTGCAATACGCAAATGAGCCTCTAACCACCCACAGTGTTTCTGACTGACCAATCACAGCTCCAGCAGAGTTACTGGGTGTTCTGGTGAATCGAGGTATATTCTGCAGTAGCCAGAATAAAGAGATCTATTTAAAAGTGTTGGTTTTGTGACTTCACAAAAGCTATGATATGAAAAAGGGCCGTTTTGTAACTTATTTTTCATATATGGACTGTATGGGTGGGGGTATAAATGAAGAACGTACCATTTGAAACATTATTCGCATATTTTAAGCCTATATAAATAAAAAAAAAACTGATATGAGTCCTTCAACGTTGTTAAATGCATTGCAATAGCAATATGCAGCAGTAAATAATTCATCAAATGTATTAACATGTTCTAAACATCATTAACCCACATACAGGTGAGACTGTGACCATTTCCCGTTCCGTCTTAAATGGTGCCGCAGTTTCAGTGAATTTAAGGTGGAACAGACAGTTCGTGACATGTACTTGAACTTTTGCTAGCTGTAGTAGTCGAATTGGAATTGTTTGGTGTTTAAATGCTGTAAACGGGGTCGTTTCGACTGTTTTAGGCCTGGGTTGAGGAGATATTATCGCACATATCTGTGATTTTAATCTTAAAAACACGTTAAAGTGAACACAAAAGTACTCACGTCAAGCCCGGGATTGGTGTCCAGACTACGCAGTAAGGGTATCTGCTCTGTTCCCTGTCAATTTTGTCGAAAGAGCCCTGAAAATGCTGATAATTCTTCATGCTGTCCAGCGCGGACACATCCGCCATCCCTGTAAACACGGACACTGCGCATGCGCATTCTGAGAGAGCCCTTTAATGTAATCCAGTGTTTAGGCCTGCAGGTCACCGATTAAAGTAAGGTGGCCCCTTATGGTCATGCGCGAACACAGCACAGCACACCGTGTGAACACTCTGAAATTCTTTCAGCGTTTAACCCATTCACCAAGTGAAGCAGTAGGCAGACACTGATGCAGCGCCCAGGGAGCAGTGTGTGGGGACGGTACCTTGCCCTAGGGTACCTCAGTGGTGCCACTGGCTGTCCTGGGATTAGAACCTACAACCTTTGGGCCACCAGCTGCCACGAAACACATTTCACCACATCGCCTCACTGCAGAGCACTTATTGAGGGTAAAACAGATGTACCATAGCAAGAAAGCACTACAACTGAAGGATTATTATTGAAAAACACTTCATCATAAATCAATCGTACACACACCTCCAGACCTCCAGTCCTGTAATCAACTTTTCCCTGTCCTGTTCTACCCGACCCCAAAATTCTACCCTAATTCTGTGTTTGACCTGAAGGCACACTGGTTCAGAGTGTTTCATTGTAGAGACTCTGATTTCTTGCAGTGGTTGTGAATGGAACCAGATGTGTCCAACACAAATACATCTGTTTTATACACTATCAACTCACAGTGAAGCTCCATGTTTCAATATGGATGTTGATGGTAAAATAGTGGCAAATCTGATTAAAAAAAAAACAGTTTTCTTTGGGGACAGTTTTACCTCATGAAGCCCTGTGTGTTTCCCTCCACCATAAATGGGTTTGGTTTTAGGACCAAAAGCTTATTAAAACATCTCAGCCATCGGGCGGCGCAACCATAACAATAACCTTCTGTGAAGGAGCTTTTAGAGGTAGACGTTTGGCTCCATTCACCAGCACTGTGAACAGTTCTGACTCGGTGAGTGTCTCCAGAACAGGGCAGCTGGTGGCCTGGTGGTTAGGGAGTTGCTCCTGCAATCGGACAGTTGTGGGTTTGAATCCCAGGACTGCCAGTGACAAGGTACTGTCCCTACACACTGCTCCCCTGGCACTGCGTTCGAGGCTGCCTGTTGCTTAAGTTGGGTGAATGGGTTAAATGCAGAGAACAATTTCATGTTGTTCACAATGTGTGCGGTGTTGTATTCACGCATGGCAAATGGACATTTCACACCGAACCTCTCTGTTCACACCATAAAACATGTCGATATGGAGGGAATTATTAGTGGAGTTCCCCTTTCAAGTGAATGGCCAGGATGGAGAAGCTGCTCTGCAGGTGTTAAATGTTTTTCTGCATGAGCCCTATTACTACAAAATCAGGTGTGTAAGAGCAGGAGAACACAAACCTGATTCCAGAACACACCGCGTTAGTCCAAATCCCAATATAGTGCCATTGTCCCTGTATAGTGCACCACACAGGCCATGGAATAAATGTTTCTCTGTCCAAATAGTGCATTGTGTCTCATATTGGGCCATCTGAGACTGGAAGTGATTATTGTTTATTCATCATGGCTTAGAAGTAGTACATGCAGAGTGCTTTAATTTGCTAAAAAAATCTTACTTCAGAAACTGGCTTTTTGAATTAAAAATATCAGCTTATTTGTAATAAACAGAAAAAAAAAATTAACCCCATCCATATGGTTGCACCTGTTTCATGTATGTCTCTTCGCTTACCGTCAGCAGGAGCAGGTGTTTGCTGCAGGACAGTAGGCGGGCACTGGAGGAGTGCAAGGATATTCCATTAAAACATTAAAAATGATGACATTTGCAGTCCCTGAGCGGACGGTCATGTGGGTCACCCTCTCCTGCAGCCCAGAAAAGCCCAGGGCGGCTCATTAGTGAATGTGGGCCAGGTGGCGCCTCCTGTCTGGCTCACCAACACAGCTCATAAATCACTACAGGCTCTGAAACTACTATTCAGCACAACACAGACAGTGAGGAACGAGCCAGAGGCAGTGCTGCTCCTCTGACCAACTGTGGAGGAGTTAAGAGCACTTTCTGACATACTGATTTTAAAGGTGGTATTCTGTTCATTCTCAGGGTTCTGAGTGACATCACCAACGAAGGGGTTTGTCCCTGTGATCAGGAGGCCCCCCATCATTCAGTATAAGTGTCCTCCCACTCCCCCATCACTCAATGTAACTGTCCTCCCTCACCCACATTACTCAGGGTAACTGTACTCTCTCCCTTTGGGTGGGTAGAGTGGTCCTACCCCTCCCCCATCACTGAGTATAACTGTCCTCCTTTTCCCTTTCATTCAGTATAACCTTCCTCTCCCCATCACTCCAGATAGCTGTTCCCCCACCACAATCATTTAGTATAACTGCTCCCTCTCTCTCTTTGGGTGGGTAGGGTGGTCCTCCCTCTCCCCTATCACTCAGTATAACTGTTCTCTCTCTGGATGTATCTGGACTGAGAGTAGAGCAGTGACAAAGTGGGTCCTGATGTAAGTGAGAGACACAAAGGCAGCCCTGCCAGTTTTAATTCTCATTTATTCTTTTCTTATTCTGTATGCAGCAAACGTAGTTACTGAATTTTCCAAAGAAAAATAAACGATGAGAAACAAGGATAGCCTCACCCAAATAAATACAAACGGCAGCCTAGTATTGAAGGTCACGGTCCTTCAGTCCTGCACTTACCTCTGAGTTTTTCTGTCACTTTTTAGCATAGCTTTAGCAAAGCGTTCATGAGCTGTAAGTCAGAAGGGCAGGTTTAGATCGTCGCCTCTCTTTAAAAACCACTGCAGATGCGGAGCTTCGTACTGGACAGCTTAAAACTCTCATCCTGAATGTTCAGGGTGTTCGTAGGACACTGGCCACGACCTGTTAATCCATGAGGGGCCGGAAAGTGCTTTAAACTGGTGCTTAAAAACACCACAACAACAACCACCTCCACCAAGGGGATTCTGTCATTTGACCTCTCTAAGCACCAGCCACAAACGTGTTTATATCTAGTGCTCTTGAGGCAGATCTTCCAGACTGCTGGTAAAAAATCCTTTCAGTCCAATGAGGTACAGCAGTGTCTGAGGTACAGACACTGCTGTACCTCAGTGTACATCATACACACACACACAGTTACATTTTTGTGTTGTGTTGTTTTCTAAAGTGGCTTTGCATCTAAATAGCTGTCGGACCACTCTGGACCTTCATGCAGTCTCTCATGGGTCTGAACAAGCCTTCTGGAACATCAGCCTCACTACTGATATATAGAAACACATGAGTGGGTGGAGCCTGGAGAAGACAATTAAAAGATTAACATACTGCACTGCTGATTGGTCACTATTAACTAATTTCCCTTACTGACTATCGCACACTCAGCATGACTGCAGAATTAGCAGCGTGGCCTAATTTAATGCAATGTTATGCAGGTGTTTGTCCATTCTGCCGGTGCTCAGTCAGCTATGCATGTGCGGGAGGGAGGTGCTTCGTGCCCGTTTCTGTATTTACGCATCAAGTGCGGCAATGAAAAGACAATATTCTGCATATACATCTCTGAACTCTGATAACATCCGCTCCAAAAAAATAAAGAGACATACAAAACTCTCCATGTGTACTCAGACAGTCTGACAGGTGAACGTCAAACACTGATCACCAAAATCTCAAAAAACACGTTTCAGTCCCAGGAGAGCCTCCGTCCAGAAACACAGTTCAGCTCACTGCTGAACACTGCTCAGTTCCTCTGGGATGGATTCGGAAGAGCCCTGTCTGCTATGAGCTGCAGCTGTTTTTCTGCCGCTTTTCTCTTCTGGCGGCAAAAAGTGGGGCCTCTTGGCATCAAAGTGGAGGAGCCTCAGTGTGCAATGTGGCTGAGGGGCATTGGAGGGGGTGTCCAAGAGAAAGCCCTAAGTTAGAAAATCTATGGAGCAAAAACCAAAAAGAGCCCTGCAGGGGAAAAAATAAACAGGAGGCGGCACTGAGGAGCCAGAGGATTCAGAACTGGACTGGGACCCTTTCTGCCCAAGACCGGATGTTTAAGCGTTTTTAAGTCAGCATCTCTCAGCTCCAAACTCCAGGAGCCACTGCACTGCTTCACACATGAAGGACATAAATGAGCTCTTCAGGAGCCAATCAGATGTTCTGGGAATGGAATGCACCCAAAAAAAATACAAACACTGTCTGGGCAAGTGAAGCATCTTAAACGCATATAAACTCATATTTCTTATTATGAGGTTGCTGTAAAAATAAGATTACTAGCTATTTCTAAACTTTTTAAAAATGATTACTGAACCAACATATGGGTTTGTTTATTTTAAGCATGAATTTGTAAAATACATTTAAATGATCTGCACCAAGATATCTTATAACAAGTGAGATGTTTTAATCTAATTCTTACAACATCTCATAACAGGAAATAAGATGTATGGTACAGTAGGGTAGCTTTATCAATAATGAAAAAAAAACCATTCACTTTAATTTCATGAATTCTAGAGTAATTTTTCAATTATTAATTTTGTGTCTGTTTTGTTGGTCCTGAAATGTTCACATGAGTATCTGGTGCAAAAAAATGGTAATGAGTTAATGTGCTTGCAACTATTTATTGCATACATTTAAGATGCTTTCACTCGGGAAGATACTGCGTCCTTTTTATTTTATTTTTAGTTTGGCAGCATAGTGAGATGGGTCTCAGGTTCTCCTCAGGTAACACCGCCCTGCTGTTCTCCATTCTTCACCTGGGGGGCGCCGTGCAGCCACAAATATTCACTCAGCGCTGTGCTGAGGAGGCTACTGAAAAACAAAATATCTATGGTGCGTTCCCCTCCTCTCGCTCTCTCACTCACACGCGCACGCACACGCGCACACACACACACACACACAAACACACACACACACACACAAACATTCACACACGCGCTGAGGGCTGGAGGGTGGTGTCTTCTAGCTGGGCCGACATTGCACCTGCCCCTCAGCGCTGTCCTCGTCGTCAGACGCTTCATTGCCACGGCTGCTGAGGCCTGTGATGCGGTAGCCCATGTTCAGCAGCATCACCTCCAGCGGGTCGGCGTTCATTCTCCGTTGGTTGGCCTGTGCCGCTCCCTCCATGTCCTCCACCACACGCCCATTATCACTCTCCATCTGCAACAAACATCGGAGGCAAGCTATCAGAGCACCCTCTGCTGTTTGTGTCAAATGTAGGTTAACAAGGATTGGATTTTGCTGTAATGAAACCCATACTACTTTTTGGAGTATGGGGTTAATTTCAGGGCAGGACTCAGTAAAAGGGTGGGGTTTGTTACAGTGCAGGGCTTGTTACAGGGTAAGACTGTTTTTTTTGTTCTTTTTCAAACTTTTGACCCTGTAATCTATTTACAGTCCTCACTTTTACACTGTGCACATACATCAGGGGTATCAAACTCCGGTCCTGGAGGGCTGGGGTCCAGCACAGTTTGATGATTCTCCACCTCCATACATTCACTAAACCTGGCAATTAACTGAGGTGAACCAGGTGTTTCTGAGCAGGGAAATCACCAAAATGTGCTGGACCACAGCCCTCCAGGACTAGAGTTCGACACCCCTGACATACATGGACAGTCAGTGGTTCAGAACAAGTATAAACTTGTGTGTGTAGCAGTAGAGCTCCTCTGACCTCTGGTCTGGGGGTCCAGAGCCGCACCACAGGATCGATGCCGCTGGTGGCGAGGAAGCAGTAGCTGGGGTGCGGCTGCAGGCAGTTCACTATGGAATCGTCACCCTGAAGGATCCGCACCAGGTTAGTTGTTTCCTTCTCCCAGATGAAGAAAGAGCCATCGTCTGAGCCACTCACAATATACTGGCCTTTACTGCAACCCCCCCCACACACACAAGCACACATAATTAAAAAAAAATGAATAAATATACATACATATATA
>JBBPCX010000001.1:1113762-1131751 GCA_037974365.1 Hydrocynus forskahlii | reverse complement strand
GGGGGGCAGGGCTTGTCCCTGGTGGGGCATTGCTCCCCCAGCCCCCCCGTAGACACACCCCTGGTCCTAAACCATGTCCAAAAGTCTGATCCACATTAATGAAGAGCTGGATGTGGTTTGAGGGTCCAGAGAAGTTTTGGGTTTGTGTTTACGGTAAAAGATTTTGGGTTCTACCGTCTACTGTTAGCGACATTAGCCTCATTGCTCCATTTCTCGACTAAAGCTCCAAACACGTTTTGACTGGTCAACTGATCTGGGGTCAGTGGAGGACTATGGAGGTTCTAATCTGAACTGAACTGAACTGAAGCTACAGAGTGAAGCTCAGTGAGATACCAAAGACGTTCTGCTCATTTCCAGTGATCATTCGGTTATTCTGCTCTGGGACCAACGTGCTCTAGTAGATGTAGGTATGTGTGTGTGTGTGTGTGTGTGTGTGAGCGCACAGTGGATCTTCTCTCCGCATTCGGCCTACCCTCAATCCTCGGGCGCTACTTTCCCGTTTCAATCTCTTTCTTCTGGTTGGCCGAGCAGCAGGAGCGGAGGGGTTTTACTCCAAAGTCAATTAATTCTCACATGATTAAGAACAAAGAGATATTCAGACTTAACAACGTCTCCAGCAGAGGAGAAATCAACAGCGCTGATGCGATTTCCAGATTAAACAGGCCTGACGCATCTTCACGCGCCGTCCCCAGAGGACCTGCTCAGACTGCAGCAATATCACAAGAGCTGCTGGGTAATCTCTCCGAAAGTTCTGTGCTTGGGACACAGTAACCATTGCAATGAGTTCTGCAGTTAATCATCTGCTGACCGGGACAGGGACCTTTAACATCTAAACATTGTCCTGTTGGAGGTCTCCCATGTTATACAATACTGGGCAAAAGTCTTGAACCCTCCACCTCAAATCTCCTTATTTTGCTTTGAATTACCTTGTTGGTGCAAAAATGTTTTTCTGCCAGTCAAACTGTCTTATCTTGGAGATACTGAGAGGAATAAATGAAAGAAATTCGAAAAAATGTTTTACTGCTGTAGGCTGCAAAGTGTGTGAAGATATAAAGTGCCTAGATAAAGGTGTTCCAACCACTCAGCATTCAGCAACATCAGTCCAGTAAACCCCCACTTAATCATGGTTCAGTAGTCGCCGCTTCAGTCTCTTGCAGATTGTTTTTGAGAACCGAACTAATAGTTTGTGGAAACTGCAGATATCCTCCGAATTACTTTTTGCTTTTGTGACGTCAGGCCACGCCCCCTTGCCCTCATGCTGGTTGTATATGTTTGGGTGCACCAATTATCAAGGCAATTAAGACACCTGAACAAAATGAGCCTCCACTGCTCAGCGCTGCACCCAAGCATAAACAACCAGCACGAAGACAAGGGGTGTGGCGGACGAGGCCCAGACGTCACAGTCACCTGTACTCAGAGATGGGTGGTTTGAAAGTAGCCAATCCAAGTACTTAATTTATTTCTCCTTGCTGCTGATTGGCTGCTGCCCTGAGACGCATCTCTGGCAGACGCAGTTCAGAATTCCTCCCGTGGAGCGTCTCGAGTGTTCTCGTGTTTTTTGTTTTTGTTCTTCTTAAAGCCCTGTATTTTTTATTACTGAAAATTAAATGATCACAGTATACCCGGCTCATGCCAAAAAAACGACAGCGCATACCAAAGAAAACGCATTTGCATGAATTACAGTACAGTCTATACAGGGGTAACATCAGTATTTTCCATTCTAGTACAGCGGGAGATCAGTTGGGTGTACACTGTACAGTACAGATACAGGTTTACCTTTACATTTTCTTTAAGGCTAATGTATTAAGCTGAGTTTAAAATGAAATTAAAGTGTTTTGGGAGCATTTTGGGAGGCATATATAGGGTTTACACTATAGAAATTTTCTTTAGTGTAGCATTTTAAGGCATTTTGTTTTTACCACATCACATATTATACGTGGGTGCACTATACGTGCATGCTCTTGGAACGTAACCCCCGTGATAAGTGGGGGTTTACTGTTTACTGATCATCATTGGCCTGATCATCCGGAATCATTTGTACCTGTTTCTTCACTGCTTCAGACCTTACGTTAGATATGTTAGATGTGCTTTGTTATGCTTGAATGATTCATACGTAGGTCACTGTGTGACAAGCAAAAAACATGGTCAGGTTCAGGGACTGGACTGAAAATGAGAGCCTTGGAAAATCAGTCAGAAAGCCTCGAGAACTGTACCTCAATACTACATAAAAAATTCAAGAAAGTCTGGAAGATGGGGGAAATATGAGACTTTTGTATGGCATGTGTTCTTGGAGGACATTACAGTGATAGTTTGGAAAAGCAAAAATGCCCCTTAGCCCTAACACCCCCCACCCCAAAAGAAATGTATTGGATCAACTGAGACACATTTGGTGTCTTAAGTTTTGCTTCTTCAGTTTTAGCACTGGAGCAACACAGCTAAGGCAGCTAACAGGTAATGGAAGCTTGTAGCCTACCGATTAGCCTGGTGCTAACTGGAGGCCTAAAACATCTCCAACACAGCAGGTCTTGAGGGGGGTTCTCAGTTTTCAGCGGTCAAAACCTACCAAAAGTGCTTCTAGCAAGGAGAACCGGAGAATCGGTGACAGGATGGTTGTGAGGAGTGCTGACCAGCCCATCTGATCTGATCCCTGTTATAGAACAAATTGCAGAAGTTGTTCATGCTGCTCTGATAGAAAGGGGTCAGAACACACAGTCCGGCGCCCCCTGCTGAGAATGGGTCTGCATAGCTGCAGACTGATTAGAGTGCCCATGCTGACCCCTGTCTACCACTGAAAGCTCCAAAAATGGACATCAGAACTGGACCATGGAGTGATGGAAGAGGGTAGGTTAGTCTGATGGATCATGTTTTCTTTTACATCGTGTGGACGTGTCTTACCTGGAGACGAGATGGACCAGGATAAACTACAGGAAGAAGGTGAGGTGGTGGAGGCAATCTGATGCACAGGGTGATGTTCTGTTGGAGAACCTTGGGTCTTGCATTCATGTGGATGTTATTTTGTTCACCTAAACACTGCAGACCAAGTTCACTCCTTCATGGAGATGCTCCTAATGGCAGTTTATCTTTCAGCAGGATTTACATTTACATTTATGGCATTTATCAGACGCTTTTATCCAAAGCGACTTCAATTCCTAACTGCAGGGGGCAGTCTCCCTGAAGCAACTTGGGGTTAAGGGTCTTGCTCAGGAACCCAGTGGTGGTGTGCTGAAGGTAGGATTCAAACCCATGTCCTCTTGGTCCAGAGGCAAGTATCCTACCCACTATACCACCACCACTGCAAACACTGATGGCCCCCACACTGCAAACACTGTTTCAGGAAGCATTTGAGGAACATCACAAAGAGCTCAAGCTTCCTCCAGATTCTCCGGCTCCGATTGAGCTTCTGTGAGATGAGATGGACCATGAAGTCGTGATGACCATGAAGTTGCAGGTTCGAACCCCAATTTCTGCCATTGTGTCCTTGAGCAAGACACTTAACCCTCAGTTGCTCCAGGGGGACTGTCCCTGTAACTAACAATTGTAAGTTGCTCTGGATAAGAGCGTCAGCCACATACCCCTGTTCTTGGGGCATGACGGGAACCAACAATATTACGCAGGTGGTTTTAATGTTCTGGCTGGTCGGTGTGCGTAAGTGAGTAAACCATTCGTGCCAGGACACGACTGCAGCTGCACGCGCGTGCAGGCATGACCCTCGCCGGGGTGGAGGTGTGAAAAAGGGTGCTGAAGGTTAGGAGGGGGGTTTCCACAACTGCGTCAAGTGTATGTGTGTGTGTGTGTGTGTTGGGGGTGCAGGTGTGGATCTAAGAGAATGAAGAAGACCAGGCGGGGTGTTAAATCCTACAGAACAAACCAAAGCGAGTGAGAAAACAGAGGTGAAAAGAGTGTAAAAACACGAAAACAAACAAATCACAGCCAACGGGGGACCAGACACGATCGCAGAGCACACACAGGAAATCACCCACTCACACTCACACCGCTCATACACTCTGACATTTACCGTCCTCTTTTAAAAAACAAAAGAACAAACAGCAGACGTGCTCACAGCCATCATCTGATTTTCCAGTCCACCTTAAATGGTGAATACTGCTGAAGCTGGCGTCTTATCTGATTCCACCTTAAACGGTGCAGCAGTTCCATTCTGGCACCTAGAAATATCAAATAAGAAGCCAACTTCATCAGTATATTTCATTTAAGATGGAATGGAAAAATCAAATAAAAAGCCAACATTACTACTTATGTTTGAAGTGTGTGATGATTCAGATGTCATGTGACATCTTTAATTGGTGGGTATAGGCTTCCATTACGCACAAAGCTGCAGTGCTAAAACTGCACCGTACGCACCTTGGCTACATTCAGAGTGGGCAGGGGCGCACCCATAATGTTGCAGATCCAATTCTGTCTATTAAAGCTCTCCCCCTATAATATATAATAAACTCTCTACCTTCTATATGATTTAAACACTCTACCCTCTATAATATATTATAGATGTTATTCATAATATGTATCTTTCCTTTGTAATAGGAGTCTGAGAGTTAAATGTCACTTTCCCCTTGGGGTGAAAGTTGGGAGGAGTGTCAGATCTCGTCACTGCAGCTGCAGGTTTTCGCTTTTCATGACGAAGTTTAGAGATGACTGAGTCCATCCTGAAGAAAACCTCGAGCTGAAATGGCCAGTTTATAGGAAACGGTGCAGTTCGCCTGGAATATCCGGTCTGCTCTGAAATGTCAGTGTTTTCATTCAGAAACCAAGTACACAAACACACGCACGACTCGTCACATTTCAACATTGGAGCTGACTGTACAGTCCAAATGTGTGGAATCACTCACCATATTCATAATTTATTATCTTATTATTATACTTTATTATAATACTAACTTATGCACTATGAAATAAAATATTACACACTATACTGTTTATATTGTATCATCTTTTTTTATCAAGATATCAGCTTAAGTTCTAATATTCACTTTTAAAATGCTTTCTATATGCATATAATTAAATTTATATCCATACGTAGTTCATCTTGGCGGTGAGTTTTTATTATTGAAACTAAAGTTAGAATAAATTCATTAATAACATTAAAACAGTAATGAGTGATGTTCTGTGTGTCCGTGTGTTTTTTGGGCAGCGAGTGTTTTTATTAGCAAACAACATTGATCTACACAGTTTATACAGAAAACTGATCGAACTGAAAGTGAGTTTATACTCCTATTATATAACACTATCACATAACTGGCTTTAAGCTGTTCAGTTTAACTACCTAGACCAGTGAACTCAAATTTCATGTAAACAAATTCCACAAAAATAAGCTGTTTATTTACATACAAGTGAGCGGGGCAGAATCATAATATTAAATTTTCTCCACCGATCACAGAGGAAAAAAGCAGACCCCAACTCAATGATCCTCTGAGGTGCTAAATATGTGTGTGTGTGTGTGTGTGTGTGTGTGTGTGTTCACATACCCTCAACTAGTTGAGAGCAGCGCTCTTTAGCCTTCTCTCTCATCATCTTGGGGATCAGGACGTCCAGCTCCACATGCCTCAGCTGAGGCTCCTCTGTGGGACCAGAGACATTTTTAATGGGTTTAATGTTCACCTGCACCTTCTCATGCATCTGCTAGGGGTCATTTTAGCCCCAGATCTGGTAGCGTTCTGCCCCAGTTCAGCTCAGTTTAAGCTGTGATAATCAGTTTGTTAGTGTGATCAGGTGTGTGGTGAGAGGCTCTGCCGGACTCCAGGATCAGGTCTGAGGACCACATTGAGCTCTCAGGAAAAACAGTGGTGTTTATTACTGATTCACATATATAACACTCTGATCTCCTCAAGGCTGGTTCCTCAGATATTTTAACACTCTCTCTGATCTCCTAGAGTCCAATATTTAATATTTCACATTTCAGGCACAGAGATCATTTCTATTGACTATTCTGCTACCTTCGGCTGCTCCCCATTAGGGGTTGCCACAATGGATCAACCGTCTCCATTTCCTTCTGTCCTCTGCATCTTCCTCTCTCACAACGACTGCCTGCATGGTTTTTCCTACCACTTTTATGCTGATGACTTATTCTCTCTTTCCTTTCCAGCGATAACCAGGCCTCAACTCGCATCTCAGACTGTCTGGCCGACATCTCCTCAAGCTGAACCCCAGCAAGACCGAGCTCCTCTTCATCAAAGGGAGTCCTTCACCAAGCCACGATCTCATCGTTTCTGTTGGGAACTTGGTTATCATCCCTTCAAAAAAGGTAAGAAATCTTGGTGTTATGCTAGATGAAGATCTGTCTTTCTCACCGCAGGTTGACCAGATCTCCAGAACATGCAGATACCTTCTCTACAACATCAGAAGAATCCGACCCTTTCTCACCACGAAAGCTATGCGGATACTCGTCCAGTCTCTGGTCAACTCCAAGCTGGACTACTGCAACACTCTACCGATTGGACTTCCACCGTAAACAAAACCACTTCAGCTGAATCAGAATGCAGCTGCGAGGTTAGTCTACAATGGTCCCAAGTTCACACACACCACACCTTTACTATGGACTTGCACCCCTATACATAACAGCATTGATCCAACATGTCACTTCTCAACCCCTCAGAACTACAAGCATGGCTTGTCTTGAGCCTCTGCTACTAAAAAGAAGAGCAAGGCATGCGTCAAGACTCTTCTCAGTCTTGACCCCCCAGTGGTGGAACGAACTCCCTCTTCAGGTCAGATCTGCGGAGTCCCGAAGACCCACCTCTTCAAGAAGCACCTTGGTGACTATCTATGTATCTCATCTCGTTTCTGTTTGCTTATCCCCCCCACAAAAAAAAAAAAAAACCCTCTTATCCCCTTCCCTTCCTTACTTTCGTCTTAACTTCTCACTTTTCTTTTGATGGGCATTGTTTAGGTGTACTTAGCGTGCAGTAACTTGGTTGAATAGTGGACGCTGGTTTAAGTAAATGTCCCTCACAACATTCTTAAATTAGGCCTTCCTCTTTTCCTCTTCCTTGGCAGCTCTATCCTCAGCATTGTTCTCCCGAAATAATCAGTCTCTTCTCAGCACATGTCCAAACCAACGCAATCTCGCCTCACTGACTTTTCGTCCAAAAGGTTCCACTCGAGTTGGACCTCTAATAAACTAATTCCTGACCCTGTCCATCCTCATCACTTCCAACCCAAATCTGAACATTTTCAGCTCTCCCACCTCCAACTCTGCTCCCTGTCTTTTCATCAGTGCCACTGACTCCAAACCATACAACATACCAGTGGACCTTTAGAAATATATTTACTTAGAAAATTAGTGACACCATCCCTTTCACTCTTGCTGGTACCTCTCTGTCACAAATCACTCCTGCCACTCTTCTCCATCCATTCCGCCCCACCTGCACTCTTATCTTCCCCTCCCTTTCACACTTTCCATTACTCTGAACTGTTGACCACAAGTATTCCAACTCCTCCACTTTCATCAGTTCTACTTCCTGCATCCTCACCATTCCACTGTCCTCCCTCTCATTCGTGCACAGGTATTCCGTCTTTGTCCCACTGACCTCACTGGTGGCGGTCATTGTTAAGCTGGGCCTCGACCAATCCATTATGGGAAATTTTCTGATTGTTTTACTCCGGATGCCTTTTCTGACATAACCCTCCCCATTTACCTGGGCTTGGGACAGGCACTAAGAAATACACTGGTTGCGCACCTTCAGTGGTGGGGTTATTATTGATTATCATTGATCAGTGGCGTAGCAGCTGTGTGAAGCTGTTTTACAGGGTCTGACCAGGCACCTTAAATGACACAGTGGTTTACAGACTTGAACACACAACTTCACCTGTGTGTAACTGTTGTACTGTCCATTTAAGGTGGGCCATAATTATAATAATATTATGTTAATAATAATAACAGTAATGATGATATTGCAGACTGGTTTAAACCTGTGATGGGAAAAAAAATCCCTCCCTACCTGAGAGGTGAGATTCATTTTGACAGTGTGTGTGTGTGTGTGTGTATGAGAGAGTGTGAGTGAGAGTGTGTGAGCCGCTCGAGTTAACAGTACCTGGTTTAGCAGGGTCCATGAGCAGATATATTTGTATTAATTTTTATGTTTAGATTTGTGTTCACATCGCGCGACCGGATCTCCGGACTTTAGCGTTAGTTGCTAATGTGACCCTTCTGTCTCTCTCGACGTCACTTCCGCTGACGCAACAAAACCGACGCGAGGAGTTCGCAGAGCTGAACCTCAACTACTGAATAATAAAAACCTACTAAATAATTTTTTTTAAATACAGAAAAAACTACTGAAAAATAAAAAGAACTAATTTAAAACATACTGAATTCACTTACTGTATAATAACAAAAATACCAAAATAATCCGAAAAAATAAACAAACTCCTGAAATAATATTAAAAATACTGAATGAATTGGAAAGCTGCTGCAATACAACAGGAACAAATAAGAAAAAACTACAGAATTAAACTACTTCATTACCCAAAAGCTGCTGAATTAATAAAACAGCTACTTAAAAACTATTTAAAAAAGAAGACACTTCATTAAACTACTGTAATCAGAGAGCTGGTGATTTAACATAAACTAATCAGAGCAAACATAAAATTAGTCAGAACAAACAATAGGAATACACTGAAAACACACAGAAACATGTACTTTGTACTTACATTTTTGAATAAATATATAAAGATAAACAAATTCATAAATGTATTATTGTTGTTTTGTTGTTGTTGTCATGTTGTTGTTATTGTTATTGCAATTATTTTTCTTATTAGTATTAGTAGTAGAACAGGTGTTTTCTAGGCGGTTACACCGCCTGACCTGGTGAAGTGTAAACCAGAATAAGAACGAGTCAGTAAAGTCCAGTTTTTCAGTGTTTGTGAATTTTTGCTTTTTTTCAGTGGTTTTCCTGCTGTGTATTTTGGGGGGTCAGTGGTTGCTCTACAACATTTAGAATTTCTGGAGAAACAGTTTTAGTGAAATGCGTTAGAGCCACCCTGTTCTACACCATGTTATGATTTTAAAGATTTTAGCATAAGGTCAGCTGAAACTGTTTCATGCTGAATGCTATGTGATTTTGTATCTGATCCAAAGGTTTGGGCACAAATAATCACCCCCCACTACAGAGTGCTCAGTTCATTTTTGCTGCATATTTCAGTATCAGTGCTATGGAAATAAAATGAATTATAGAATGTGGTGAATAATTCTTGTATGTTTATGTTCTTGTGTTTTATGCTCAGGTTCATAGGTGGCCCCCAACACTCCAGCACAACACACAACGAAGAAATACACTCACTGAAAACAAATCTTTACATTTTACACAACCACCTGAACCACCTCACACGTGTCAAAACAACACCTTCAAATTACTTTGCAGAGCTGTTGTTTTGTTTACACTTCTTTAATAAGTATTTATCTTCTTCCTTATTCATTCTTCGCTACTATGGCACTGTAATCACAGCTTGTGCTGTCATACGGCAAATGTGATCGTCCAGTCACGTGAGTCACAAGTCAAAGTCAAACGAGTCACACCAGCATCGAGATGACCATCGTCTCACTGACAAGGAAATATTAAGAAAATGAACATTTTTACTTAACATATAAATACATTTACAACATCAAATAGATGTCAGGTGGTTGCTGTCTGTATCACCACTGGCGTGAAACTGCAGCTCTGTGCAGTCAGGCTGCGCAACCGGAGTGAATACAAGAACAATTCACAAGAACAAAACACAAAGTAATCTGTTCAGTTTTAATGTGTAATGCAGAACTGTTAACCCCCCACTCGCTGACCAGTTCAAGTAATATTTTTGTGTTTTATGTCCAGTCCTGCCAGTCAGGCCTCCCAAGTAGTGTGTGCCTATATAAAGGATTGATCTTCACAGTTAGATCAGATTTTGATTAGATGGACCAGGCAGAGTGTAAGGGTGATGAGATCAGACCACACTTTCTCAGAGACCTGACAGACAAGGTCCCTGCAGTTATGATGAGGGACGGCAGAAAGTCCGTTTCAGGTCTCTGCACCTGCCCCTCACAGCCTGGAGAATTCAAGACAGCGCAAGACGGTCCCGACCACAACTTCACTTCAAACCCGACCACAGACTCGTCTGAGATGTATGTGTAGCGTGTGTGTGTATACACCGCAGTGGAAACAGCGCCGAGAAGTTCCACGACGGGGAGCTGTGGCATGACTGCGGTTCGACCCCCTGCTGCTTCAGTAAAGCCTTTGAAGTGCCTTTGCGACAATCTCACTGTTTACTGCTCAGATTATGCTTATAAACAATTGTTTACTGCACAGATTATAACTGTAAACATGCATTTACAGCTCAGATTAGTAAACGTGTTTCTCTCAGATTATAACTGTTTACTGCTCAGATTATTTACTGTTCAAATTATAACTGTAAAAATGTGTTTATTACTCAGATCTTAACTGGAAAAATGTATTTACTCTTTAGTCATCCACGACCCAGTGTTCTTCCACAGAAAATCAATATAAACAAAGCAGGGAAGTATCACATCTGGCAGGAGGTTGATGGCTAAATTGTATGGTCGGTGAGGAGGGAGCTGGACTGCATGATGCTCACTAAAAACCATGGCCAGGTCACGATACAGGATGGGAATGGCCTCTAAGTCGACTTTGGGGGCCTTGGACTCCCCTGAGCACGTCCCAGCCTTCGCCCGGAGACATAGCTCCTGACAGGTTGGAGATTAGCAGGTTGTGACGGAGGAGCCAGGGAAATCTAAGTAACAGAGGGAGAGACGTGAGGTTGGTGACGAGGAGTTGAAGCTGTTCTGTGTGATCAACAATAGTGAGGGAAAGAGGTGAGGTTTGGTGGGTAATGGGGCTGTTGGAAAAGGCCTGACAGTTGATGGCTGCGATGGTTATAGGCCAGGATAACGCTTCTAATCGCACACCCAGCTGGGCAGCAAAGGCACGATCGATGAAATTCCCGGCTGCACCTGAATCAACAAATGCAGCCGTCATGATCCATTGGTGGCCCAGTTGGATGTGGGTCTGGACATTTAAATGGGAAACGGAGAGCAAGGTGGAAGAAACTACCAACGGACTGGGTGAGAGCCCCCCCCCATTCAGCTGGTCTGTCCGTTTACTGGACGGAGAGGACAGACGGCCCAATGGTGTTTGGGGAAGGTGCAATAGGCACAGAGACCATCTCGATAGCGACTTCTGCTCAGGAGTCAGAGAAGCGCACCCTAACTGCATGGGTTGCCAGCTCCCAAGTGGTCTACAGGAGGAGTTGGAGAACTGACTGGCGAAGGCTCCACTGTGGCTGGAGAAGCTGGAACAGGAGGACGAGACGAATAGAGGAATAGGTGGTTGGGTCCGTGGAGCTGGCCTCGGGTGGGAGCACATCCGTTGGTCGATCCGGAGGCAGAGCTGGATAAGTCCCTCAACAGTGACAGGAAGCTCCCACCCAGCAAGTTCATCTCCCATCCAGGGAGCCAGTCCCTCGTAAAAAGCAATCCGGAGAGCAGGATCACCACAGCTGGACAGGCAGAGTGTGAAATTCAGCTGCAAAGCGGGTCACGGACCGATCGCCTTAAAGAAGGTGGTACAGGCATGAGTCGGTCTCCACCTCACTATCAGGATGTTGGAAGGTGGCCCTGAGTTGACGGATAAATTCTGGCTAAAATGTGCCATATCCAAACTCGGCCTCAGGACCGTGGTGGCCCACTCAGCTGCCTGCCCAGTGAGGAGGGAAACGTGAAGCGTGATACGGTTGCGGTCGTTGGATATATCTTGCCAGCTTGAACTCAAAGAGCGTGTTTAGTTTGGTTAAGAAAACATCACACTTTCTGTCCCCACCATCCCACTTATCTGGCAATGAAATCTTAGATTCAGAAGGGAGAGGTAAAGAAGAGGAAGGGGGAAGAACGGGACACTGGGTGTGGCATCTGATGAGCAGCAGAAAGCTCATGATACGCCTTTTCAAGAGTAGTGACTTGCTGAGCAAGCTCAGCCCGAGCCACATAGGACTCATGAAGAGCCTGTCTCAGAGCCACCACATCCCGAGGCAGCCCATCAATCATGGCCGCCTGCTGTGTCACGGTGTCTAACTCCACTGGGTTAACGCTTGGCACAGTCATTCTGTCACAGAGATGAGAGAAACCAACCGATTCACCCATGTAGCCAGCAGGATAAACCTAGTCACGGAGTTTCACAAGGGAGTAGGTAGTCCATGCACTTTGATCTAACAATGCTCTCTGGAAGAGCGAAGATTCCCACCGGAATCAGTGTTTTCATTCACACACAGAGAAAAGGTATGAAACGTGAGTGCTCGCAGCCTTGAAGAGATGACCTGCACAGGGTGAGGGTGAAGACTCAATGACTGAGCAATGGCAAACTCCATTCCTTGGCTTATATACTATGTGACACGCTCATTGTCGGTTCCTCTTGCCGGTTCCTCTTGCACATCACGTGACCCATGTGCGTGACAATAGCTGGAATTTGGTGCCTGTTCTCCTCCTTCAGTTTTTTAAATATTGGCATGGTTGCAATGCCAAAACGTCCATTAATATCTGGTGTAGTGCACATGTATTCAATTGTTTATTGGTTGATCAGGAGCCAAGTATTTAAAATATCATTTAAAATCAACATTTTTTTCCCAATAAACTTCAGTTCACCAGACATTGACCAGTGTGACATCACATCACTTGGTGAGCAGTTGGCAGAGAGCCAGAGGAAATGCTGCAGCGCAGAGGAAAAATTATCCACTAAACACATGGAGTTAGGAGAGACAAGCCCTGTGACCAGAATAAGTCAAGAGCGTATTAGTTTACGAATGTAAGCCAGATGTTTTTTGCTCAAGCAGACTTTTCTGTTTTAAGCCACTTCATATGTGCTTTTAAAGTGAGTGGTTTTAACATGTCTCCGCTTAGTCTACTGGTTAACGTGTCTTGCTGAGAGGCACAGTCGTGGGTTCAAAACTAGCTGTGGACAATTTTTTTAACACAACTTTACTTTTAAAAAAGTAGCTTTTAAGAATCATTTTCAGGTGTCCAAAGGTCAGTGATTTATTTGTCACTGTTGTTGTGGTTTATAAAAAATAATCAGCCTGCAAACGCTTGTTTTACATCCTGCTATTAGATTTCCAGGATGCTGCTCTCTGTCTCTCACACTGGCCACGTGCGCCCCTCCCCCTTTTCCTCACTGAGCACCACACACTCCAATGGGCCCCCCACCCTTTCAGCTTGCACAGTTCAGTTATGAAAAGAAAGATTTGTTTCTGTTTGTTGTGGTTTATTAAAAATAATCAAAGCATGAATACTTGTTTTAGCGCTTTTAGTTAGCCAAGCTGCTAGCCAGCTCCGTTAGCCTTGTACTGAGGCTTGTACTGAGATCATTGGTTTACACTAAACACATTCAGAAAACTGAGTTTCTGCTAATTTCAGTAGCTGGTGTTGTGGTTGGACATTGTCCTCTCGTCCCGTCAGTGTTGTTTAATTAGACCTCAGCTGGAGCTCTCTAGACCATCCGGCGTCGTCCACCAGAAGTCAAGTCCCTCTGCAGGTGAGGATCTGAGGCACCTGCCCAACGCACACACACCTTTGAGCTCATTTACTCTATGAGCCTCCGTGCCAGCAGGGGGGGTCAGAGTGCACAGGAGAATCTAATAACATCACATGGGTGAGTCATCGGGGCCTGCCAAAAATCTCTCCGGTGCAATATCCCGCAGCAGCGGGGTCCGGCAGGGTCCGGCAGGGTCCAGCAGGCTGGCACGGTGAAGGTTAGCAAAGTTAAACCCTTTTACAGCACGGCTCAGCGCGCAGGCCAACCGCCGACCGCCCAACTGTCCACTCCCCCCACGCCCCGCACCCCCACACCAAATGCTGAAGACATTGCCCTGGCACCAATTCGGGTTTACTTCTCACAGATGGCACCGCCGATCCTCCGTTAAACAGTGTAATGTCACTGAAGCGTCAGAGAAACTCTGCTTTATTAATTCATGAGAACAAATCTGCAACCCTAGGGCCGGAGGTCATGACCTCGTGTTTCCGTTTTGGGGGTTTTCTGAACTTACACTACAATAAATGTATCTCTCTAATCACTGGCCACTTTATTAGAAACACATAATGCTTTCACTCACTGGTCACTTTATCAGAAATACCTTCTGCTCACTGGTTGCTTATTAAACCGGCAACCACATATTTATGAATATAGCATAACCATGGTAATGGGTCTAGAGTAACCATAATCAATCCCTGGAGCAACTTGGGGTTTAGGGTCTTGCTCAGAAACCCAGTGGTGGTGTGCTGAAGGTAGGATTCAAACCCATGACCTCATGGTCCAGCGGCAAGTATCATGACGGCCACCACTCTAATCATGAAGATGATTGTAACATAGCCATGGATATGGGTCTAGTACAGGGGTCACCAACGTGGTGCCCACGGGCACCAGGGCCCCCCCAAGGACCACATGAGTAACCTGCGGACCTGTTCTAAAAATAGCACAACTCACCAGTGAGCAGCATCTAACTTTTAATTTTATCCTGTTGCTATTCTTCTTTAATCACATTTGCATTTATACAGATTTGAAAATGACAATATCTAAAAAAAAGCATTTAAAACATATTATACATGAAGTTTAGATCGAGTGTATCAAACTGGTAGCCCTTCGTATGGCTCAGTACCCGTGAAGTAGATCTCAGTTTCAACAAGGTTGGTGACCCCTGGTCTAGTATAACCATGGAGATAACTGATCTAGCGCAGCCATGGAGGTCAATGTTTAAAACTGGGTTTTGAAAAGTGTCTCTGTCCCCAGTGGACACTACACATGGTGCAGTTTTGGACAAAGCATCAGTTTCACTCCAGTGCTGAGTGTGTGACGAAGTCTATGTTTGTGTTATGTTGTGTGTGTGTGTGTATGTGTGACTGTGTTATGTTGTGAGTGTGTTACGTTTTCTGTGTGTATGTTGTAGTATGTGTGTGTTATATTGTGTGTGTGTTGTGTGTGTTTGTTATACTGTGGTTGGTGAGTGTGTGTGTGTGTGTGTGTGTGTGTGTGTGTGTATGTGTGTGTGCGTTTGGCTCCTCCTGAGCATGCTCTGTGTGAATTTGTCCTCTGTGGAGGAGCAGCTTTTGTTTACTCTGTTTCTCTCTGGCCTTTGGCTCTGGGATGTGTTTCCTCTCCTCCAAAGCGAAGCGGCTTCAACAGAGCGGCAATCTGGGCTCACTTCTCAGTAGAGCCGGGCCTTTAACACCGCAGCTTTAATTAAAATTACATTAGAACTAATCAGCCAGAAAGAGCGAGGTGGGGGGGGGGTAGCGAGGTGTGGGGGGTGTGGTTGGTGGGGTCAACTTATGGCGCCAGAGAGGTCGGCTTCAGGGGCTCGGCTGTGCTTCAGTTCATGACTTATCGTTTAATTTGAATTTAAATAAGCCAGATAATAACAACAATTTAATTTAGCTCTAATTTAATTGATTAGCTGGACCCATGATTATTAATACTATTATTGTTAATATTTGTTTACACATATGTATTTGTTTTTATATTTTATTATATAAACCTGGGTTTTCTGACTCCAAACACACACAGACACATATTATCTTGCTGGATGTTCAAAAGCAAAGATTTAATAAAAAGAAAAGATTTAATTAATTTAAAGTGATACTCCGTCCTTTTTTCACAAATTCTCCCATAATTAAATGTTTAAAGTGTAAACAAAGGGGTCCAGAGTGGTTTTGGTGTACAATTGTTCACAGTAGAGGGTCCTCTGCCTCTAAAAGCTCCCTCACAGAAAGTTATTCCATGAAATGGTTATGGTGGTGCTGCCTGACACCTGAGATATTGTTCTACCAGAGAAGTGTTTGGTCCTAAAACTAAACCCATTCATGGTGGAGGGGTACATGCAGGGCATCACGAGGCAAAATGGTCCCTGAAGCAAATGATTTAATTCAGATTCTCCACTATTTTACCATCATCAGCATCCATATAAACACTCATAGACACATGGAGCTTCACTGGGGGTCTATAGTGAATGAAATGGCTATATTTATGTTGGAGACGTTTGGTTCCATTCGTCACCACTGTAAAGAAATCAGACTCTCTTCAATGAACCGTTTCACACCAAACACACTCTGAACACTGTTCTAACTGAATGTTGGGGAACTACAGAAATTCGGTGGAGTGTCTCTTTAATTCTCACATCTGTCATTAAATTAGGCCTAATATTTACTCCCTGCACTCAAACGCACATAAACTATTACATGTTTTAAGTGCTAAAAGTTAATTGTGGAGTTGAAGAACATGCAAAGCTCAGGAAGAAACAAAAAGACAGCAGTTAATGGAAAACCAGGTCAACAAATTGGGGTACAAGAAAAAAAAAACATCCCCATACACACCAGACCCCTAGCACTATTGTCCAGCTGAAGTAGAAATGTTAATATGACTTCCATCTTCACCAGAAAAAAAAAGATGGTACAAAGCCTGGGAGGATGTTCCTGGAGGGTTCTCACCCAGATAATTATGAGCCAGATAAAAGCCTGCTCCCCAAAAAGCATCAGAAGGCAGAAAAAGAGGGGAAAAGAGAAAAGGAACGAAGGGAAAGGCAGAATTACTCTCTGGGCTCCTGCTTTATGTGCTTTAATAAGAGCAGCGTCTGACAGAGGCTTCTTCAGCGACGGCCTGGGGCTTCCAGACACCTGACCATTCACAGCTTGTGTTTCTGTATTCATTAAGACCGAGAGTGAGACAGAGAGAGAGAGAGGGAGGTCCTGAAGTTCTGCTCCACTACAGCACAGCGTAACTCCGAATGTGTTAAGAATAGGAACAGGCTGAAAGGATGAGGAGGAACAAGAGGAAGATGAAGATCAAGATGATGTTGATGAAGGCTGAAAGGGAGCTCTCAGAGTGCCTCTTATTCTCTTATTTATTTATTAATTGGGTGGGGGCTCTAATCCATCTCCTGCTCTCCCTGAGCTTAATCACACACACACACACACACACATACACACACACGCACACATGTCTGTATGATCTGAAAGGAATATCCTGAAGGCCAGTGGCTCGTTATGGCCAGAGTAAGAAAGTAAAGTGCAAGAAAAACCTTTAAAATCTCTCTCTCAAACACACACACACACACACACACACACACACACACACACACACACCTCACACACACACTAATAACGAATTTTCTCCTCATCTTCTTCCAGACAAACAAGACTAATGGTCATAATGCATCTGACCACTGCCATCGAGCACTCAATGGGTGTGTGTGTGTGTACATAGATACTGTATTCATTTGAGTCTTACTTAAATCACCTGAGCCCAGCTGCATCCATCTGAGCCTGCTGGATTCCACTTACGTCCACTTACACCAACCTGTGTGCATGTGTGTGTGTATGAGTGTGTCTCTAAGCACTTTTGTGTTTTTGTTGGACCTTCTATCATTAAAAGTACATAAAATACAGAATTTTGCATTTCGTTCTGTTTGTAGTTTACTGTGGTCACGGTGATCAGGCTCTCTGATACAGTCTGTCTGATACAGTGTCTGATACAGTGTGTCCAATACGGTGTGTCTGATACAGTCTGTCTGATATAATGTCTGATACACCCTGTCTGATAAAGTCTGTCTAATACAATGTCTGATACACCCTGTCTGATCCAGTCTGTCTGATATAATGTCTGATACACCCTGTCTGATACAGTCTGTCTGATACAGTGTGTCTAATACGGTGTGTCTGATACAGTCTGTCTGATATAATGTCTGATACACCCTGTCTGATACAGTCTGTCTGATACAGTGTCTGATACAGTTTGTCTGATACAGTGTCTGATACACCCTGTCTGATAAAGTCTGTCTGATACAGTGTCTGATACAGTCTGTCTGATACAGTCTGTCTGATACAGTGTGTCTGATACAGTGTCTGATACACCCTTTCTGATAAAGTCTGTCCGATACAATGTCTGATACACCCTGTCTGATCCAGTCTGTCTGATATAATGTCTGATACACCCTGTCTGATACAGTCTGT
>JBBPCX010000001.1:1092629-1109528 GCA_037974365.1 Hydrocynus forskahlii | reverse complement strand
CACACACACAAACACACACACACACACACACACACACACACACACACACACACACACACACACACACACACACATAACAGTCTCTCTCTCTCTCTCTCTCTCTCACACACACACACACACACACACAATCACATACAAACACAACTTCATCATAACAGTTGATCTTCATCTCTTTCTCTCTCAAAACACACACACACACACACACACACGCAACCACATACAAACACAACTTCATCATAACAGTTTCTCTCTCTCTTCCACCCACACACACACATCCCAGTCCTAACAGGCTCTCTCTCTCTCTGTTCTGTCTCTCTCTCTCTCTCTCTCTGTCTCTCTCTCTCTCTCTCTCTCTCTCTCTCACACACACACACACACACACACTCACACACACAGACACAACCATCATAACACTCTTACTCTCTCTTTCTCTCTCTCTCTGTCTCTTCCTTGTGAATCTCTCTGTCTCTTCCTTGTGAATGTATTTGTCAACGTGTGTCGGTGTGTCTGTTGGTGTGTGACAGTCTGTGATGCTGTGTGTCAGTTTGTGATAGTGTGTCGCTGTGTGTGGCTGTGCATCGTTGTGTGAATGTGTGTGACTGTGTGTCATTGCGTGTCAGCGTGTGTTGGCGTGTCGCTGTGTGTCAGTGAGTGACTGTGTTTACTCTTTCGGTAGATTTATGCAAACTGTTTGTTTATTGTTTATTTTCATTAGTTTACAGTCATAATTCATCCCTGTGTACCTGTACATGCATGTGTGTGTGAGTGTGTGTACATGTGTGTGTGGCTTCTGTCCCATTAGAGTATTTCTCTGTACCTTTTTAATCAAATGAAAGGAGCAGATAACAGACCCCTACACACACAGACACACAGACACACACACACACACACACACACACACACACACACAGTGATTATAGAAAGATCCCGCCCCGCTCTCTCTCTGATGAGGTGATGTTATCGGCTGCTGAATTTAATGAGCTCCTCAGTTTCTGTGTGTGTGTGTGTGTGTGTGTGTGTGTGTACGTGAGCGTGTGTGTGTATGAGAGAGAGAGAGGGAAAGAGAGAGACAGAGAGAAACACACCTGAGAGACACCTGGTTTCTCCAGGAGGAGATCAGAGACGGATTGTTGTCTGAATGATCTTAAAGCTTGTTATGGAGAATTGCATTGTTTCATTTCTGTGTTTTTTTTCTGTGTTCTTCCTGGGGCTCTGTGAGTGTGTTTCTGTGTGCGTGTGTGTGTGCTTTTGTGTGTGTGTGTGTGTGTGTGTGTGTGTGGCGACAGCAGCGCTTTTAGGTTTTGTGGAACAAATAAAAGTATGACTATTTGAAAACACTAAGAAAAGCACAAATCCGTCCAATCTGTTTGCTCAGCCCTAAACGCAGCAGTGGTTCCAATCTGGGCCTCAGGCTGCAACTGTGTGCAGAGTGTGTTATGCTAAGTCGGCTCTCAGCCCGGCAGCTGTGTGTGTTAAAGTGTGTGTTAAAGTGTGTGTTAATGAGAGTTAATATCCACTCTTCACAGTGGAGCTCAGAGCAGCTCTCACCTGACTGACAGGTAACACCCCTCTCCCCCTGGGGGAACTGCTCTGATCTCCATTCTACAGGAGTCAAAACATGAAATATGTGTGAGTGGCACATCCATACTAAAGCCAAAGAAAGGTGCTGCAGTTCCATTGGTCAAAATAATAATAATAAAAAAGGACAGGTTTCTGTTTTGCGTGAGAAACAGACTGAATCATGATTCACTGAATCATTTCCAAAAGAATTGCTGAATCATACTGAGGTCAGTTACAGCATTGCTGGGACCAGAACCAGTTCCTACAGCAGGAGGCGTGTGTGTGTGTATGTTTGGTTTAGGAAGGGAAAGGGCACTGTGTCAATACCCTGCGGAACATCGTTAACACGCTTCGAACACTTTTGTTCTGAACTTTCTCATCCGTTCAGTCAACCTCTCTCTCTCTCTCTCTCTCTCTCTCTCTCTCTCTCACACACACACACACACACACACACTGCTGTGAGACTTATCATTAGAGCACTGATGTATCTCTTAGAAATCTTTCCATTAAACCATCAACCTCAGTGTGCAGTGGTCACCGAGCAGTTCCTGCAGTAATCTGCTTTACTGTCACTGACGAGGCCTAAAACTTGTGTGTGTGTGTGTGTGTGTGTGTGTGTGTGTGTGTGTGTGTGTGTGGTAGAAGCCTGTGGGAGATATGAAGAATGCAAACAGACAAGCAGCCTGAAGAACTCTGGCTCCACAGCTTATCTGGGTCCTTCTGCTATAGCCCTAGATCCGCCCAGGCCCTCTGTAGACCCACCCAGACCCTCTGTAGAACCATCCTGGCCCTCTGTAGCCCCACATTGGCCCTGTGTACCCCTGCCCTGGACCTCTGTAGACTCACCCTGACCCCCTCTAGTTTGCCCTGGCCCCCTGAAGCTCCGCCCTGACCCTCTGTAGCCCTGCCTTGGCCCTCTGTAGCTCCGCCCTGTCTGCAGTGAGAGAACCTGTTCTCATTCCACCACTGGAGGTCGTTGAAAGACTAGCCAGTGACATCATCAGCGCAGTAACTCTGTGTGTGTGTGGCTCAGTCTCAGGACCATTTGATGATGATGTCATCAGACAATGGGGAGTAACTTCCTGTTTCTCAACATGGTGTGTGTGTGTGTGTGTGTGTGTGTGTGTGTGTGTTTGGTTCTGCATGTCTCTGGAGCTTCTCACCAAAAACTGTGTTTGTGGAGCCGCAGAGGAGATTAGAGCGGCTGCACTTTTCTCCTGTGTGTGCCTGAGTGTGTGTGAGTGTGTTTGTGGTTGGGGGGGGTCTTTTCTACACATCCCCTACTCTCTTATCAAGGACATAGAGTCAGCAGTAATTAGATTAGCTGTAGCTACATGCAAGCACAGTGTGTGTGTGTATGTGTGTTTGTTTTTGTAGTATGTGCAGGAGCATGACTATGTTGCAGTGTGTCACAGGTGCATGTAGATCATATTCATTTCAGTAAGGTTTGCAATTCCAGGTGTTTACAGATGTGTGTGTGTGTGTGTGTGTGTATTTGTATGCAAGTGGTGTGAAGAAGTTGTCATTTATCACCACCCCAACATTTATTCCTGTTTTTAAGGTTTACCAGCAGTGCATCTCCTTCTGTAACACCTTATGAGACTGGAGAACACAGAGTGAGCAATCAAACTCCTTTTCTCAGAACCTCTGCAGAGTCTTTTCTCCGCACGTCTGGACTCACAGGCTCAGGACCAGGATGACCATATTTAAAGCTGGATTCTGTGGTCACTGAACCATTTTGTGGTGTTTGGGACTGTATCTTTCTGGAAGATCCAACCACCAGTTTTAGCTTTTGGCTGAATTTTTATTTAAAATGTCCAGTTGTCCTAAAAGTTTCCCAGGGCTTCTGGAGGAAAAACAACCTAGAACATCACAGATCCTCCACCACAGTCAACAGTGTGGATAAAGGCTTTTTCTGTAATCATCTTTCTTTTTATGCCAAACCAACCTTGAGGGTTTGTTACCAAAACACTCTATACTGGTCTCCTCTAACCACATAACCTATTTCAGACAGTCGAGAGAACTTCAGGTGCCAGTAATTGTGATGTTTTTCCCCCCTGAAACTAAATTTACTTCTGTTAGGAAGTTTGTTTTTTCAATGAAAGACTGAGATAAGGATTCATAAATGTCCCATGTTATTTCCAGATCATATTAGAAATTCTTAAAACAAATGTAACTGACTGGTTTTGACTATAAGTACAGTTTAATGGATGTGAAAGTTTATGTACAAGTCTCATCAAAATATCCCCCCCTACCTTCATCACAGCAGCACAGATTCACCACATCCTTTCTAGCAATTTTTGAAAATAACTTGTGCCCAAACCCTCCTAGTACCTCTTCAAGCAGCAAACAGTTCTGTCTCATTTGCAGAAGCTCATTTTGAACTTGTGGGTCCAGCTCATGCCTGCAGCTCAAAGGAAGAAAGATCTGGAGACTGAGGGCCCAAGACATCATTCTCTAAACTTTCTGCTCTTGTTTGGACTGGATAGAATTTTGGCACAATTTTGAAGAATGCTTGGGATCATTATCTTGTAAAGAATTACATTTTGCCCAGTGATTTTTGACCAATAACATACATGTGTTTTAAGTATTTCTAATATTTAAAAATGTATTAAATTTTTGAAAGAGCAGAGCATTGTTTATTTTTTAGTAAATCTGAGGATGGGCCAAAACTGGCCTGTGGTGTGTGTGTATGTGTGTGTGTGTGTGTGTGTGTGTGTGTGTGTGTGTGTGTGTGTGGGAGTGAGAGAGAGAGAGAGAGAGAGAGAGACAGAAAGAGAGAGAGAAAAGTGGCTGGTTAGATAAGGAGTTGACTATGTTGCTGTGGTGATCCCCTCTTGATGGTGTGTATCATCCTCTCCTGTGGGGTGAACACACACCTCTCACACTTCAGACTACATTCATGCTCTTATGCTTTTTTTTTGGTCTCAGTTTGCTTTTCTGCAAATAAAGTTTAAAGAAACAGTTCAGTAAAAGAAAACAGATATCAGATCTCCACTGACCCCAGATCGGCCGAGACATGTTCAGAGCTTCTGTAGTTTAGAAATGGACCTGCTGGTGTCGTCTGAAACGACTGAAATTCAGCTAATTGTACAGCTCACAGTAAGTCATACTGTGTCCTAAACCACGTCCACAAGTCTGATCCGCCTTAATAAAGAGGTTCAGTCACACTGTGTCCTAAACCACAACCTCGATCCACCTTAATGAAGAGCTGGATGAGGTTTGAGGGTCCACAGAAGTTTTGTGTTTGTACTTACGCTAAAATATTTGGGTGACTATTGACTTTTGGTGTTAGTGATGTTAGTTCTGAACTAAAGAAGAGATATTGAACACGTCTGGACTGATCAACTGATCTGTGGTCAGTAGAGCTCTGTGGAGGTTCTGACATTTACTGAATGGCTCTTTTAAGGCCCAGTGTGTAGATCCATCTTGTGCAGGGCCCTATTCAGCTGCGCTGCTCACACACACAGCTCACGCGGCAGCTGGGAAATCAACACAGATAATTAGCAGCACAAACACACCTAAAGTGTCAAAGTGCCGTTCACAGCGAGGTTGACACCCAAACGAGTTGCAGCTCCGCTTCTGTGCATGCTAAGCAGCCCCAGAGGGCCTTGTGTGTGTGTGTGTGGGGGGGGGGGGTGCAGCACGGCAGCAGCATTGTTGCTGAAATCTAATCTAGTTGTGTTGTGTTTGCTGGCTTTGTGCTGAGCGGTGGGATTTATTCCCTCGGTGGTTCCCCTCCATCACCGCTGCATTAGCGAAATTAGCGCTGCAGCTGCAGAGCCTTAAAGGGGATGGGGACCATCACTGAGCTCATGGTCGTCTAAAAGAGAAGGAGACGTGACTCTAATAATTTATGAATGTAAGATTTATCTCGATGTGTCTTCAGTAAAGCCTTACTCTAGTGCCTTTCCAAGAAATGCTAATGATACTAAAAGTTAACTGGAAACCAGTTACTATGCTTAATCTGATGAACAAACAAGGGATTTTTTTTAAATCTCTGTTTTCTGAGGCTTGCCTGACAACAACTCCTCAAAATTACCCTTGAAAACTCTCTCTATATATATATACACACAACAAGAGAGAGCGCGAGAGACACCTGAGCTAGAGACGTCCACTGATCATCACACAGCCCTTAAAACGTCACTGCCCTTCTAAAGGTTCATCCTAGTCAAAAGTCAGTCGTAAAGCATCAAACCTGTATAAGACCTTCATAACAGCTGACATAAACCCTTTACAGACATTTACAAAGACCTTTTCAGACGATCGGCAGGAGAAATAAGGTAAGAACTGAGAAAGGCACCTTTATGACGACTGGAATAAATTTTTTGTGTGTCAGTAAGTTTTTTGACCGTCTGAGGCTTGAAATCAAGATGAAGCTTCTGAGACTGAAACATCAGCATAAGGAACAGATAACAGCAGGTTGTGCTTTCAAGCCTGGTGTTTTGTCATGATGAAGAAAAAGGGTCAAATACAAGTTGTGAATAAAAGGGAAGAAACCTCTGAGGTGCTCTGTCCTTTTGAGGGTATTTAAGCTGCTGTTTTATCTTCTTACACTACAGAACCTTAGAACTAGTGAACTGGTGAAGCCCAGCAATGCTGCGACCCCTGGTGTCCTCACACTAACTGCCACACACTTTCACCCACTGCTGCTTCTGATCAACCTGTTCCATATCATCATATCACCACTCAAACCTTTCTCACACCAGCACACACACTGGGTGTGTATGTGTGTGTGAGAAAGGGAGTCATGGCTTCCTGCCAGACTAATTTCCTTCAGCTCTTCCTGAGAAGGAGATCAGCAGCACGTTTGAGATGAAATATAACTGTTTCCTCCTGTGGCCGAGCACTAAAAGCCCAAAAATAGGAGATCCTGGGACAGAGGACGCATTCGACCGACACCCCAAACCCCTCCAGGATGATTCATGCCGTGTTTTCTCTGGAAACAGCTCGGCATCCTGGCATTGTGAGGGTCTGTTGTGTGGAAGAATGAGGCGTGTAGAGCAGGAACGTTCCTGGGTGGTCAGGGAGACGTCAATCAGCACGTCGGGACGCAGTTTTAAGCTCTTGACAGCTCACTGATTGTCAGAGTTCGAGGAGGCCGACGGCTCCACTCTGCACTGGTGAGCTGAAGCCCAAAAATAAAAGTTCAACATTTCGTATGAGAAGAAAAACAAACTCATCATCCACTATGGCAGACACCTAACATTCTGTTCACATTTGTTCAGTTACTTTTCAGTTACCAATGTAGGTTACCAATGTATGTCAATTTAGGTTTAGTGTGTGTGACAGAGCAGCTGTGTGTTAATGCAGGTGTAGTGTATGATAAATCAGCTAAGATTAGACAAGATAACCCTTTATTAGTCCCACAAGTGGGAAATTTGCATTGCTATAGCATCAGGTGGACAGTACAAATGAAGAAAGTAAGAGCAGCAACAGAATAAAAAATACAAGAGTATAATATAAAAAAGTAGTGTGTGTGTATGCAGCTGTGTGTTAATGCAGGTGTAGTGTGTTATAGAGTGGCTGTGTATTAAACAGGTTGAGAGTGATGGAGTGGCTGTGTATTGATGCAGGTTTGGTATGTGATAGAGCAGCCGTGTGTTAATGCATGTTAATAATGCATAGTGTTCTCTTCCAGACTGAAACGTTTTGTTCATATTCTATGTATTACTTTTTAGCTTCACTCCTGACATATTTATGGTTTTATGAATGAATAACATTTTCATTTCTACGTAACCGTTTTCAACACCTCTTTATCCTTTAGATTTAACTAGGCTTTTGGTTGCTTGTTGTGATTGGAGGTTTTGGTGGTGGTTGGTGGTGTTTGACTGGGGGCTGTGGTTGGTGGTGTTTGTGATTGTTGATGGTGCTTGCGGTTTTTGTGGTTGGTGGTTGGTGGTTGTTGTAGTTGGTGGTTGTCTTTGGTGGTTGTTGATGGTTGTTTGTGGTTGGACGTGATTTTGTTTAGTGCTTGTTGTTGAAGGTGGTTGTGTTTGGTGGTGGTTAGGGTTGGTTAATGTTGTTGCTCATGGTTGTAGTTTGTTGTTGTTATTAGTGGTTATTGTTGATGGTGTTGGTTGCGTTTGGTGGTGTTGGTGGTGGTTATGGTTGAGGTTGGTTATTGTGGGTGTGGCTGTTTGTGGTTGGAGGTTTTGATTGTGGTTGTTGATGTTGGTGGTGGTTGGTGGTTTTGGTTATGGTTGGTTGTGGTTGTTGGTTGTTGTTGGTGGTGGTTGATGGTTGTTGTTTATCATAGTGATGATTTTGGTTTAGGGTTTTGGTTATTTTTGTAGTTGGTTGTGGTGGTGGTTGTGGTTGCACCTTTTAATAGAAATCATGCCAATGTCACATGGCCCACTGTCCTGAAGATGGACATACACGGGTATACACAGTTCTTTACGAATGCCCGTTTTTCAGTTTGGTTTGTTTGGCCTTCTATGACATTCCTCGTCTCTGAGGCTGTAGGACGGCCAAAATCAGCAGCACGCCATGGATGTTAGAGGTAGAGGCGCAATTCTGTTATGGTCTTGTTATAGAAAAAGTCAATCCCAATAAAAGCAATTGTAAGGTTATTATCTTCTTAGGGTCCCATTTATAGCGAGTAGCACTCAAGGGGGGCACACTGGGGTGGGGGGTGGGGGGGCTTTAATCTTATCGCAGGCTTTCTTGCTCATCAGATTTACTTTGTGCTGGCCATGGCAAACACCACTGCTCTTCATCCTACTGAGTGAGGATAAGGAGAGGGGGAAAGTGAACAAGGAGAAGGGTGTGACCCCACTCAGGTGTGTGTGTGTGTGTGTTTATGTGTATTTATGTTAATTTGGCCTGTTTGGCACATTTTCACGAGACAGAGTGTCGTAACACGAGCCGCAGGAAGAACCCTTTAAAAAGTGCGTTGCTTTAGGTTTCAGGGGTTAATCTGGAGCCCATTTGAGCTCATATTCAGTCCCTCACATGGAGCATCGAGAGCGAAATAGGGCGCTGTGAGAAAAAATAATCAGTATCATTTGTTAAAGTGACAGAATGTACTGTAACTCCACCAGTCAGTCATTATGTTCAATAATCATGCTAATAATCATGATAAGTCGTTGGTCTAAGTGAATGAAGATGAAAGCCTCTCTGTTATGAACACATTCTCCTCCAGCCAGAAACAGAGGAGAAAAAAAATAAATTGAGATTTTTTTTCTCTACTGAATTATACCTTTTAAACGGACCCTGCTGGGTCAGCGTGTAACGGGCAGTGTGTGCCTGTCTGGCGGTCAGTCACGGGTCCCTCTCAGACGATGGATGTCAGAAGTGTCAGACTAAATAAACGCAGCGCCTCGTGGCTTATTTGCTCGGTGTTAACAGACCAGCCAGAAACCCCAAAGAGCTACAAAAAAGCCGGGCCGCCACCCAACAGGCAGGTAAAGACAGAAAAGAGCCAATTCCCACACACACAAGAATTTACTGGCAAAATATACACATTACAAACACGCGGGTGCAGAGGAAGGTCCTGTGCGAAGCCCCGGCCGTATTGATCTTTTAACATGGGATCATACAGTCTGGCTCTATAGGCTTTACCCCCTTTTAATTCTTGCACTAAATAGATAGACTGACTGGGGCTCTATACGTATCTGGATCGATGCAAATCTGCTTACGTCCCGCTGGTTCAATTTTAAACGAATTCCATTAGCCATAAGTAAAAGTTTTCCTGGGTAATGTGATTAGGCTCCTCCTCAGCGGCCGACTTTATACTCCGCGAGCAGAGCGGTGAAATGCTTCACTTTTTTCTTTCTTTTCTCTCATGCCAGTCACAATCCCTCCCTTCACTCTGGAGGAAGTGCCACCTGCCTTCTCTCCTTTCTTCCTCTCTGTCTGAGACAAAAGCTGGACTAGGCCTCATGGCTCCTCTCCTTGTCCTCCTCACTTATCCCTCCATCACCCCTCCATGTCACCTAGCACGAGACTTTAAAAGGTTTCCTTCACCTTATCAGACTGATCCAGAGTCAGGAACAGATAGACCAGGTTAAACGGAAAACTCCTTTCCTTCATTTTATTCTTTTTTTTTTGCTGAAGATCAGAACAAAACACGACCCTCACAAAATTCAGCAATTTCACTATATTATTATTAGTAGTAGTAATAGTAGCAGTACCAGTAGTAGTATTTACTGTGTTACTAATTATTTAATATCTATAATGAATTGTTATTTTAAGTTCCACTATTAGAAATCCACACACACAGACACTTCAGGTTTAAAGGGTTGAAGATTGTTTGTGTGTTTCTGTCTGTTTTAAAGGAATTGGTTTAAAATGAAGTCTTAATGTAGTAAAGTTTAGGTGGACATTTTGAAGACAGACAGATAAATGGATAGATGGATAGATAGACAGATAGATAGACAGACAGACAGACAGATAGATAGATGGATAGGTAGATAGACCCTAAACTCCAGAGAGGAACACAAAGAGCTCAGGTTTTATTTTTGTTGCTGAAAGGCTGACGGTCATGCTGCCTGGCCTCAGTGACCTAAAACTGTAAAACACTAAACTGCTGCCCAAACCTGAGTGCGAGCCAGAGACCGAGCAAAAATAAAAAAATAAAGCAGAGATAAAAGGAGAGAGGAGCTGAGGCGGACGAGGGCGGTCTCTCAGCCAAAGCCGGTGGGCAGCGCGCTGAAAAACGCAATGTCATCACCAGAGAAATAACAAAGAGTCTTTCAGTCGTAAGAATTTGCTGACAAGGAAGATTGTCTCCGTCTGAGCAGTGAGGAGAAACTGTGAAGATGGATTTAAGACATTAGCTTCAGCGTAACAGCGTAATCAAATCTCTTTCGCTCATTCATAGCTCCTTCAGCTGCTTGACTGATGCACACTATTGAAAATAATTTTCTCCTGCTGTCTCTCTCTCTTTCTCTTTTTCTACCTTACACAGGAGTGGTGATTGTTTATAGTTTTTTTATCATTCCCTTCGTAATTTATACCTTAATGAGACCAAACAGTGTTTTTCTGCAGTGATCTCTGCTAGGTTACAGAATGGTTGTACACATGAAATGCACCATCATGTCACTAGTGCGTGTAATTCTGTCTGTCAATTCTGTCTCGTCAAGAAAATTTCATGGTGACCTGTTCTTTTTATTACAATATAATCACTCTTTCTTAAAGTAGTTACAGATGCAGCAAAAAACAAACATTTATTTTCTGCACAATTTAAACGCAATTACAGAATTTTAAGTTTAATTAGTTACAGTTACAGTTATTTTATTTACATTCTCCTAGGCCAAACTGGAGTTTGACGCTGAATTTGACACAGATACGAAAACAGAAAAAACATAGTCCATACACACAACTTTTCATCAAATTCAAACCCTAGCAATATATCTTAGCTTTAGAAGGCCAGGCTTTTCATACAAAAAAATAAATAAATAAAAAATCTGGCAAATTGTGATTTTGAGGAAGACACCACGGAAAGGAGAAGGATCAAAAAGAATGGAAAAAGCTTATTTGAACCACTTCACTTTATGCAATCGGATCACTGTCTCTCTCTCTCCTCACATGGGGTGCCAATTAGCATAAGTAACAGATATCCAGATACAGCCAGTTAGGTAAAATAGCTGTCCGCAAGATGTTTTCCCAGCTGGTACATGCCTAACCTTGTCTTCATCTTGAGCAAATTTAGTAGATATAGGTAATATCAACCACCACATGTTTTCTGACTGAAGTTTACTTCTTTAGTTTTGTTATGGAAAAGAAATGACAGGCTGAACTTATGCAGCATGGGGTGAGAATTAAGCTCCAAGAATAAAAGTAATCTTTGGTCTTATGCTTAGTTTTTTGTTATAATATTATGTTTTTATTTGTAATATCATGTTTGTGGAAGAAGTGGCTGAATATGTAGTGAACTAATTTACTGTGTGCATTAATTGAGTTAACTTGTTAAAACCATAAAACAATGCATTTAACTTTACAAATGTAATGATTTCCTTTTACTAAACTATGCCGATGGATCTTTGGTGCACCAATCTAAAGTTCATCATCTCTGTTCATCCAATTTGGGATGGTTATATTAACAGGTTGTATGTGTGAGTGTGTGTGTGTGTGTGTGTGTGTGTGTGTGAAGAAGATGTATGTCTCTCAGGGCTGCAGGCACACAGACTGAACACAAACAGAACAATCATGCACACACACTCACTCACTCACTCACTCACACACATGACATGCTCCAATAAAGAAGCTCCATACATCTTCACACACACACACACACACACACACACACACACACACACACACACACACACACACACACACAACAAATACTGGACTTCTGCCGCCTCACACACACCCGTCTCCACCCAGCGTTCCAGAGGTGTGTGTATTATTTTATCCCTGCAGTGTGTAATAACACACCCTGTTTGGGTCTCAGAGTAAATCTTAATGTGAATGACTGGCCAGAAACAGCAGAGAGAGAGACAGAGAGAGAGAGAAAGAGAGAGAGAGAGAGACAGACAGAAATGTTAATTTCTTTTTGTCTCTTTAATTTTGTAATTTTGTAATTTCTGCAATACTGTATATTTAACTTGTATGTTTCATTTCTGTTATTTTTCTGTAATTATAAATTGTAATTATGTAATTCCTTTAGTCATATAATGTCTGTAATTCTGTAAATTCTGTTATTTGTGATTGTGTAATTTCAGTAGTTTCAGTGCTTCTAAAATGTCTTTAGTTCTATAATTTCTGTAATTTCTGTAATTGTATATTTTCTGTCATTCTATATCAGTAGTTCTATAATAAAAAAGGGTGTGTGTTTGTGTGTGTGAGAGAGAGAATACTCTTGAAATAATTATAAGAAATATGAGTAATGTGCAGAATTCAGTATTGCACACACAAATATTCAGTATTGCACACACAAATATTCAGTATTGCACACACGCACAAACAAACACACACACACACACACACACACACACACACACACTCACACACTTGGGCAGAACTGTCTGTACAGCAGTGTGTAAAAGTTTTAACACCCCTGGACTAATAACATTTATTTATATATTTGTTTGTTTGTTTATGAAAGCTTGAAGTTTATTTAATTTAAGAATAAAAAGCAGCGGATATCATCATTCTGATATTAAATGGAAAATATAATTCCATATCTACACAATATAATTCTACTAATATATATAATACATATTACAAATATACAAAATATTACACATAAATATAATTTTAATACAACAACAACAGCAATAATATACAAAGTATAATTACATCTAAAATATAATTATGTATGAATATACTCCTATTATTTATGACCTCTACTATTTCCCAGGGTGTACAGTTCAGCACATAAACAGTGTGTGTGTGTGTTAAAAGGTGTGTGTTACTCTGTGTGTGTGATGGCAGAGAGACAGATAGACGGGTAGAAACATTGAGAGAGAGAGAGAGAGAGAGAGAGAGAGAGAGAGAGAGAGAGAGAGAGAGAGACACGGTAGCTTGCGGATCACTTTGAAAAAGAAAACAAAAGATAAATGAGTGTTTCATGCAGAGAAACAAGCCGCTTTCCGGGAACCAAACCATAATCCTACTCTCCTCATCCTCCCAACAACACTGCATTGACGTGTGTATGAATGTGTATGTATATGAGTGAGTGTATGTGTGTGTATATGTTTTGTGTGTGTGTGTGTGTGTGTGTGTGCAAGTGAGTATGTGTATGTGACTATGTGTGTGTATCCGTGTGTGTGTGTATGAGTGTGTACAATTGTGTATGTATGTATGAGTGTGTATGAATGTGTGCACATTTGAGTGTGTATAATTGTGTATGTATGTATGAGTGTGTATGAGTGTGTGCATGAATGTGTGTGTGTGTGTATACGAGTGTGTGTATATGTATGAATGTGTATAAGTGTGTGTGTGTGTGTGTGTGTGTGTGTGTGTGTGTGTGTGTGTGTGTGTGTGTGTGTGTGTTTGTAGGTGTGTATGTGTTTGTGTGTGTATGTGTGTGTTTGTAGGTGTGTATGTGTTTGTGTGTGTATGTGTGTGTGTGTGTGTAGGTGTGTGTGTGTGAGAGTGTGTGTGTGTGTGTGTGTGTGTGTGTGTGTAGATGATGGATGGTCTGACCAGGTGTTTCCAATAACGACAGTAATAAGCGCTGCTGCCTGTGAGCCGCTGCTTGGCTTTAATGCATTATTAGAGCATTAGAGGCGGAGAGAGAGAGCACTTATACACTGGACTATCAATAACGCCGTGTCCCAGTGTACATTTAGACCCGGGGAATTAGTCATACTGATATTCTATTTAATAAAAAATCACAAGAAGACGCATAAAGAATCTCATTACATTTTAACAGGGTTACAGTAACCCGGGAGACGCGCGGCTTTAATTTACATAAGAGCTTCCATTCTTCAATTATGTCAAAGCCAGGAATGTAAATGGCAAATGGAATGCTAACAATATCTGTACAGCCCATTGGCAGATAGAAGCCTAAGGTCCAGAGAGAGAGAGAGAGAGCGAGAGAGAGAGAGTGTGTGTGAGAGTGTGTGTGTATAAAAGTATGCGAGAGGGAGACACAGAAGGGTTATAGCAGTAAGAAGTGAGTCAGTGTAGTGTATTACCTGTGTTTTGCCTCACTATGAATTATTCAGTATCTACAATAAATTATTCAGTGTCTACTATGAATTACTGAAGTGTGGAAACACTTGCAGAATCTTAGACTATAAAAAAAGCTTTACATAAAATCCTATATTGTACTTTTATTGATCCGCAGAATGAGAACGCACTGGGCTTGCGTCTGGACTAGGGTGCGGTGGACACTGCGGGTGGATGGGGGGTTCGGGTGTGGGGGGCACCGCCAGTGGATGGGGGTTCGGGTGTGGGAGGCACTGTGGGTGGATGGGGCGCTGGGGTGTTGGGGGCACTGCCGGTGGATGGGGGGCTAGGGTGTGGGGGCTCTGGGGTGCAGGAGGTGATGGGACGCAGGGTTTACTGGGGTGTGAGGGGCACTGCAGATGTAGGGGGCGCTGGGGTGCTGAGGCTCTGTGTGGCACAGGGGGTGCTAAGGTGTGTGTGTGGGGCTCTGGGTTGCAGCGGGTGCAGGGGGCACTGGGGTGGGGGGGTGCTGAAACACATGGCTAAAGGTGCTGAAAGAGTCATTACAGCTCCCCCCACACCTGCACACAGTCTTAATACACACTCACTTTCGCTCACTTTCTCACCTCACACAAAAGGCCCTCTCTTTCTCTTCCTCTCTTTCTCTCTCTCTCTCTCTCTCTCTATCTCTCTCTCTCTCTCACACACACACACACACACACACACACACACAAACAGACACATATAGTCCTTATCCAGCATTTGTTCAGTTACACACAGTATGTAGTATGTGAATGTATTCAAATATAAACACAGTCACATAAACAGTACCTCATGAAAAAACACTCAAAAACTCACTCATATAAACTCAATAACTCACTCATATAAACATTTATAAAAAATACTCAAATGTTACTATACCTTCATTCTGATATTAATCTTATTATAACTTCATTCTGATATTAATCTTATTATAACTTCATTCTGGATATTAATCTTATTAGATCTTCATTCTGGATATTAATCTTATTAGATCTTCATTCTAGATATGAATCTTATTAGAACTTCATTCTGGATATGAATCTTATTAGAACTTCATTCTACATGTGAATCTTATTAGAATTTCAGTCATGATATCAGTTCTATTAGAACTTCATGCAGGATATTAATCTTATTAGGACTTCATTCTGGATATACATTTTATTAAATTTTATTCTGGATATTACTTCTGTTAGAACTTTATTCTGGATATTAATTCCATTAGAACTTTTTTCTGATAATAATTTTATTAAAAGTTAATTCTGGATATTAATATTATTAGAACTTCATTCTGGATATTGATATTATTAGAACCTCCTTCTTGATATTAATAGTATTACAACTTAATTCTGGATATTACTTCTATTAGAATTTTTTTCTGATATTAATTCATTAGAATTTTTTTCAGTTATGAATTTATTAGAAATTAATTCTGACATTTATTTTATTAGAAAAACAAAGTTTTCTGTCTGTCTCTACAGTTTAACACTAAGACTAAAATGAATCTCTGAACTGTAGTGAAATAAACCATGTATTTACTTAATAGCTCAGTTCTCATGTTTTTGAGTGAAAAAATATTTATAATAAAAACGTCCCGAGATCTTCCTTCTAAAATGTGCTGAAAGTAAAGAATGGAGACGTTTCTGTTACATGTGAGGAAGCCAAAGCGCCAGTTAAAGCTCCTAATCTTTTAATGCAGGAAAGATTAAAACGTCCGGGTGTGGACGAGAGCGCTTAAGCCGTCCTGCAGGAGTCACACACCACCATGTCTCTCCCGCTTCGTTAAAGTAATTGGATTTTCAGATGCTCTTGATAGTCAATCAGGTAGATCTTTGAGTAAGAGGCTTAGCGGAAATATTTCTTGTAATTAGTCGGTCAGCGCAGCAGGTGGAGAGGAAAACATGATGTGCTCAAACTCCTCCTCTTTCTGCTGTTCTTCAGACAGACTGAACTTCAGGCACAGTCATTCTGGATTATTACATCCATCTACACCTTGTTCTTCTACTCACTGTTCGTTTTATCAGAAACCCCTCATTGATAGCTCCACTCTACAGGTGTGCAGGTATAGACAGCTGCTGCATACTCCCATCCACCCTGCTTTCCTGTCTTCTCTCTCTGGGTGGACAGGGTGACCCTCCCTCTCCCCCATCGCTCAGTTTAACTGTCCTCTCTCTCTCTCTGGATTGAAAGAGTGGTCTTCCCTCTCCCCCATCACTCAGTATAACTGTTCTCTCTCTCGCGGTGGGTAGAGTGGTCCTCCCTCTCCCCCATTTCTCCGTATAACTTTTCTCTCTCTCTCAGTGGGTAGAGTGGTACTCCCCTTCCTCCATCTCTTAGCAGAACATGCTCTCCTCACAGTGTTGGTTGTGTGACTGGAGACTGAGCCAGGGGGTGGAATTGGAAATTACTAAATTGAGCAGAAAATCTGCAAAAATAATTAATCTCATATTTCACCACATTCAGTTCAATTCAGGTGCTTTGATACTTCAAAGGTTTTTATAGTGCTGATGTTTTTCGCTCTCTCTCTCTCTTTCTCTCTCTCTCTCTCTCTCTCTCTCTCTCTCTCTCTCTCTCTGTCATATGACTGCTTGTTCTGCTTAGTGGTGTAATCATATGGAAGAGATGATCACAGGGCAGGAAATCACAGATGGAAACAGGCTTTCTGCACCAGACAAATCTCACACACACACACACACACACACACACACACACACACACACACACACACACACA
>JBBPCX010000001.1:1076731-1086996 GCA_037974365.1 Hydrocynus forskahlii | reverse complement strand
TTTGCTCTTCTAATAAGTGGTTAGTAGTTTATTTATTCTGTGATGTAACCTTACTAACAAACAGCACAATTTCAACACAGAAAATGCTAAAAAGAAAGTAAAAAAGATGTATTATTTCGGAATCTGTATCGGTATCAGCAGTTATGTATTGGAATCGGATCGGAACTGGAAAACGTGGATCGTCCCATCACTAGTTTAAAGTAACAGTAGGGCTGTCAATGTAGCAAATTTTCAATATGTGCAATTGTAATATTGTGCAGTATCATTATTATTCAGTAACTGACTCCGTAGAGAACTCCAAATCACTATTTTGTGGTAGTTAGTATATACTTAAGCAGTCATTTTATTTGTATCTCGTATTTATATCTGCCTTTCATAATGACCACACCATTTGTTTATAAAGCAAAGTGTGTTAAGTATTCAGGATTTTCAGAGTATTTCAGGATAATTTTGTTTATATATATATTTTTTGTTTATATGTTTGTGCGTCTGTAGTTGTAACATAAGCAGGTTCCTCCTGCTTTTCTGAATCTGTAATATATCTGGCTGTGGCGGTGATATACTAGCTACCCTCAGAATCCCATCACTGCTGATTAACTGAATCCTATTGAATAGCAAATCAAGATCCTGATTTGTAACATGTTTTGTTCAGCCATGTGTGAAACTGTTACAGTGCACCAGACATCAGGAAAAAACATTGAATTTTTGCATGGTGTTGAATTTGTTCTATAATTCCCTATTTAGAGAAATTATGAAGTGTTATTCGACCCTGGAACACTGCAGACCAAAACGGGCGCAGAAATCACATGGATCAGAAATGTAATGGGCTCTTCATGTTCTGTCTTGTGTTTTTAGGCAAAGACCTTCTTGGACTTCAAGCCAGGTGGAGGTCTGTGCCATATTCTAGGTTCAGCCTACAAATTCAAGAGTGAGCAGGGCTGGTGAGTGGTTCTGTCTGTTTAACATGACTATTTTTCACAACGAAATGCAATTACAGTTAGTATTACAACTAAAAATACATTTAACATGTGAACACTGAAAACAGTGTGCTGCAGTTTCTGCTGGGCCATTTTTGTGGTGTGGGAAGTTGACTCTAAAAACAGAAAACGGACAGAAATTGCACACAAAGCAATGTAATCTTGTCTAATTTTGCAAATGCATGCAATTACGGGTCCCACTAATGCTGGTTTAATGCCCACAGTAGCAACGGCAGCAGAAATGCTAAATCAGGTGACAGAAAAAAGAGGTTGAAAAATGGTCATGTAGAAGTAAATTACAATTTCCAGTCTGTTATGGAACATACAACTATACAAATTTCAAATAAACTTCAAGGAGAGACAGAAAATTATAGATGAAAGTGGCGTCTGGGCTCTCTACAGAAGAAATAGGCTCAGTATCATCTCCTAATATTGTCAAGAACTGCATAGGTTTTGAGTTTTTATTTTTTGTTTTCTTCATGTTAGGATGGTCTGTAGCAGCTCTGAGGAGCCTGTCTGAGTTTGTAAAGTTGTGTGTGTGTGTCTTCAGGAGAAGGTTTGATTTGCAGAATCCGTCCCGAATGGACAGGAATGTGGAGATGTTCATGACTATTGAGAAAACTCTTGCTCAGGTAAGGTTTCCTTCCTCACCTCACCTGATGTAGCTCCTGGGCTCAAATTAGCCAGTATTTGTGACCTTCAGTTTTTTCCACATTGCGCTTTGTTTTTGTCGTATAGAACAACTGCCTGACTCGACCTGTGGTGTACATTTCATCTGACGTTGACCAAAAGCAAGCGAGCAAACTCAAAGACATCATCAAGAGACATCAGGTTAGAGACTAAATCTCCCCCACGGACTGACCAGTCAAATTGCAATAAAACCAATTTTTTTTTATCTCCAGCTGCATGAACCAACACTACAAACAGCACGGAAACAATTACTCAAATTATTTTAGTGGCAGTAAGGTCTAGACGAGTGTTATTATTTTTTAGAAATATTATTCATTTCGTAGTAAACACTATAAAGACTTATGAATATTTTATCTGTATTAATGTGCACAATGTGCCTTATTTGTGTCCCTTTTTATTATTATTTTAAGCATAGTATCAATTTAGGATTAACTTGTTGAATCATTTGAAGGAAACACATGTCAGATCAGTCAAAACTCCACACATCCCTCAGTTTGTGTTTGAGGAGATATTATGTTTGTAATTTGTCTAATGTTTGCTCTTGTTGCCTTTTCTTCAGGGCTCCATCACTGATGATAAATCCAAAGCAACTCACATCATTTGTCCTTCACCATCGCAGCCTGAGGAAGGTCAGTTATACATGAATATGCCACACTAACCCAAACCAACAGCGCTCTGTATTAACGTTATATTAATATTATTACATAGTCTATTTCTGATTTGACCCTTGTTGATTTGGTGTTTAGTAATTTTTGTGCCAATAAGCCTTTTCCTCATGATGAGATGTTAAGTAATTAACTACATTTAATATATTAAATAATGATACTAAAGTCACTGTTTTATGTATTGTTTTACATTATTTAGATACATAGGTTCTTTATTGATCCCTAAGGAAATTAAAGTAGCAAACACGGTAGTGTTTAATCCACACATTGTTACAGTAATTACAAAATATGTCAAAAATACATGGCAGTGCACTATACAGTACTGCACATGAACTATACACTCAGCCAGGGGTCACCAACATGGTGCCCCCAAGGACCACATGAGTAACCTGTGGACCTGATCTAAAAATGGCACCAGTGAGCAGCGTCTAACATTTAATTTGATCCGGTTGCTATTCTTCTTTAATCACATTTGCATTTAAATAGATTTGAAAATGACAATATCTTTAAAAAAAGCATTTAAAACATGTTTATTATACATGAGCTTTTGATAAATTTGGGTAAACTCTGTTTGAATGTATCAAACTGGTAGCCTTTCGTATGGCTCGGTACTTGTGAAGTAACTCTCTGTTTCAGAAAGGTTGGTGACCCATGCACTAAGCTATTCTGTACCTAACATTCACTAAACTATACTGTACATAAACTGTACTGTATTGTGTTTGATGCAGTGGTGATGGGAATGGTCCAGAGTTTTCTTGTTTTCTGTTCTAGTTTGTTGTTCCAAGTGAACTCTCAAAGCAGGAAAAGCTTTTCTTTGAGTGTATTGATCTTAGTAGATTAAGATAAGATTTATCTCTATTTATCCCGGGAAATTCTTTTGTCCTACACATGCTCAATGCAACAAGAGGAATAAAGATAAACAATCAAGAGTTTAAAAAGAGCAGAATAGTAGTAGTAGTAGTAGTAATTGTGCAAATTTCATAACAAAATAACTCCAACAAAGTAACAAATAACTAGCAGGTATAATAAAATAACATTATTAGTGCAAGTGGTTATGAAAAGTGACAGTTTTGTGCCATGAATAAAAAACGGTGTTGAAGACAGTGTTGGTGTTCTTGGACCAGTCCAGTTTACTGTCGATGTGTACCCCCAGGTACCTGTAGTCCTCAACCACCTCCACATACGCAGACACATTAGTAGACACTCATTTATTTTAGTCAATCAGAACAAGATGTGATTAATTGGCTACAGCAACTATTAATCTTGATCACCTGTTTACTTAAAGGCTGCTCAGTAGAAAATTTTTGTGGAAAGTCAGTGTAGTTACTGTTTGTCACATTTCACGTCAGTGAATTGCAGCTGTGAGGGGAAACAGCAGAGGGTGCTGTGTGGTCAAATAAGGAAATTCTCTCCACTGGAGACTGCACACCGGAATACATGCTAAACTAGGTTACCCATTATTGTTTTGTCCACAATTTCAGTATTGAACTGATAACAATTGTGCTTTTTTATTTTTTGGCAAGTACTGTATTGGGCAGTCAATAAATCATTGTTAAAATGAGTACAATAAAATACAATAAAAAAGCATATAGAAGCATGAAAAAACGAAAAAAAAACCAATAAATCAAGTTCAGACAGAATACAAGTAAAAAATAAGCAAATTGTACTGTGTGTAAGATAAGGATGATCTTCTCCACCGATGGGAGACTCAGGATGGTGTGTGGAAAGCCAGTGAGAAAAGATGAGTTTTGAGTTAAGCTTTGAATGTCGAAAGCTCAGTGCATTGGTGGAGTGCAGATCTAATGATAATCAATAATGCAGAAGCATACAGTCAGTTCTTCAGTCAGAATCTATTTCTGCAGGCATATTAAATTATCTAAAGTAAACCTCATTTTGTCACTTTGATTTTGTTGTTAAGAGAATCAGTTTAATCCCTGATATCATAGTCCTAAAGTGTTGTTGGTCCTGTGTTAAGATGTTTTCATGTAGCAATGTTTGTTGCACCCACAATGCTTATTTTAATGTCCTGTTTGTTTTTAAAGAGGAGTGGCTGCGTCCTGTTATGCGAAAAGACAAGCAGGTGCTGGTTCACTGGGGCAGTTACCCGGACAGGTGGGTTATTATTACCTGTGACTTTTAAAAGGAAGTTTTATAAAAATTTCTGTTTTAAATAATTTGTGAAATGGAATATTTGGCTCCATTGTTTTGAATTCCTAAATAATTCTATGCTGTTCGATTGTGTCTCAGTTACGACACCTGGGTGTCCAGCAGTGATGTGGACGGAGAGGTCGAGGACCCACCGAGCTCAGAGAAACCTTGGAGGGTGAGGTCACTCAAATCAGCTGATTATACAAGTAGACCATTGTGTGTAACTGCTTTTGTGCAGTACAATATGTCTAAAAATGCATCATGTAAAATGATTTTCATGTTATCGAAAGTATTGAGATTTTACTCCTACATATTTCAACTGTTGTGCCTTTCAAGACTTTAAAGGACCCAAATAGTCACTTTTGTGGCTTAGTCTGTGTTTAAAACTGTATGTTTCCTCCCCAATTCTTACAGTCCATACATGGAAAATGAGCTGTTTTCAAATAAAAGTTTTTTGGATGTCACAACACCAACACATTTAAATGTATCAGAATCAGAATATCTTTATTGTGATTGTAAGTTACAACGAAATTAGGTGCATTCCTTATGGCATCATCTCCTTATTCTGGTTACCACAGTTTAACCCCACCCATTCACGCACCAATTTATATGTTAAAATTAGAAATTTTGTCAAAATACAGACCTTGTACCTCTCCTGGAGCTGTTCATATTGCAGCATTTACATCTTGCAGGCTTCTGTGATATCAGTATTGCAGAGGCCGATATTGCAATACCAATTATCAGATGATATTTTGTGCTGCTCCACTTTACCCACAGTATTAATACGCCTTTTCAGTAATTCTGTGTTTATTTCTCAGGTGCACACCAAATGGGTCCTGGACACAGATGCATTCAATGAATGGATGAACGAGGAAGACTATGAGGTGGATGAGAACAGAAAGCCAGTGAGCTTCAGGCAACGCATCTTCCCCCGAGAGGAGGAGGTGAGCGAGAGAGATGTCATGTTCAGTGTTGGATGTTTCAAAAAGCAGGATTTCTGCTTATTCTGTGTATTGTGGTGTGTCGCCTACCCTAACTTAGATAATACTTAGTGAAATAGCTACCAGGAATGCATGTCTTTTTGTTGTCCATGCTTTGTAGCTCTTCCTCCTCGCTCCACCCTTCCTCATCCTCCGCCCCCTACCCCCTGTGTCCCTCGTCAGCCACCCAACCCCTCCCTGCTGTGTGTGAGACCGTTCCATTCTCTCATTCTCGCATTCTCTCGCTCTTTCTCTCATCCCTCACTCCATCACCGTGGTTACTGATCAGTCTTCCCGTACGCCTGATCGTAAGGAGCGAAAGTCCCTGGCTGGAGGAAAGAAGAGGCGCCGCTCTCCATCCCCGCCGAGCACCCCCGCTGAGTCCCGCAAGAAGGGAGGGAAGAAAGGGTAATAACCTCCAACAGCCAGCTGTACCTCCCATCACTTCTCTATTTGCCCTCAGTGGAGTGTAATGGTTGTTTTCAGTTTTGCACCATGAGGATAACGTAGCTTTAGGTTAAGACATGCTCACCTTTTCCCCTCTGGGATCTCAGGAACCCAGGACCACACTGGAAACGCAGAGGTCACCGTGATGATGATGAGCAGGATGAAGATCTCACCAAGGACATGGAGGATCCATCACCTGTGCCAGGAATGGAGGAGGTCTCACTGCCTAAAAACGGTGTGTTTTTACTCAACACCTTTCTTTTGCACTGTGCTTGCAAAATGTGACATGTTGAATTTTTTGTGCAAAATATGAAGTTTTCAGAATTTAAATAAAATGTAATTGGTAAAACCAAAACACTCTAAACCTCTAAACACTCCTTACTTCCGAAGCCTCTTTTCAGGTCTCTTAAAATTTGCATTTGTCTTCTCCACATCCTAGGGTTTTTCCAGCATTGTTCAATAGAAATGTTCCTCAGCTCTTTTCCTTGATAAGGTTGACTTTGGGCTTAAGTGATTACGACATGGAGAAATCATAATTTGTGAAATACCAAAAGAAACAGACTCTTGCCAATGTTGTTTTTCTGTCTGCAGTGAACCAGAAGAAGGACAGTGAGAATGCACCAGTGAAGGGAGGAACCGTGGCTGATTTGGGTAAGAGTGTTTATATTGCAGTTTATGGTTTGTCTCTCTGAAGTCATTTTAAAGAAAAACTTTAAATGTAGATTAAGGTAATAAGGTAAGTAAATTTACTCAATTTCCTAATTTTGTTGCATTTAAAAAACATTTAAAAATAAAAAAAACAGTCTTTAAAAAAAAATGAAGATACTTAATTTTGTTCTAATGGTGACAATTTGCATGTTGCATTTTCATAATCCCTAACTCACTTGGTTACATTGTTGAAATTTGTTTTTCTTCACTTTTACTCCTAGATGAGCAGGAGGATGGCTCAGTAGCATCTGGGGGCAAGGTAAGAGTACTTTTGTTCTGGGGCATCCCATCAGGATAAGATAATATAAACCTTTATTAGACCCACTAGTGGGAAATTTGCATCGTCATGGCAGAAAGTGGCCAGTATAAGATAAGGGCAGCAAAAATTAACAACTATACCAGCAGTACAGTATAAAAAAGTACACCATACAATTAGTAAATATAAATATAGATGTGTATTGAAAAGTATACTTGTATATATGTGTATATGTAAACTTGGACAAGTATGTGTATGTACACACTGAGTATACATATGTATAAAGAGACCATGTAAATATATGTAGAATGCTGAATATATATATATATATATATGTCCAATCCTGATCCTCGAGTATCTGCTGTTACCTCTCCAATACAGTCTTTTTTCCCTTTTCAACAGCTACTATTAACACCATCTGAATTTGAAACAGCAGCCTACTTCCCCTAGGGGACGCTATGGCCGCTCCAGTTTCTACACCCATATAGTGCACAGTGTGTCCATTATGGAGTTCTGCATGCATGGCTGAATCTCCAGTGGGTCTTCGTTAGACATATTTTACACTGTTTGGGTGCCGGAGTCTGTATTTTAAGTGCACTATGTAGGAAGCAGGGAGCCATTTGGGGTGCAGCCCTACTGCTTGTCTGTGTTACACATGTCGTCACAGTGTGTCTGGATCTCACTGTGGGATTGTTCTGTGAACTGGTTTTTAGTAGGAAGCAGGTAGTTATCTTGTGTGTGTTTGACAGGATGATGAAGAGCAGGGAAAAACAGAGGTGAACCGTCTGATCGACTCTGGGGAAGACAACGTGACGGAACAAACCCATCACATCATTATCCCCAGCTACTCCGCCTGGTTTGACTACAACTCGTAAGAACGCACCTCATTTTGTGTGGGAGGTTTATATGATATTATAGGATTGTTGTTGCTGTTATTAGAGACTTTATAGATCAATGACAGCAGGGTAGAAAAGTATCAGTACTTCATCATGTAGCAACTGTTATGACTATTTAGTTGTTTCTCACATTATTTTTTTTCCTGCAAAATGTAAATATCCAAATTGAACATTTAGTGCAGAACCTGTTGAGATTTTTTGTGAAGTAATAGAATTCTAAAATGCAATAAAAACTTTAATCATGAAGCAGCAATGATTTTTCTGCCAATAGGAAATGACCAGTCAGATTTTACAAATGCATTTTTTGTTGTCGGTGCTTGAAATCATAGTTATTTTCTGGTTAAGATTTAGAAAAGGGTATTCTGATTTTAAAGGATTTTGCTTTTAGTGCTGTAATATGCGTCTCTCTGTCTCCTCCAGTATCCATGAAATAGAAAGACGGGCTTTGCCAGAGTTCTTCAATGGCAAGAACAAATCGAAATCTCCAGAAATGTAAGTTTACACTAGTAGATGTTCACACCAGCACATTGTGGAAACTGCTGACCTTAAACATAACCCAAACTAACTTTGGTTCATGTGAGTAGTGACTTTACTGTTTGTTTTATTTATTGGAAGTAATTAAAATATATACCAAAAATGCTGATTTAATTTTTTTTTTTTTTTCACTTTTGTTTTTTATCTCCGCCTGATGCTATGACCCTGTCATTCTTCTGGGTTTTAATTTCTGTGCTTTATTTCTAAAAGTTTCTCCTCTTCTGTCTGCTCAGATATCTGGCATATCGTAACTTCATGATTGATACATACCGGCTGAACCCTCAGGAGTACCTCACTTCCACTTCCTGCAGACGCAACCTCACTGGAGATGTGTGTGCCGTGATGAGGTATGGTAATGTTATCACACATACACACGCAGTTGTCAAACCGCAGTCTGCTGTGTGAAGGATAGTGGTGTTATCCACTACACTACACCACCTGCCAAAGTAATGATTTGTTTTAAAATGAATTAAGTTCTGCCTTCCAAAGCAGCTTACAATTTACTGGTTTTACAGATGTGAATGTAGCATTAGGAGTCCAACCCATGGACTCTTAATTGGTGTAACTGGAGTAGTGTTGTTGCCTGGGATGGGTGTAACCAGCAGTGGTTTCAGCTCCTGAGACAGATGTTAAGACCAGGTGTGAAGAGGGCAGTTGCATGGTTTGTTTTGAGTGGCAGTTAATCTGTTTTTGATACTGGCATTCTGATTTTTGTCTTTTCTTTACTGTGATTGTGTGTGTCAGGGTCCATGCATTTCTGGAGCAGTGGGGTCTCATTAATTATCAGGTGGACGCGGAGAGCAGGCCTCTGCCCATGGGACCCCCTCCTACACCCCACTTTAACGTACTCGCTGACACACCCTCAGGTCTCGTGCCCCTTCACCACCGCCCTCCACAGGTCAGTCTGTTGAGCCACAGCTTCTTAGCTTCGTTGATACTGTAGTACAGTAAACCCCCCTTAATCGCGGTCGTGACTTCAGTCCCTCGCAGATCTTTTTACTGTTGCATGAGGACGAGGGGGTCCACCACAAAAGCAAAAAATAAAATGCAGAGAATATCTGCGAATTGGCAGGAGTTTCCACGAACAATTATTTGTTTGGTTCTCAGAAAAAAATCTGTGACTGCTGAATCGCAAATAAGCGATTCAGCAGCTAAAATAGTAAGTCAATTTATGGATTGCTTTGGTGCTGTTTCCCTGTTGCATCTTGATCTAATTCCCTTTTTTCTCTCTGCCAGGTTCCTTCTGCTCAGCAGATGCTGAACTTTCCAGAGAAAAGCAAAGAGAAGCCCACGGATCTGCAGAACTTCGGATTGCGCACAGACATGTACTCCAAAAAGAACCCCAAGGTCAGGGACTGCCAGTCTAAAACCTTAGAGTATTTTTCCTGTTTGTGCATTACATTCTCTTTTCTTACGTTTAAAGCCTTAAACACTAAGTGTCTCATACCCCTTTTTTCAGCACAACCCAGCCGATTTTCATAACTGTTTATTTATAACTGTTTATAACTACTTACAACGAATGGGATACAAGAAATTTCATAAAAATCCAAAAACGCTTTTGCACAACTTGACCTTTTACACATTCTAGTATTATAATAAGATTTGGTGAAAAGAAGAAAAATTAATAATGTACAAATATTCACACAAGAATATGTACAAATGTAATAATGTACAAATATTCACACCCCTGCCTCACTCATATGTTTTGCTTGCATTTGTCTGGAAGATGTTTTTAGTATGCTACCTTCACAAAGTTTGTTGTAAATCTTGATTTAAAGAATTGAAGATTTTTTTAAACAATTGTTTATTCGTTTATTTAATGATTTTCTAAGGGTTTTGTGAGCTGTAACTCTGTTGCAGCCGGGAGTTATAATGAAGTGTGTGATCTTTTTTTTTTTTTAGGGTAAGGGAAGTGGTACCAGGGAATGGACTGAGCAAGAAACTCTGCTGCTCTTAGAGGTAAG
>JBBPCX010000001.1:1052260-1067046 GCA_037974365.1 Hydrocynus forskahlii | reverse complement strand
GTTTTCGCAGGGGTCAGGCTTTTGTTCATATATGACCCCTGCGAAAACCAGCCGAGATGTAGAGCAATAAACACAGAGTATATGTCTATGCATAGAGCTGCATGCTGTGTGCACTCACAAACACAAAAAAGCAACAAACTTTCAAAATAAAAGGATTAAAAAACCTGCGTTAACGCGCAATAAAATAATTGTCAATAATTGTAAATATTAAAAATTAAGTAAGATTTAAGTAAAAACCAGCCAAGAACTAGAGCACTGCATAGACAAAAGTAATGGGACACCTGACTATTACACCAACAGAGACTTTAATGACACTGCACTCAGATACATAGACTTTCATATGGAGCTGGTGCCCATTTACGACTGCTATAATGGTTCTGCTCCCCATGCTCTGGACTCTGAGGGTAACTTGTTTTTCTATTACAAACTAGATAAAATGAGAATGCTCTGGCAGGGGCTAATAGCTTTGGTTTTATATTTGATTTGATTACATCAATGTTTAAGTTGAGATTTACAAGAAATGCAGTTGTGTAACTGTTAAAGAGAACACTGCTGTTAAAATGTATTTGTTTAAAGTGTTTGCAAGCCAAATGCACTTTTGTTCATATAGCAGACACACAGGACTGAGCACAGGGGTCCTCCCTTTATGAGAACCAGGTGAGTGAAGGGAGGAGCCAGGACTCTATAAAACACAGGCTCTCCAAGAACTGGGGAGAGAGGAAAAGGACAGGAGAAAGAGAAGCTGAAGGAGAGGACAGAGCAGCCAAAGAGAGCGGTAGTGAAGAGAGCGGTAGTGAAGAGAGCGGTAGTGAAGAGAGCCCATGGTATAAATCAGCCCAGGATAGTGGTGGTGGTGGTTAGGTTTGTGTTTATTCTGACACTGATATGCCATTTCTTCAAATAAAAGCTCCACTGTGCAGCAGCTCCGGCGTCGCTGCGTATTTCTGGGTGTGTGGTTAGGCCTCTGGGTCTGCCGTCACAATATGAATGAAAAAGGGTAATAACTGGCCTGATCATCTGGAATCATCTGCACCTGTTGCTTTACATGTTCAGGACTTCAGTTAGATGTGCTTTGTTATGCTTGAATGATTCATACATAGGTCACTGTGTGTCTTTACAAGCCAAAACTATTCTTCTGAAACTGGTCAGGTTCAGGGACTGGACTGAAAATGAGGGTCTTTGAAAGTCCTTCAGGAAGTCTGGAGAAATGGCTTTCAGTAAAAAATACATAAAATATATAAATATATATATATATATAAAATATATATAAGTCTGTTGCACAGTACTGTAAAATGACAAAATATTCAAATGGCATCTTTTGAATGGTAATGGTCTTCTAGTACACTTGAAAATACAAAATCTTTCTTAGGTTGGACTGTTAAACAATACACAGAATATTTTAATATAATTGGACCTATTCATCCAGTAGTGGAGTTTAGACCATAAAACACCACATTAAGCTTTTATTGTTTATTTGTAATTATGATTTTCATGTGTACTCAGTCAATGACTGTCACCACGGCTCGATTGGTGCTTTAACTGGTCAGGATTGAACAGATCAGTGGGTGGATTGATCACCACTATGACAGACACACTGGGGTCTGATTAACGATAACCTTTAATCCCGATTCAGTCCATACAGGGATCACTCTGCTCTAGCTGTGGGGTGTTAAAACAACTCACAGCTAGAGTGGGATTGGGGTGGAGATGATAGAGATGGTGGAGAAGGCACAGATGTTGGAGAAGTTGGAAAAGGTGGGGATGTTGGAGATGGTGGACATGGTGAAGAAGGTGGAAATGATAGAGATGGTGGAGATGGTAGAGATGATGGAGATGGTAGTGATGGTGGAGATGTTGGAGAAGTCGGAGAGGCAGAGATGTTGGAGTAGGCGGAAAAATGATAGAGAGCAGAGATAGTAGAGATAGTCAAGAAGATGGAGATGGTGGAGATGTTGGAGAAAGTGTAGATGTTGGAGAATTGGAGATGGTAGAGATGGTGGAGAAGGTGGAGATGTTGGAGATGCGGAATATGTTGAAGCATTTGGAGAATCTGGAGATGGTGGAGATGGTGGAGATGGTAGAGATGGTGGAAATGTTGGGGAAGTCGGAAAGGTGAAGATGGTGGAGATGATGGACATGGTGTAGAAGGTGGAAATGGTAGAGATGTTGGAGAAGGTGGAGATGGTGGAAACTGTGGAGAAGGTGGAGATGGGGAGGTGGTAGAGATGGCAGAGATCATAGAGATGGCAGAGATAGTAGAGATAGTTGAGAAGATGTAGATGGTGGAGAAGGTGGAAATGGTGGAGATGTTGGAGAAGGTGGAGATGTTGGAGAATTGGGGATCTTATGGTGGAGATGGTGGAGGAGGATTTAAATGTTTTCTCCTCAGTAGGCCTGTCACCCCCACCCCTTCCAGGAGTGAATGCCCACTCTGGCACCATGCCCGGTTCCTGTGCAACACACACACACACACACACACACATACTCACAGACACAGACACACACACACACACACACACACACACTCCACCGATGCTGTTTTGAAAAGAAGCTAAACTCCCCCTCCTCATGTCTACTGAAACCTCCTTTCATTATAGGCATTCACAGCAGTGTGTGTGTGAGAGAGAGAGAGAGTGAGAGAGTTACAAAGAAAGAAACCTTTAGAGAAAAATTGTGTGTGCATTTGTGAGTGAGAAACTCGTTTTTTTCTTTTCCAGATTGACTCGTCTCACGACACTGCAAAGCAAACACACACAAACACAAACACACAGTGGAAGGAAGCTGTTTAAATGTGTCTGAATGTGTTTAATGCTTTTTTTGTATGGGTGAAACAATACAACACACTGTATCATACTGGTTCAAAAGGCTTAGTTGTATTGCTTTATCATATTGTATGATGCAACACCATACGATGCAACTAAAAAAAATCACCATACAATGTGTAATGTGTATTGAGACAAATGTTTTTTATTTTGCATCATATGGTGTTGCATCATATTGTATTGTACCATTTTTTGTCATAAATTGTGTTATCATAACGTATTGTGCCGTATTGTGTTGTATTGTAATTAATTGTAGCGTATCACATTGTAGTGTATTATAATGTATCATATTGTTTTGTACTGTGTTGAATCATATTGTATTGTATCATACATCATATCATAATGTATTGTATCGTAACGTATAATGTATCATATCGTATCATAATATATCATAACATCTCTATGTATTGTTGTGTATCATGATGCATCGTATCATATCACGCTGTATTATATCATATCATAATATTTTGTATGGTACTGTGATGTATCTCATTGTATTGTAATGTAATGTGATGTATCATGATGTATCAAGTCATTTCATAATGTACCATAATGTATCAAAATGTATCATATGGTACTGTAGGTATCATAATGTCTCACATCACAATGTGTTGGATCATATTTTATTGTTGTATCGTTTCTATTGTAATGTAACATATTGGATCTTTTCGTATCATATTTTAGCACATATATTTTGTTGTAATGCATCAAATTGTATCGGAACGTATTGTGTTGTATTTATATTAGTGCTCCCTCTTTCTGTCACTCTCTGTCTCTCTCTCTATGTTTGAATATTACAGATGGAGTTAGAGTGTATGTTTAAGGATGAGAGAATACGGGTGCTGTTGTTTTCCGTTGTCTTGATGAAGCCCAGATATAAACCTCAATGGTCTCAAGCCTTTTTTGGTCAAAAGATCTCCAGAGCATCATCTCACAGCCTTCAGCTGGTTTAAAAGTGAAGTGCCAGCAGGTTTTACTTGAAGGAGCTCAGTTTCTCCTGTCAGAAGAATATTATCTGTTTGGTTGCTAGGGTGGCTTCATAAACACGTTCTTCTGTCCATATTATTAATTATTATAGAATTATGTAGTCCACAAAATGCTTTATGGGGAGATTTAAACTAATATAAGACTCTCAGTGTCAATAAAGGACAGAACAGAGTGGGGATGGGAAAAAGAAGAGAGAAATCCGGAGGTGAGCCGCACACTTCGCCATGGATGCAGGAATAAACGCTGAAAGCAGTGAATTTTAAGTCACCCTTGGCGGAGGACGCTCTCGGAACTCATGAATTATGCAGGTGGCACCAGAGAGCATGTGTGGAATCAAAGCCCAGTTTTTGCCGGCCAGAGAGGAACTAAACTGCCGCTTTTGAAGCGTCTGCTATGTGTCCCGAAGGTCTGGGAAGGATGGGGGTGAAGCACAGTTTAGCACAGTGCTGGCCAATAATGCTCCCACATTTAATATTTTAACATATTATTTAATATCCATAATATTTGATCATGTTCATCTTAAACTCGTGCAGCCAAATCCTCACAGCAATCTTCCAAAATCAGTACCTGACCTCACTACTGCTCTCAAGCAATCTAAATCTCACAGCAATGTTCCAACATCTGTACCTGACCTCACTGATGCTCTTGTGCAGTCAAATCCTCACAGCAGTGTTCCAACATCAACACCTGATCTCACTGATGCTCTCGTGCAGTCAAATCCTCACAGCAATGCTTGGTGTTCCTATATCATTAAAAAAAAAACATGTATTACGTAAATTCTCATAAAGAACAAAAATGCCCAAATTTTCCTTTATTTTAGGTCTTGGAAACAAACACAAGATCTGTGAGATCTTAGGAGAGCAATGGGATAATGTTCTATGGGTTAATGTTCGCTGAACTGACCCGTATGCAGACGCTCCTGTGCTTAACCCTGCCTTCCTGCTCCCCAGGTGTAATATCCAGGACTACGTGTGGCACAAAGGAGCACGGTGTGAGTCCGTCATCACCGAGTTCCAGGTGATGTGTATCACCATCGGAGCTTCAGCCCTCACTGTCCTATTGCTCTTCATGATCATCGTCTGCTTCGCCAAGAAACTGCATGTCCTCAAGACCGAGAACAACAAACTGCGCAAACGCAGGTGAGCCTCTTCTTAAGTTTTATTTTTATGATTCTGTTTATAGCCTCTTCTCCTCCTACAGTTTTTGAAATATTGGCACGGTTCCATCTGGTGTAATGTGTCTGTATTCAGATCGGTTGATTGGGGGCCAAGTATTTTTGTGGTCGAGAGAGAGCAGAAGTTTGAGTCTCCTTAAAAATGTGTGTCCAAGAGAAAGTCTGTGATGTCACAGCTAAGGAAGCTGGAAAGGGATAAAGTGCAGAGAAACACAAATCAGAGCAAAACACAGAGGAGATTCATAAAAAGACACCAAAGCATTTGTATAAAATGATTAAAAAAAAAACATGTGTCTTGTGGTTTAATAAAAAATAATCCGCCCTTTAGGGCAGCTACACATTTAGCTGTCTTTAACCATGGCTTGGTAAGAGACAGCGAGTTAAGCGGTAGGATGCCAGGCACTGAAAGAAGAGAATTAGAAGATCGCCGGATCAAATCCACGGTACGAGTAGTTTTTTATTTGACACAAGAATTGTTTTGTCCATAAAATCAATGTTTGGGTGTCTTCAAACATTGGTTTTATAGCAACCATGTAATCACACTTCACATTTTCTTGCAGAAATGCATCTAGTTTGTATATTTATTCCACCCATTTTTGGTGCCACTTTTCATTCAAACCCATTTTGAATTTCAGTGCTCAAATGTTCTTTAATATCCGGGGTATTGGGCATGTATTCCGTTTTTTGATTGGTTGATCAGAGGCCGAGTACTGATTAGTTAAAATTTTTATATTTTTGGTCGTGTCGCCTCAAATAATGTATCTGCAGTGAGAGCGGAGGGGTGAGTCACTTTAAAAGCGTGTAGCAGTGAGAGTCTGTGGCGTCACAGCTTTAGTGGCTGAAAAGCATCAAAACGTGGACCAACAAACCAGTCTTGTAGAGCTAAAGATACAGCAGACTCATAAACAGACTTCAAGACACTAAAGCTCAGGTCATTTATTAAAAAGACACGTGTCTAGGTTTGTGATTTAATTTAAAATGATCAGCCCGTGAATGCAGCTATGCTCACTTTTCCCCACCTATTTTTGAGAGCAGTTCGCTCCACCTATTTTCAGCCATCCTTAATCATAAATGGCTTGTGAGTTAATGTCCCCCTCTGTGGTTCCGTGGTAAAACACGACACACTGAATGAAAAGAGTCACAAGAGGCACCGATTCAATAACCTGCTGTTAGCAGGTTCTTCTAAAACAAAGGTTTTTTGGCCATAAAACCAATGTTTAGCTGTCTCCAAACACCGTTTTTGTAGCAACTACGCAATCACACCTCGCTTTTTCTCACAGAAATACAATCTAGTTTTGTATTGTTCTTTTTTGTGTCTCTGTGTGTCTGTGCAGTCGTAACAGAAGCAGTTTTCTCCTGGACCAACACAGTTTTCTTAATCTGTTTCTGATTAGTGACAGTGGGAATGAAGCCCAAGGCCACGCCCACTTTCTCACCATGCTCTGATGTCTGCTCAGGTGTTTAAGAAACTTTGGGCTGAGAGAGCTTCAATATGAGTTTTGAACCAGAAAACTATTCCTCATGATTTAAAATCTGCTCTCCAGACCAAGGAGGACATGATAATGACGCAGTGTGAGAAGCACCACGATATGGCACAATATGACATGGTGGAAAAATATGATCATTAAAACTGATCTAGAATCAGATCTATAGTCTAAATCTATAACACAGGCATACAGGTGGGGCACTGCAAGTGGTTGATATGGAAACACTTTTAGACCTTAAACACCTAGTCTGTATTGCTAAATGCTACAAAACACAGCTAGACCTTCTGCATTCATTGATAGTTAAAATTAAGTTTTTAAAAATTACTTAATTTAGTAAATACTGGTTAAATACTGACAGAGGGGTTAGACACAGCTATAAAGTATAAAACAGCTAGACTGTCTACATCGAGTGTGTATTGCTCAAGCTAGAAAAAATACAGCTACACCTTATTGACCGTATTGATAAATCCTACAAAACACTGTTGAAACTTGTCATTTTGTGACAATGACATTTTGTATTACATACTAATAGTGTAATATAGCATTAAGTGTACACATTTGGTGTAGATCTAGCTGTGTTTTGTAGCATCAGACAGCTAGACCTTCTACGTCCAGTGTGTATGATGATGATGATGATGATGATGATGATGGAGATGGAGAGAAAGGTGATCTGGACCATATGATGAAAAACAATGTGTGATATTTGTGTGTGTGTGTTTGTGTGTGTGTGTGTGTGTGTGTGAAGTGCCTGTAGGTTTTTAGCTTAATAGCATGTTAATGTTTAGCATACGGCACTAAAACACCACTGAAACAGATGATGTCACAGCAGCTCCAGCTGAAAGTAGGCCAGTGTGTGTGTGTGTGTGTGTGTGTGTTGGGGGGGGTGACCTACTTACTGCTGAGAGCAGCACAGTGTGGGATGTGGACAGGATTTAAACATGCACACACCATTTACACACAACTGCTACACAACAACAGAGGAAGAGAATGCTGAGGAAGAGCAGATGAGAAATGGAGGGAATAGAGAATGAATATGAGAGAGAGAGTGAGAGAGAGAGAGGAGAGAAGAGAAGAAAGTAAAAGAGAAGAGAAAAGAAGAAAACAACGGATGGGAAAGAGGAAAGATGGAAAGTAGAGGAAGAAATAAGGACCAAAAGAAGGGTGAAGGTGGATAGAGAAGAGTAGCATGAGAGAGAGAGAGAGAAAAAGGACAGAGGGAAGAAAGATAGAGCGAGAGAGAAAGGAGAAAGAAAGGGAGAGAGAGTAAGAAAGAAAGAGGGAGAGAGACAGAGTGGTGAGAGAGAGAGAGGGAGAAAGATAGAGGGGGAGAGAAAGAGAGATAGTGCTGTATACACGTCGCCCACTCCTCCATCTGCTGAGTGAAATTGCCATTGCTTGAAGTGAGAGACTGGAGGAAGAGAGAGAGAGAGAGAGAGAGAGAGAGAGAGTGTGTGTGTGTGTGTGTGTGTGTGTGTGCGTGTGTGAGAGAGAGAGAGAGAGAGAGAGAGAGAGAGAGAGAGAGAGAGAGAGAGAGAGAGAGAGTGTGTTAAAGTTAAAGGGCTCTGGGGTGGAGAGAGAGAAGTGCAGGAGGAAACACAGTGTAAGGAACATCTACAGGACTTGTCAAAAACCAAATAAACCCAGAATCAGAATCAGTGCAGAATCAGGAACACCGAACATCCTGGTCTCAGCATCATTAAAGAGCCCTTAACACCACACACCTCCCATTCTTCTGTGTGTGTGTTTTTCAATGTATGTTAATTCTCTCTTTCTCTCTCTTTCTCCTCTCATCTACTCTGTCTCTTTTTCCTTCTTTTCACTCTCTCCCTCTTATATTCTGTCTCACTCTCATCTCTCCCCTACCCACTCTCTCCTTCTCTCTCTCCCTTTCTCCTTCTCTCTCTCTCCCCCCTGCAGCAGTAAATATCGCCCGTCCTCGGAGCAGCACAATGATAATTTCTCTCTCTCCACCATCGCTGAGGGCTCCCACCCAAACGTAAGGAAACTGTGCGACACTCCCCCTGTCCTCCCTCATGCTCGTGCTTTGGCTTACTATGATAACATTATCTGTCAGGTAACGTGCTCTTGTCTCTCTCTCTCTCTCTCTCTCTCTCTCCCCATCCCTCCATCATCATCTCTCTCCGCATGAGCCTGGGAGGATCTTTCCTGTCGGCGGGGGAGGGGTGGAGGGGGGGTCAGGCGTGTTCTTTTTTTCCCTCCCTCTCTCAGTCCAGACAGGTCTGCTCTCACACATCAGTGCGCGCGGTTACCCGGGTAACGATTGTTGCCATAGCAACATGGTTCACAGAGGACGAACAAGAAAAAACTTTCCTTTCTGTTACCATGGACACACACGCACACACATAGATGGATATACATGGGCAAGGATGCTCATGCACACACATCGGCACATGCATGCGCACACACACTCACACACATGCACATACTGAAATACACCTGGCTTGGGCTCCAACACTTGCTGATTTTTAAATAATTACTGATTGCTTGGTTTACACACACAGCATTGTGTAGCCCTGTAAGTAACACTGTGATGGGCTACATAGAGAAACTCCATCACAATTTCAATTTTTAACGTTAGTTTAATTTTCACACTAAGGCCTATTTTGGGAAACAAAGCAGATGTGTTTTATAACACACCAAAGCTTCGATGAGCTTAATTAAACAGTCACAAATGAAGAGGGGAAAAGGAAACAGGTCCAGAAAGACCCTGTTAAACAATTACAGCTTGTAAAACAGCTCTCCACTGCAGGGCTGTGGGCTGGACACTCAACGCTCCGAACATAAAATTGAGTCTCCCTCTGGCACAAATGGAAAATGTTCTTGGTTTTACCACATTTTACTGTAAAATACCTGTATTTTAACAAATAGCAACATTTATCTAGAACTATCAAAATGTTTTCCTTATTGTTTTTTCATAACTGATTCAGCCCAGACCTACACACAGGTAAACACACATACAAACACAAATGCACCAACACACACACACACACTATTGACTGGCTCTGGTCTGGTCTATAATTAATTCAGTTCTCGAGTGCTGCTGTTTAGTGGTTTCCTGTCATCTCCCTGCTGACTGTTCATGTGTGTAAGTGTTTCTGTGTGTGTGTGTGTGTGTGTGTGTGTGTGAGGCAGAGCCACCAGAAATCCAGCATATTGATCTTATCATTGAGAGTCAATGCAGAGGCAGAATTACACACACACACACACACACACACACACACGCATACACACATACATTTATACACACTAAACTAGTGCATTATCCCACTGAATTATTTCTGTTAAACAACAGTTTCTACACTTTCACTCCAGACAACATTAATGCTTATGGCCAGAAGATGTTATATATGCAGTCAAAAGAAACATGGAATACAAATTGGATGCAAATGTAACTTATTATGTAATTACTATGTAATTAATGATGAACACACTATTGTGTTTCAATGAGCTCCTCTGATTCCATAATTTCCTGTTGCTGAAAAACATAATTTTGATTATAAGCACAGGTAATGCGATGTGTGCAGACTGAACCTCACTGAGAGCATTATTACCCCTTATCCTTCCCTAAAGCCCCTTGTTGCCTCCTCTCCCCCTGCATTACTGCATGTTCACATGCTCACATGTGCCTTCTAGTGACCATGCGAGCCGCTGCTGCTTGTCTGCTTTGCTGCATCTTTATATATTTTTGTGCTTCGTTTCACTAGTTTATCCTGGCTCAGATGGAGGTGGGTGTGGAGTTGAGAACTCAGATTATATCTGAGGACAAAATAAAAATGGGATGAACTGAAAAAACAGGATAAACATCTGAGATGTAAAATCTCGTCACCACCAGTAGGTGGCGAGAGATGGTCATGGAGAGGCGGGGTTAAATGCCTGGCTGCAGCATGGGTATAAGTAGCGCTAACAGGGGCATAGTTCTCTTTTGTGGGATAACCATGGCTGTGTCTCCAATAAAGGACTGTTGCTCGATAGCGTAGGAGCATTGTTAGCTGCTAATGTGGTTTACAGCTCGCGAAGAGATCATTCTTAGAAAATAGATTGTTAGGCCAAGTTTGTAGTAAACAAAACAGTCTAACTACTCAGCCAGCTAACGCTAACCCAACATTAGATAGCTATGCTAACACTGTAGTTAGCAGTTCTGTCAGAGATTGTGGCGTTTAACTCTTCAGCAGGGCGTTTGTAGTGGATTTACCACACTAAAATGCCATATAAAATCATTTCAAAATCAATTACTTTGATTACCATTACCAAAATTACCATTACTTTGCGTTGTGAATTGTTCCTGTAATTGTTCCAGTTGTGCCGTCTGACTGCAGAGCCAGTTTCAGCACAGCAGTTTCAGGATGGCAGTGATAGAGACAGTTTCTTTGATGTTGTAAATATATCTATTTCAAATAAAATGTTAATGTTCTGAATATGAATGTTGGCTCCCCATCATATTCGTGTGCTGCATGGGGCTTGCGCCGTCCGCCAGTTGGTGTGTCAGCTGTTGGGACACAGTCCAAATTTAATGTGATTTAGTTATTGATGGATTATCATATGAAAAATTATAAAAATAAAAGTCTACAGCATATCAACTGTAATCCTGAATCTCTATTAACATGCAGTGTAGATCAGCAGTTAGACATGCTCAGTGCTGAAAGTTTCAGATCACGCTGGTAGACTTTAATGGAAAGTAGTCAGGTGGTGCAACTGTGTGACGCAATGTGCAGAAAGGTTAAACAAGATAAGTACTTGCCAAGCTAATGCTATGCTAACACTACACAGCTAAGCTAACAGTCTAGCCCCATAACTTCAGAACTTTAGAAATCATTCTTGACAGGTAGTCGTAAATTGTGGTAAATTGAAAATAATTTCCCTCAACAAATGAGCGATGAAGGTCACATCCTGAAACAAATTCTCGTATATCGGCACGTCTTCTGAATTCTGCCCCTTCCCAAGGATTCACTTGCCATTCTTTAATGCCTCCATGATAAATGTGGTCTTTGAAATTTGGTAGGGGTGTAAATGAGACACACCCCAAACACGTTCTGGCCGAAGATCCGAGTATGGACTCCTCCTTCCCTTCTTCTCGACAGGTCACAGTAGGAATACTTACACCAGTGCCTCCTAACATGTACTGACCTTTACTGACCTCCAGTTACCTGCTCAGGGTCAGCTGACTTTTTCCACCACCTCACCTGAACTGTATACCTGACGCTAACTTAACAAATCTGTATCTGTTTTGAGAACGCTTGGCACAGAACCAAAATGAAACTAACTGTCTTTTCTGATCTAAAAAATCTCAGACGTTAAAGCACGAGCTCTCTGCCTTTCTATTTCTCTGTCACTGTCTCACTTCTGTCTCTCTTCTCTCCTCTTCTGTCTTTTCTTCTTTGTCTTGTTGTTTCTCGCTCTCTCTGTATTTATATTTGTATACACATCTGTATGCAAAAGTTCAAAAACCTGCAGCCAAATGACATTCTGTTGATTGTAAATAAGTTCCCACTTAAGATGCTTTCACACATCCCACATTTGGTATGAACCACAATGGTAGGGGTGAAAGGTGCAGGATCAAAATCTGATCTGAACCAAAAGAGCTGGTCTCGGTCCAGATCACACTGGACCATATTTTGTTTTGTTTACATTTTTGGACAGTTTGGCCTTTTGTACCAATTACATGAACTTGAGGCAAAGAACAAGAAGCAGAAGAAATTTAAAAATGAGTATTGGTGGCAAAGAGAGAAGAGGAGACGAAGCGTAACTGTAATTTGGTCTGACAAAGAAATCAACGTCCATCTATGAACCAATCAGTGTAAAGTACAGGAAGATGCAGGTGATAAGGACAGGACCTCAGGTGATTAGGACAGGACACAGGTGATGAGGACAGGACGTAGGTGATGACAGAAGGACTCGACAAAACAAGACGCAGGTTATGACAGGACTCGACAGGATGGAATGTACAGTGGGGGAAATAATTATTTGATCACTGCTGAATTTGTAAGTTAGCTGACTTACAAAAAAATGAACAGTCTCTAATTTATGAGGTAATTTCATTTTTTGGAGACAGAATATCAACCAAAAATCAAGAAAAAATGTTACATAAAAGTTACAAATTGATTTGCATTTCTCTGAGTGAATTTGAAACCCAAGCAAAACATGACTGAGTACTGGGTGGAGAAACCCTTGTTGACAAGCACAGCAGTGACGTTTGCGCACATCTCAGGAGGGATTTTGGCCCACTCCTCTTTACAGAAACTCTAAATCCTTTAGGTTTCTAGGCTGCTGCTTGGCAACCCAAAGCTTCTTCTCCTCCACAGATTTTCTATAGGAGTGAGGTCTGGAGACTGGCTAGGCCACTCCAGCACCTTTAATGTGCTTCTTCTTTAGACACTCCTTTGTTACCTTGGCAGTGTGTTTTGGGACATTGTCATGCTGGAAGACCCACAACCCATCTTCAGTGTTCTGGCTGAGGAAAGGAGGTTCTCATCCAAGATTTTATGGTACAAGGCCCCATCAATTGGCCCCTCAACGCCGTGAAGTTACTCTGTACCCTTAGAAGAAAAACATCCCCAACCATAATGTTTCCACCTCCATGCTTGACTGTGGGATGGTGTTCTTCCTGTCATACTCAGCATTTCTCTTCCTCCTTACACGGCAGGTCGAGTTGATACCAAAGAGCTCGATTTTGGTCTCATCTGACCACAGCATTTCTCCCAAGCCTTCTCTGAATCATTTAGATGTTCGCTGGCAAACTTAAGATTGGCTGTAAATGTGCCTTCTTGAGCAGGGGGACCTCGCGGGCACTGCAAGATTTCAATCCATTATGATGTAGTGAGTTATCAGTGGTGTTCTTAGTGACTGTGGTCCCAACTGCCTTCAGATCATTAACAGGCTCCTCCCGTGTAGTTCTGCGCTGATACCTCACCTTTCTCATGATTGTCCTCAACCCAGGAGGCAAGATACTACATGGAGCTCCAGACTGAAGGCAATTGATGGTCATTTTATGTTTCTTCCATTTCCAAATAATCGCACCAACTGTTGTTACCATCTCACCCAAACTTCTTGCTGATGGTCTTGTAACATATTCCAGCCTCGTGCAGGTCTACAATCTTGTCCCTGACATCCTTTGACAGCTCTTTGGTCTTACCCATGGTGGTGGAGAGGTTGGAATGGAAGCTTTAAACACATAAGGAGATAAGTATCTGTAATTGATAGACTGATTGTAATCTGTGTGCAACATGGACACACAGCCAGTCTGTGGCAGCCAGAAGTCTGGCTGGGTTGTAGGGGATCAAATACTTATTTCACTCAATGACATGCAAATCAATTTATGACTTTGTTGTATCATGTTTTTTCTTAATTTTTGGTTGATGTTCTGTATCCATAAAAATGAAACTACCTCATAAATCAGAGAATGTCATTTTTTTTGTAAGTCAGCAAATTCAGCAGGGGATCAAATAATTATTCCCCCCACTGTAGATGATGATGACAGGACGGGATGTAGATGATGATGACAGGACATGACAGAGTGGAACGCAGGTGATGACGACAGGACTTGACAGGACACAGGTGATGACAGGACTCAACAGGACAGGACATAGGTGATGACGACAGGGCGGGATGTAGGTGATGATGTCAGGACACGACAAGGCGTAACGTAGGTGATGACAGGACCTGACAGGATGGGACATAGGTGATGACGACAGGACTCATCAGGATAGGACGTAGGCAATGACAGGACTCAACAGGATGGAACGCAGGGTGTAGGAGATTTTAACACTTAAAAAACGCAAAACATATATTCATAAATTTTGCACAAACCACTTTTTATTTTTCTGCATTTTCCGCAATACGTTAAAATAAGTAAATAAACACTGTTAAAATGTGCAGAAGTGTCTCTGTAGAGGGTGGTCTCTCTGTGGAGACACTTATTTACAATCAACAGAACCATTTGCATATGCCTATATACACACAGACACACACACACACACACACACACACACACACACACACACACACACACACACACTGCTGTTCAAAAGTTTGGAATGTTTTCATTACTAAAATGATTTTGTTGTAGCAGGAACATCATTAAATTGTACTGTAATAATTGTGCGTTAGTTTGTTTGGGCTTTAAAAATGTGCTGATTCCATGGAAACATATTATTAATCACATATTATTAATAAGACATTTAATAACTGTAAAAGTGCTGCTATATTATGAACAGGATTACAACAATCTGGAGTTATATCTGTATAGAGCAGGGGTGCTCAAACCTGTCCAGAAAGGGCCGCTGTGGGGGGGGGGGGGTG
>JBBPCX010000001.1:1034251-1052160 GCA_037974365.1 Hydrocynus forskahlii | reverse complement strand
ATGTGGTAGAAAATACACTCCAACCCCCCCCCCCCCCCCCCCCAGAAAACCATGAACAGATACACCTGGGAGTGTAAGACCAAAGAGGAGTCCGGCTGTGAGGTAAGAACCCCAGCCTTTCCCAAGGCCCCGCCCACAGCTACACCCCCAGAGTGAGGCTGGCCTAACATTGTGCCTTTTACCATGCCAATCATCCTTTCTGAGCCGTACAGACCACTCCCAGCATCACTTTAAAGAGCAACACCAATGAAGTCACAGAACAGTGGAGCAAAAATAAGCTAGCTAGCACGCTAATGCTGCTGTTCCAACTAATTAAGTCATTAGCTGGAAAAGCATGCTAGCTGGCTACTATTATTAACTAGGCTAGCTCTAAAGATAGCTAAGTCACCAGTAACTGGGCAAAAAAAGCTGGCAGTTGGCTGGCTAGCTGAAGGCATTTGCTGGAATAGCTTGTTTTTGCTCCACTATTATTGGCAGTTACTAATGCCTTAGCTATCGTTAGTGCCAACTTAGCTAATAACGGTTAGCTTGGTCACTTGGTTAGCTTGGTCACAACGGTTAGCTTGGAAAGGGGGTGCAGCTAAAAGTCAGTGGCGTTGCTCTTTTTTAATATTTGAACCAGTCCTGCAGCAGTGAGGTCCATGCAGAGTTCCAAATCCAGAGGAAGATTTATCTGCTGAAAACAGTTTTTTTTTCTTTGTCTACTAGAAATAAATCATCTTCTTATGTGGAGATTATTGAAGTCTGACTTAAGACTTTTCTGTTCTCAGCAGCTTCTCAGATTTCTTCTCTTTAACAACCTTATGAATCTCAAAACTATCTGACTTTGGTAGTTGAGACGAATTTCAGATTTTACATAAACGAACCAGGTTTGGATATTGTGGTTTATCTAAAGGTCTCATTATCTGAGACAACTAAAGATCAGAGCAGTGAGAAAAAAAACAATTGGTGGTTAGGAAAAACAATTCAGACTTCAATGATCTCCAAATAAGGAGGAGATAGCAAAATCTTCCACTCTCAAGAAAGGTCCTACATCATTTTCATTATTTGTGCTAAGCTGATCTGTGGAGATCAGTTAGCTCACAGTGCTATAGTCGTTGGCTGAACAGAGTTTTTGCTGCATTCTATTTAAACAGGGAATGTCTAAGTTCCTAGTGGGAAATTGTTACTGGAACTTCGCCTACAGTCAGATTTCTGACTTGAAAACCTTGTCGATTTAGCCTTGGAATCCAGTGCTGTATAGCGTCCATCTGCATGTCCAGCATGTTTCTGCAGGATTTTTTATGTGTCCAGGTGTTGCTTCAGAGCAAAGTACATCACAGAGCATCAATTGCTAACAGTGGCTAGATCGCAGTATTTTATACAGCAAGGTATGAAGAACATTTTTAGGCTTGTTCTTTATGTTCTCTGACCTTCAGACGGGTCAGGGCGCTGCTGTTGATCTGTTCATCTGCCCACTTTGAAGCCTGCCGCTTGTCGCCGAGAAGAAAAACAGTAGTGTAAACGGGACACTGTGGGTAATGGAGGGATCTCTCTGGAGAGGAAGAGGCCATGCATCCTCTTTTAAACCCACCAGCCAAAAGCTGCAGATCGATTAGGCCAAGAGCTGAAGAGCCCAGCCTGCTCAACACCTCTTCCGCTCAAACACTAGGGGGAGAATTGAGTGTGTCTGTATGGGAGATCAGGGAACTGGTCAGTAGACCTTTAAATACGGTCCTATGCAATCATTTTGACATGCCTGGTCACATTTACATTCTTTGTTAGACAAACATACACATCCTTCACAGAGAACACACTTAAATATGCCATTTGCCTGCACTTTCTAATTATTTGCTGAGTAAAAATAAACATTTTCACAGGTCAATGTGTGTTTTTAATAATGTTTTAATGCACTAAATTCAGTAATTTAATACTAACTGTGCAGAAATGTCTCTGTAACGCATGTGTGACATATTTACACTCAGAAAATCTATAAAAACCAGTAATTTGACAGGGTAGCCAAAACTTTTGCACAAAACAGAAGGTTCAAAATAAAAAAAGGTTAGAAGTGAAGCATTTGCAGGGCATTACTTTGGAATGATGCATGGACTGCACTCCAGCTTGGGACAAACCTGTCATGTGCTGAGTTCACCTGTAGTCTTCCCCTCCACAACAAACAAAAAAAGCAGTTAATAAAGTTGTATAGAACTGTGCAAAAGTATAAGACCAATCCTTTTTTATTTATTTACTTCTCTGGACCCTCAAACCACTTCCTGCTCTTTATTAAGGTGGATCAAACTTGTGGACATGCTTTAGGACACAGTATAACATACTGTGAGCTGTAAACATGAACTGAACTTCTAAAGTTTAGTCATTTTCCATTAAATATGTGTTTATGATTAAAAATAACTGCCTATTCAGATTGAAAATGTCCTTAAATTTAATTAAATAAGGTGGTTTATGACTTTTGCACAGGACTGAATTTTATATGTTCAAAAACAAATTAGTTCATATGTAAGCAGTCGACTTTTGCCTTTAGATCAGAATTTCTTTAAAACAAACATGAAGTCAATGATAAGTCCATCATTCATCTCCACCCTGACCTTTGCCCACAAAAACTAACAACCCTGAGTCCTCCTGAACAAGTGCACTCTGACCCCCTCAATGTGAAAGAAATATATATATATATATATATCTATATGCATAAACAAACATTTTCCAGTTCCACGCTGGCGGAAGAAAAGATGCTCCATACCCCGTTACCATGGAGACAGCATACCCCCATGTCCTGCCTGAGGTCACTATATAGGCTGTCACAGAAAAGGGTAAATCTGCTCCTTTGAAAGAGACACAATCGTGCCTTAGCCAATCTGGCCTACAGTCACTCACACACATACGCAGCAGGGAGAGTGTCCCCTTTATACTAATAGTTAAGTAAAAAATTACAAATTAACAGGCCTCCCACCTCCCTTTAGTGCCTGAACTGTGCTTCTTTAGCACTGGAGCTATGAGGCCAATGTAGCAAACGGGTAACCAGACAGATTTCTAACTGTCCTCAGAAAATCTGGTGCAGTTCTGCCCTTAACATGGTAAAGAAGCTCCTACTTTGACAGAAACAGGCTGTCTCACTTACATGCACAGTAGCTTATCACAGACTTGAGTGCCAGAATAAGGCGACAAAAAAATGCATCATGAAATCTCACTCAGCGACTGAATTTTTTCAATTAAACATTTTTGATGCCTTTTAAAGTCGCCATAAATAAAACCTAATGGTTGTGTCAGCCTCAGTGGCTTAACCGTCTGTGGGTGAAGCAAATTAAGCTAACATTTAACCTCAAGCCCCCAAATTAGCATGTTGCTAACTGCATGTCTAGATCATTACTCACCCTAAAATGTGTTCACCTGTAATCTCTAATCTGTAATAACCTTGATTATGTGGTTTCAGACACAGTACAACTCACTAGAACTCACAAGAACCACTAGTTATCTAGAACCATGGACTGAAGTACATTAGCATCGCAAAAAAAAAAAAAAAAGGTGGAGCCTGAATTTTGGCCATATTTATGGTTTTATTTTTCATGCTATTTGGTCTACATAAGCTGCCATGCTGCCTTATAAATCTTGATTAGCCTTGTAGATAAAAAAGAACAAATTTCAGACACCAAATGTGTCTTTGATTCGTAAATTTAGGGCTTGCTGGAATTTTGTTTCACTGAAATATCACTGTAAGTAGATGTTCTAGGCTGAAGAAAATGAGGTTAAAAAAAAAAATTTCACTGCAGGATGAGAAGGATGTGTGTGAGGATGATGATGATGAAGATGGTTATTCCACAGAGAGAGTTAGCTGCTCTGTATTGCAGGGGCTGATCTCACTAATGGCTTCAGAGTGCTGAAGATGGGGCTGTATGAATGCTGGGGGTTTGCATGTATGCATGACTTTGGGGTGAGGTGGGGTGGTGGGGTTGCTTGCCCTGGATTTTAACCCCTCATACAGCCCATAATCAGCCAACTGGATTTAACCAAGCCTGCATTCACATATCAGCTAGTACTGAAACTCCTTTCCTTGCAATACAATCACATTACGGATGTGACTGCTGGGCTTCTATACTTTGGAGGTCAGGTATCAGAGCTGGGAACACTCACATTAGCATGCCTTTTAAATATGTACCATTTTAAATGTATATGAAATAATAGTGTTTCTCAGAGGACAGTGGGTCAAAGCTGCAGGTAAGAGGGCAAGGAATTAAGGGATATTCTGAGTAAACGGGGGTTTAAGTGTGTGTGAATGGTGTACTTTTTTGGAGGGGGTGTTAATAGTTTTCCATAGAGTTAAATAAAATAAAGTCAATTTCATTTTGAAATCTGAGACTTTGTAAAGCACTGAACTGTTTCCTAAATAACTGAAGTTTGATCTGGTTCGTTTCAAAGTCTGAGATTTTGTGATGCACCGAATTGTTTCCTAAAGTGTTTAACCAAATCAAATCATTTTGATGCAGTTAAATTTGAAATCCAAGAGTGTGTGATGCATTGAATCATTTCCTAAACAACTAAATCAAATTGAATCAAGTCAATTTAGTTCATTTAGGAAACTGAAATTTTGTGATGCACTGAATTGTTTCCTAAGGAGTCAAATCTCTTTGAGGTCCTATCGCTCCTCTGTAACAGGGTGTGTTGTCTCATTTATTCCAGGACGATCCAAATGCCCAGAATAAACTGGAGGACCCGGTGAAGGCCCCCCCGCCGAAAGAGGATGAGTCACTGAATATCCAAAACTCGCTCACCCCCAAGCATGAGAACCATAAGATGCTGGGGGAGGAAAATTCCTCGGAGGTAAACTCCCTGCAAAACAACATGATGTAGAGAAAAAAAAACTAAAAAAAACCCACACCGCTTCACCTCCATCCAGCACACCAACACCGTACAGCCAATAGTGACACAGCAGAAACTCTGCAAGCCACGCCCCCCTCCCTTATACACCCAGACACTCTGCATTGTGAGTCCCTGCCCCTTTCCCCACAGTCTCTTTACCCTTGTTGTCCTGCCCTTAATACCACCATCATACACACACACACGCACACACATACACATAAACACACACATACACACACACACACACACACACCTTCCCCTGCCTAACTGATTTATGGCATGCGTTGGTGTATTTTGTAAAAAGGAACAAAAAAAATTAATAATAGTACATATATGGGGTATCAAAGTATAAAATGTTGTCATAAGAAGAAGAAGAAAAAAAGCTACTGAGAGGTTTTTGATGTTTGTCTGACTAATTCAGTGAGTATGTATAAATATATGGCAAATTGCTTGGATTGATATAAAGAAAAATACACAGTGTGTCTTCGTTTTCATTTATGTGATTTCTAATCCTTTGATGTACTTGTTTTTATTTTGTACTTTTTTGGGAATACAGACTACGAACAGAAAAAAATCAGACACTTGTTGAAATAAACCTTTTTAACATGAACCGCCTCGTCCCAGAGTGTTCCTGCTTGACCTTTCACCTCTTTCTTCCGCTCTCTCTCTCTCTTTCTCTCTTTCTCTTCGCTTGGCATGGCTTTTTTATACCTGGGCAAATCCCTGCATTGTACACCAGTACTCACACACACACACAATACACAAACAACTATAAGAATATACATTTACACAAAAACTACTCTTCAAACTGCCAAAAAAGTCACCTGCCTTGTTCTTCCACTCCCTGGCCACTTTAGTAGAAACACCCATCTTGTGCTTTCACACACTAGCCACTTTATTAGTAACTCTTCAATGTGCTTCCATTCACTGGCCACTGTATTGGAAACACCCACCTTGTGTTTCCACTCAGTGCCCACTTTAGGTGCATTCCCGCATATAATCACCTTGTTGGTCCACTATTTTCTGTCAATCAAATTGTCTTATCTTTGGCATATTGAGTAGATTAAATGAAAGAAATGTGAACAAATGTTTTACTGTGACAGGCTGCAAAGTGCCTACAGAAAGGTGCCTGGATAAAGGAGTTCCAACCACTCAACATTTAGCACCACCAGTATACTGATCACAGCCTGATCATCTGGAATCATCTGCTCCTGTTTTTTCACTGGTCTAGGCCTTAAGTTAGATGTGCTTAGTTGTGTTTGAATAATTCAGAAATAGGTCACTGCAAGTCAGTCAGGAAGCTTGGAGAACTGTTCCTCAAGACCACATTAAAAATACAAGAATCTCTACACCTTTGGAAGAAAACTATGAAGAAATTATGGTCAAGACTTTTGCATAGTACTGTAAAATTACACAAATTATTAACTTGTGTTCCAAAGGGTGTGAGGGGCGTATCCACACAAACATTGATTAGGTACAATGATTAGATAGCAGAACTCTGGGGTGAGTTTGGGTATCCTCACACCAGGCCTGTACCATCCCTGAACATGACTACCACCCCTTCACTCCCCCTTATGGTCTGCGCTTAACATCCTGGATCCAAGCTCTCTCACCTCCTCACATCCATCACTGCTTTATACTCTTGGTCCACTGAACTGCCAGATTTATGGGGCGTCCTGTACCTTAAGATTCTGAACCCGCAGCGTTTTTAGCTCCTCACCACGTCTTTCAGTGGCTCCTTGGTCCACGAGTGTGAAGACAATCCCCGTTTTAACAAATATCTCAGAGTTCTTGTGGGTTGTGTACAACTGGTCCAGTTTTCTCTTGCCAGAACAAATTTCTAGCAAACGCTACACCTCTGTAGAACAGAGTCTCCTTTGTGTTAAAGGTGGACAGTTGGATTTGAGTTCTGTGCAAGGGCTCAGTTAGAGATCCCACTAGAGCCCAACTGAACCATGACCGAAACCAACTGAACCTGAGCCAGAGTCCAACAGAACTGAGCCCAAGACTAATTGAACCAAGCCTGAGTCTCACTGAACCACACCCAAGTCTGACCCAACCAAGCTCAAGTCCAACCGTACCCAAGTCTGACTCAACTACACCATGATCAAAACCAGCTAAATCAAACCCAAGTCCAACTGATCTATGACTGAGACCAACTGTACTGCCCTAGAGTCTGACTAAACCATACCTGACTACAACTGGACGGTGACTGATTCCAACTTGAACATGCCTGGGCCTGACGGAACTGTGACTGAGACCAGCTGAACTGAGTCAGAGCCAAATGTGCCGGGCTTTGAGTGTTGAAAGAGCTTGGGCTTTAAACAGATCACCTGGTGTGAGTTCACCCTTTATAACGTAGATTTGAGCTGTTTCTACGTTTATGTTGCTAAACTTGCAGAAGTAGCCTGTTAGCCTGTCACCCAACCCCGACCAGCTCTCTTGAACACTGATGTTCTGCTCATGTTCTGGCTGATAAAAAAAACGCTCTGCAGTCCTGCTGACTGTAGTGGTGAAGGAACGACACATCGAGATCTCAGATCAGAGATGCAACCAGTTCAGCCCTCCCTAGTCAGTACACCCTCCCTAGTCAGTACACTAATGCATGCGTTGTTATCACAGCAACCAATGAGGATATGTGATGATCTATAATTTTTCTTTCTTTCTTCTCTTTATCTTGTGAATTCTGCTCTTTGTTTTTTCTTTCTTTCTGTACACACTCTCTTATTTTTCTTTCTTTTTCTTTATTTTTTTTCCATTCCATGTGTTTATTGAGTGCAGCAGGAGGGGTTTGGTGTGTGTGTGGGTGAGAGTTTTGAGTGTGTGTATGTGTGTGTCTGTGTGTGTTGAACAGGGGACTGAGGTTGGATAATGCGGACATCTATTCATTTGGTAAAGAACAAAGCCAGCATTCAGATTGGACACAGCAGAGCATTCTGACAAATGTGGTCCAAAAGTTTGTTCAGTTTAGTTAAGTTCAGTATAGTTCACTTTGGTTCAGTTTGATTCGGTTCAGTTTAATTCAGACTAGTTCAGTTTGGTTTAGATCAGGTAATTGCACTTTAAGTTCACGTTGATCACTTTAGCTTAGATCAGGTGAGTTCAGTGTCAGTTTAGATATATATACAGTAAACCCGAAACCGAAATTCGTGGGGGTTACGTTCCAAAAGCACCTGCGAATTGTGAAAAACTGCAAATATGTGATGTGGTAAAAAAAAATAGCCTAAAATTGTCAACCAGTTCGGCCCTCCCTAGTCAGTACACTAATGCATGCGTTGTTACCAATGCATGTGTTGTTTTTATAGTGCAAACCCTAAATATGCCTCCAGATATGCTCTTAAAACACTCTGATTTCATTTTAAACTCATCTTAATACATTACCCTTAAAAAATGTAAAGGTAAACCCGTATTTGTACTGTACAGTGTACACTGAACTGTCTCCCGCAGTGCTAAAATGTAAAATACCGATGTTACACCTATATATACTGTACTGTAACTCATGCAAGCACATTGTCTTTGATATGCGCTGTCGTATTCTTCAGTATAAACAGGGTTAATACAGTGATAAATTCATTTAATTTGCAGTAATAAAAATAAAGGGCTTTGAGTAGAACAAAACGAAAAATACGAGAAACACTTGAGATGCTCCACGCAGGAAACTGTTATGATGTGGAAATGCTGGGCTGGACTGCATCTGCCAGAGATGTGTCACACGGCAGCCACTAATATACGGTTGCTTTGTGTTCTCTTGACAGTTCTAAAAATGTATACAGTTATATTTTAAATGAAAATTTAGCTGAATTTATGTTAATATTTATGTTACAAAATTTGTAAATAATATTTTTCTTAATAATTTAGCACTAAAATGCATGAAAATATATATTGCCACAAAAAAGCAAAAACAAAAAAATGCGGAGCATATCTGCGGTTTCTGTGACTTTGCGGGGGTTTCCACGAACAATCAGCGAATGTCTGAAGCGCGATTTCGTGGGGGAACTCTGTATATATATAAAAAAATAAAAGAAAGAGCACTCTAACTATCCCTCTGATTTTTCTCTTCTCTTCTTCCTTGCTCTCTCTCTCTCTCTCTCTCTCTCTCTCTCTCTCTCTCTTTCTTCCTCCCTTTCTATTACTGCATTTTTCCAAATTGAATTACTTAATTCCTTCTCGCTGCCACAGTAACGGTGTTAGTGAGAGTATAAACAGAGTAAAGAGGAACAGATGACAGGCGAATGACAAATCTTTCTCTCACAGACACACACACACACACACACAACAAACACAAGACACAGGAGAAGAAACACTATAACACAAAATAATATACATCTGTACGCACTGCCCAAACTGGTGTTAACACACAAACACACACACACACACATATCTCATTCTGCTGTGTGTGTCTTTAAATGTCTGTTAGTGAACTGGACTAATTCTTTCCTCCCTCTTTCTCCCCCCCCAACTCTCTCCTCATCTCAATCTCTCATCCACTCTTTCTTTCTCCTTCCTTTCATGCTCTCTCCCTCACATCTCTCCCTCTCCTCATCTCTCTCCCTCCCTCCCTCTCTCACCTCGCTCTCTCTGGTGAGATGGTGACTCTCATGTAAATGCAGTACTGGGGGCGTTGTTACCATAGAAACTCGTTCAGATGCTCTGGGTCATGAAGGACTCAGCAGACACACACACACACACACACACACACACACACACACACACACACTCAACACGCTCAGCTTCATCCATACAAGATACAATTGAACACACACACACACACACACACACACACACACCGCTGTGCACTCTCTCTCTCTTCCTTCTCTTTTCTCTCGCTCTCTCTCACTTCTCTCTCTCTTTCTCTCTTTATTTCACTGTGTGTGCATGTGTGCGATTGTGGGTGTATGTGTGTGTGTGTAAAGGTGACCTATATGTGCAGTAGATCTGTTTTCCAGCTGTCACACACAGAAATATTCAATGTTTTAACACACCCAGCTGTGGAGTGTGAGGGGATGAGTGAGAGTGAGACAGTGAAAGGGGAGTGTGTGAGAACTTCAACCCAATCTGAGCATGCTGAGAATAAGACTGTATCTCTGCGTTGTGATTGGCTGAGGATGTGGTGGAACGATGGTAGACGGATCTCAGGGAAAGTGCTGCCATTGGCCATGAGAGATAAACACACACAGGTTTCTTTTTATATATTTTTTATAAAAAAAAAAAAAAAAAAAAAAACATATATATATATATATATATATAAATGTTAACTTGCTGTTGCTCGGAAGGTGTTCCGTTTATAATACTGATGATGAGAAATAGACAAATAATATGCATAATCAGAGAAAAATATATTTTATGTAAAATAGGTCATTAATATGCTTTATGTCTCGGCTGTGTTTTTGGGGGAGATTATAATGGTTATAAAGTTATAATGGTTCCAGTGCCCATGCTCTGAATTCTATTTAAGGGTACCTTGTTTTTCTATAACAAACTAGAAAAAACGTGAATGTGGCTTTGGTTTTGTATTTGATTTGATTCTATTGATGTTTAATTCACGATTTACAGAAATATTTGAACTGCAAATATACACTGCTGTTAAAAAAGCTCATTATTTGTATAAAGTGTTTGCAAACCAAATCATAAGCACCATACGTATTATATATATACACATTGTTGTTATAGAAATACTTTATAAATTCAGGCGTATTATTGGTCCTCCTACAGTACAATTTTGTACTGGATATATGCAAACATACGCACACACACAGGCTCTCTAGCTGTAGGTTTATTGGATTAAAATGAAGCAGAAAGTGAACTGATGAGATTTTGTTCCATTGAGGAATGGCTGAGATTATTAATGAATCAGGACGGTTTTGCTGAAAAGCTTTTCTGATGGAAATTTTGGGATTCAAAGACCCCCCTTCCCCCATCATTCAGCCCACCTTCCAGTCCAGGGGTCATTCGTCCTGCTGGCTTTGGCATCTCTTTTAAAGTCTGGGCACAGATTCAGGCTGTGGGGTGGCAAGAGACACATTTATTATAATTCCTACAGACACTGAAACTGATCTAACTTCATACAGTCAGATTAATCACACTTTAATAGTTTGATTGACTTCTCCACGCCCCGCCCACTGATGTGTTCCTCTGTATCTGCTGTGAGGCTGATCTTCCAGAAGGCCTGTAAAAACATCACACACATTTAATTTAGCCTTAAATAATATACATTCATTGTATTGTGTTGATCTCAGAAGGGTTACACCGCATGGACCACCCAACAGGTCACCTAAGCGAGTACCCTTCCACAACAAAATATCCTCAGTCACATAAAACAGCTCATTATACGTAAAAATTATGAAAAAAAATTACAGTACTGTGCAAAAGAAAGAGACCATCCATTTCATTTCCAGTAAAACAAATAAAGGTGTTAATTATTCATTTCACCTTAAAAAAAACTGCAAATTCAGCACCAATTGTAATGTCAAATCTGTCAGCATTTAAAGGTACAGTCCAGCAATAATTCAGACATCCATAGAGCTCCACCGAGCCCAAATGTGGTCGATCAGTCAAGAGGTGTTTGGATTCAAATTCTGCTTCTTTAGTTGAGAACTGAAGGTATGAGGCTAACTTCGCTAACACTAACATTAGAAGTCAATAGTTACCCAAATCTTTTCACCCCCAAAACTTCTCTGGACCCTTCTCTGGACCCTCAAACCACATCCAGCTCTTTATTAAGACCTCACATCACCCCTGCCCTGCCCATCCCCCGACATGCCCTCCCAGACTGTGACAGGTCCACATGGTGGCGTTGTAAGTTTTTTTAGTGTACTAATCACAGTTTGGTGTCATTTAGTGTTTTTGGGGTTGACGTGAGTGTATAGGTTGATGTGTGTGTCAGTCCTGCTGTATGTGTGTGTGTGTGTGTGTGCATGTGTGTTTCTGCAGGGACGAATGACCTTCGATGTTGAGCTCCACCTGCCCAAAAGTGTGAAGATACTGCCCCCTAGTGGGCCCCGGGTGCACTATGACGTCTACCTGTACAAAGTGCCCAAATCTCCGGGCCCCAGAAAGTTGCGGAACCGGGTCAGATGGAGCGACTCCGCCTCCAGCCCAGTCAGCACACGCTCCCTGCCCTCGCTGGACCCCAGGAGGTCACGACCTCGCACGCTCACCAACACCCCATGAGCCCTGAACTAAAAACGTGGAAACTGAAAACTATAAAAATAAACTAATTAATATAATAAAACGTGATCAATCAGCCAGGAGGAGATGTGTGATGTGTTAGCATTGGAGCTACAGGCACCACCCTTGAGGCTCAAGGAATTAGAATGTTAGCCTCGCAGAATTATAAAAAAATATTGAGTTTTTTAAAGATATTAACAGCTGTTTAACCAGTTTTATTGGTAAACTACTACAACTTTGTGTTGTGAATTGTACTTGTACTCACTCTGGTTGCGCCACCTGACTGCAGAGCCGCAGTTTCAGGGCAGCAGTTTCAGGCCAGTGGTGTTAGATAGAGCAACCGCCTGACATCTCTTTGATGTTGTAAAAGTGTCTTTTTTTTTTTATTAAGATAAATTCATTTTCTAAATATCTCCTCGTCAATGAGATGATGTTGCCTCGATGCTGGTGTGACTCGTTTGACTTTGACTTTGACTCATTCAACAGGTTGATCATGTTTATTGTACAACGGCATGAGCTGTGATTTCTATGGTTAGGGTTAATAGGGAAAAGAAATACTGAATAAAGATGGTTTATAAAGGTGTTTAACCAAATCAACAGCTCTGCAGGGTTGTTTGCCAGTGCTGCTTTGACGTGTGTCAGGTGGAAAGTGTGTCATGTTCCAGATCACACTGGTGTTCCAAATCACACCGCTTTAATGGAAAGTAGTCAGGTGGCACAACTGTGTTACACTATACACTGAAGGGTTAAAATAATCACAGGAATTAAATCAGAGTAAATTAAATCAACATGTGTGTCTTTTTTGACATCAAAATTGACAAAATATCAATCAAGTGCAATTTTACAGGTGATCAGATCTGTAGCCTTTGATCGAACATCCTGTCATTTGTTAGCCAGTGATTGGTCAGCCTATAATTGATCAGCCAGAGGTCAGGTAGCTAATGATTTGTTAGTCAGTGATCAGTTTGCCCATGATTTGTTAACCAGTGACTAGTTAGTCTATCATTTGTTTGCCACTGATTGGAGAATCTATAATTTGCTAGCTAATGTAATGAGCCATTAGAGAGGCTGTGATGGAGGTGTTGCAAGGAAGACCCACAATACAGAGATATCAATATTTAATGAAAAGAGACTGACTAGCAAAATGAAAAAAGGCAAATTTCAGACACTAAACACATCTCAGCTGCTTGATTACATCAGAGATGACAATCATTAGACTATTCCTCAGAGACATCTGAATCTAAATGCAGAAGAATCCGGAGGTCGTTTGTGCTGGACACCTGATGCGGGCACTCAGCCATGAAACCCGCAAGGATGGGCATGGCAAACCTGTGGTGGCTGATCACTGATCTACAGTTGGTCATCTGTGTTCAATCAGTCAGTAAAACATATTAAACATTAAAGATAAATAAATTATTCGTTTCCATAATAAACTGAGAGGATCTTTATAGCGGACCAGCGGTTAAAATGCCACTGGAACCTCAGCCAGGCCAGGAGTGTGAAATTCAAAATATCAGTAATTTATTTTTCTGTGGGGGAACATTTGAGTTACCAATAAAAATCTCTGAAAAATGGTATGTTGGGAAAAGCATCATTTTTTGACCACGCAAGCACAGCAACTATATATATATAAAATTATACAGTAAGGAAAACCAGTATGGCCCTGCTGTTTGTCTGTTTGTATAGATACATATACCTACCTATATCTACATCTACACACACACACACACACACACACACACACACATATATATATATGTATATACACACACACACATGCATGTCTACATCTACATCTACATGTAAGATATATATACATGTTAGCTAAGATATGATAAAGATAAAATTTATTATTTATTAGAAAATGTAAGTGGACAGTAAAAAGGTAAAAGCAGCACAAACAATAGAATAGTATAAAAAGTACACTATACTAATAATACAAACATATAAATGTAGACATTTTTGAGCATGTATATGTAAAGAATGTGTGTATATATATATATATATATATATATATATATATATATATATATGTATAAAGCTATAAAAGTATATGCATGTATGTGCATATTATAAATGTATGTATATTCTGTATATCTATGTATACATAATGATCCACCAGACATGAACACAAAATTCCCTTTAATTTCAGCGGGGTGTCGGGTCTCAGACTGATCCAGGACAAGGTGAAAATTTTGGATTTTATAAGCAATATAATACTGTAACAATGTAGAGTACTCTATTATAAGCAATATAATAGAGTAATCAGTGTGACTCTAGGTCATTATAATTATTAAAATTAATAGAAATGTGGCATGAAAATATTGGGACAAATCTGTCTTCTAATTTCTATATCCTCTCCCCTGTGTGTGGCTGTGTGCGTGTAGGTGTGTGAATGTGTGTGTGGGGGGGGAGGGGGGTGTGGGGTGTGTGAGAGTGTGTGTGTGGGTGGAAGTGTGTGTGTGTAGCTATAGGGAACCCTTTGTAACCAACAGGATTAAATTATCATACTCCATTAACCTTTCAAACACACACACACACACACAGGTCAGGGTTCTGTGTGGGCCAGTCAAGTTCTTATATACCGAACTCATCCAGTCATGTCCTTATGGAGCTTGCTTTGTGCACAGGGGTGCAGTCATGCTGGAATAGAAAAGGTTCCTCCTCAAACTGTGTCCACAAAGTTGGAAGCATGGCGCTGTCCAAAATGTCTTGGTAAGCTAAAGCATTGAGATTGCCCTTCACTGAAAGTAAGGGGCCTAGCCTTACCTCTGAAAGACGTCCAAATACTTTTGTCCATCTAGTATCTCCATTCACATTGGCCACTTTATTATAAACACCTTTTGCTTCACTCACTGGCCATTTTATTTGAAACACCTTGTGTTTCCGCTTACTGGCCACTTTACTGGAAACACCTTGTGCTTCCACTCACGGGCTACTTTATTAGAAATGCAAACTCTTCTTTCCACCCCTGGCCATTTTGTTGGAAACACCTTGTCGGTTCCAGGCCATTAGGGGGCGAGAATAGGCGTTTTGAGTTTGAGTTGAAGGAGTAGAAGGATAGAGTGTTGGTGTTGGTCAGATCTAGTAGGTACCTTCTTTTTATAGTTTTTTAATGAATACGCAACTAAATTTTGAGAGGCTTGTGTGGAGGTGATGAATGTTGACAGAGTGTCTTCATAAAATCCCTAAAATGTTCTATAAAGATGTTTTACGAAGCGTATTTAGCTCCTTGCTGAAATTGTCTGTTCCACCTTAAAGGCTGCAGCAGTTCCGTAATACGGCCTTCAGACTGTATAATGGAACTGCTGAAGTATTTAAGGTAGAACTGACAGTTCCAACAAGAAGCTGCAAAAAAGGAGCCAAAAGAACAAATATGTAAATTATCTTAATTTACACATGTATGAATGTTTATTGTTCATGTTCAAATAAAAATGACAAAAAAGCTGTCATGCTGTATTCTCTAGCATTTAACCCTTTAATGTCCAAATGAACTCCACCTCATGTCTTTCTTAAAGAATCATTAAAGTTTTTGTTAAATTGAGCCATTTGGTAACAGAACAGAACTGACTTTAAATAAAAGCTGAGTGTGTGTGTGTGTGTGTGTGTGTGTGTGTGTGTGTATAAATGTACACATACATAAATACATATAAAATCCCAAAGTGCTTTCTTCTAATCATCTGTATAATTTTTTTTAATAATCAGTATTATCCTACTAATAGCAGTGAAGCCTGAAGTGCTGGGTGGGTTTAGAGGTTTATTTTTTATACGATGATAAGTTTTATTGTGTGTCTTCTGTCTTTATCGTGTGTACAGAAGATAAAGGCCTTCTTTATACAGAAGATAAAGGCCGGAATTTTATCAGAAAGACGCACCCTTCATGTCCCACCTAACCGTTCTGCACTCTACACACAGTGTGTGTCTGTGAGTGTGTTTATATATGAATGTGTATGTATGATATGTGTGTGAGTGTGTGTGTGTCAGGGAAAGGTTTGTAATATGGCAGAATATGTCACAATAAGAACAGTTTTTCACGATGCAGTATATGCCATAATGTCTATTTTTTCTGATGAACTGGAAAAGACTTAAACAGTCAGTTGCATCAAACTAAAACAAAAATAAATTGAGCTAATTATGCTGTCAGTGAGGACTGACGTCACAAGATTCTCAGATTCTCTTGGCTTTTTTTTCAGTAAAGAGTATATATTTTCACCTATGTGTTGTACTTTGTAGTTGACACACATTTATAAAAATTATAATCTTGTTCAAATGCTTTGAAAATGATTTCCCAAAATTATAGTAATAACACTGTTCACTGTGTCCTGCTCCACATGCTTTACGGTATTGCCGTGTACAAGAATAAACAATTAAGTATTTAAAAAGTTGTTGTTGAAGTTTATTAAAAGTGAATCCTGTTTAGTCACTTTTATTTCTGAGTGAATCTCCTCCTGATGAAGCTGCTGATGTGTTCAGATTGTGTGTTGCAGGTGTGTGTGTGAATGCAGAAAGTCGTGGCTGTTCTGGGTGGGGGGATCGGGGGTCTTTCCGCCTGCTACCACCTCAGCAAGAGCCCCCAGGTGTCCAAGGTAAGCACAGCTGTGTCCTCTTTGGAGACGCGGACACAAAAGTCTAATCTAATCTAATCTAATCTAATCTGAATATAATTCAGATGAGATGTCTATTGTCATATGTATGTTAATGCAAGGTCAGTATAACTATGAAATGTGTTACATGAGAATAAAACAAGTCTCTCAGCATTTATGTCCTACAGGCATTTAAGGCAAAGTAAGATGAAATACTTAAATAGATAAGCTGATGTAAGAAAAAAAATTCAACTCATTAATAGGTAAAAGTATGAGTGTTTTTGATATACACATTACACAAAATGATGAGCATAAATAACAGTATTTTCATGTTGTGAGTTCAGGCATGTAGTACACTCAAAAAAAGTAACGGTGCAGGTATACGGTACAGTCTATAACAATATTGCACATTTACTGAGGTGAACGAGTGTAAACGATACAGAACACCAGTCCTGATTAAGGGTGTGTTTGAAATGGTAAACAGCACAGAAGAGTGTGTATTTGTGTTGGTGGTCAGTTCAGTGCAGACAGAGTGAACAGGTCTATTGATAAACAGGGTGATATAGAATGTTTGTTTTAGACTTCTGTCTGATCACCTGATTATAAAAAACCTGAGTCTTATAGTCCATTTTTTTCTTTCGAGGTAACAGGGTCAGAAACCACATAAATGAGTCTGTTACAGATCTCTATACACTCTAAGCTGATGCTGGCTTTCCTGTTGATCAGCTTATTTTCAAATTTTCCGTTCCACCTTAAATGGTACAGCAGTTTCATTCTGGCGCCTGCATTTGAGGTGGAATGGAAAATTAAAACGAGATGTTAACCAATAGGAAGCCAGCTTCACTGACAAGTTTGAAACAAGTGTGTGATGATTAAGGGATTGTGCGAATTGTTGGGGGGGGGTAAGCTTCCATGACTTGTTAGCCACATTAGCCTCATAGAACAGAACTTCAGACACTGAAGACGCTGATTGACTACATCAATGATGGGGGCAGGGGTTGACTGTTCACCAAACCATTGCTTTATTTTCTGTATTACTAGTTTTTATAAGGTTTATTGGTAATGCTGTCTTGTTTTGTGAGCACCAGGTGAATTTCCTCTGTGATCCTGTAGGTGGTGCTGCTGGAGGCGCGTGCCCACTGTGGGGGGTGGCTGAGCTCCACGCGGAGGGAGGATGGAGCCGTGTTTGAACATGGACCCCGCGGGGTCCGACCAGCGGGGACAGCGGGAAAACACACCTTAAACATGGTATTTATAGAGAAATATATCAGTGATCTGCAGCTCTGCAAAAGTTGTGAGCCCCCCTCATTG
>JBBPCX010000001.1:1007108-1034151 GCA_037974365.1 Hydrocynus forskahlii | reverse complement strand
ACCCATATCAATTGCATGCTTAAAATAACATACCGGTTAAAGCCCCGCCCATTTCAAGACAACCCGACCCACTTCCATGTTAAACCCCGCCCACTTCTGGGTTAGGCCCCGCCCAGTCCGAGTACAGATACAGAAACAGATAATTCATATGGTTAACAGATACAGAAACAGATACAGATAATGCTGTACTCGCTCATCCCTAGCTGCTACCTTTTTCTGAAGTGTGACATAAATTCCTTTGGAATGTCTTTAAATTCAGTGTAGTTGTGTATACTTTTTGCTCTTTTAATAAGTGGTTAGTAGTTCATTTATTCTGTGATGTAACCTTACTAACACAAAGCACAATTTCAACAACAATAATGCTAATATTAAAGTAAAAAAGATGTATTATATCGGAATCTGTATTGGTATTGACAGTCGTGTATCGGAATCAGATCGGAACTGGAAAAACGTGGATCGGCCCATCACTACTACTACTAATAATAATACATTTTTTTTATAAAGCGCTTTTCAAAATACCCAAAGACGCTGTACAATTTTGAGTAGGCAAACAAAACAGAGCATTTTGTTCGTCTACTCAAACCTAGTGCTGCAAAATTTTACAGGGACCCTCAGCTCCCCAAGACCTATTGAACGAGGCCAGTAGCGAATCTCTCCTGAGCAGAGAACCGGCGTGACGGTCCCGTGAGCACACATTAAATTATTTTATTAAAAAGTTCCTGTGTTTGTTTTCTCTCCCCCTGTAGTATCAAAAATAGTAACGAGTATCGAGTACCATCCTTAGCATCGGTATCGAGTTTGGAATTTCAGTATCGTGATAAGCCTACTTCACTGAGACATGGCTGACGTGGTTAGCCAGGTGGCTAGTGCTAACTACAGATTGACAGCTGAGGACGGTGATGTCATGAGCGAGGAACATGTGATCAGTGTCGCAGAGCACGACATCCGAGTGCCACTGTGGAGAGTGAACATCAGGCAAGCAGCGGCTCCAGACAGTATCACAGTGCGCCTGCTCTGATGCTGCGCTGACAAACTAGCTGGTGTATTCACTTCCATCTTCAACGAGTCCTTGGCGAAGTCCGTGGTCCCCACGTGCTTCGAAAGATCCAGCATCGTCCCTGTGCCTAAGAACAATAAGCCATCGTGCCAGAATGACTACCGGCTGGTTGCATTGACTTTGGTGTTCATGAATGTGTTTTTAAAGGCTTTTGAAGAACGTCATCTCCTCCTCCATGCCTGACACCACAGACCCGCTCCAGTTCGCCTACTGTCACAACAGATTCACAGAGGAGGCCAACTCCCACATCCTGCACACCGCTCTCAGCCACGTGGACAAGAAAACGATGTGAGCTTGCTGTTTGTGGATTACAGTTCAGCGTTTAACATAATAGTCCCTGGTAGACTGTTCACAAAGCTGAGGGATCTAGGACTCAATAGCCATCTGTGTGCATGGTTGTTAGACTTTCTCCCTGGCAGATCTCAGGTGGTGAGGGTGGGAAGGTTTGTCTCCGACAGCATCACCACCAATATGGGAGTGCCACAAGGGTGCGTACTCTTCCCACTGCTGTACTCCCTTTACACTTCTGACTGTATGGCCACTCATGGTTCCAACACCATTGTGAAGTTTGCCGATGACACAGTAGTGTTGGGCCTCATATCCAAAAACAATGAGACAGCCTACATGGATGAAGTGAAGAATCTGGCATCATACTGTCAGGATAACTGAACGTTTGCAAGAACAAAGAGCTGGTGGCGGACATTAGAAGGAGACAGCAGCGAGACTATGTGCTCAGGACCGAAAAGCCCTTCAAGAGAGTGATCCGTGCAGCAGGAAGTTGCTGCAGGTCTGCTCTCATTTTCTTGCAGGACATTTATACCAGGAGATGTACGTCCAGAGCAGCACGGATCCTAAAGGGCTCGTCCCACCCCAGTAATGGACTGTTTCAACTTCTGCAATCAGGCAGAAGGTTCTGCACTATCATGGCCAAAACAGAGAGACTCAAGAGAAGCTTCTATCCTCTGGCCATTTGTCTCCTAAAGCAGAACATGCCACCCTCCCCTCATAGCATTGCCTTAACGAACTGATACAGCACCTCAGTGTGTCATATTCATTGTCATATTTTATATTTCATATTTATTGTCATATTTTATGTCTGTCATATTTCAAAGCTGTTCATTATTTATTATTACATTACATGCTGCTATACTGTACATGCTACTATACAGGTCCTTAATTCTGTTTACATAGGTGTGCTAATATTGCAGAATGCACTTTAATATCCCTCTGGCACATTGTACATATACAAATCTGTCAGAATGTTGCTTCATTATAACTTTTTATTCACTTAAAACACTCTAACTCAGCTTCCATGGGTTACCTTTACCTTGTTTAATTTGTTTTACCCTTATTTAGATTTGTTTTTAAATTTAAAAGTTGTACATATTTTGTAATATTGCACAGTCATAAAACAGGAGCTGTTCAGGATACACTTCACTGAGTGTTGTGCGTGTATAACTATGCATGTGACAAATAAAGAATCTTGAGTGATCTTGACTGATCTGTTGATCAAGACTGCTCTCCAGCAATGAGTGCATGAACAGCCACATTTATCAAGCAGATTGTTATTAACAGATCCAGATTCTCGGATTTCAATAGCCCTATGTTTACATTTGCAGTTTGAGAGCTTCCCCTGCTGGACTGGAAGACAGTGTCTGTGGCTCCCTTCCTGCAGGTCATGTGTAGTGTAAAGGGTCAGCTCGGACAGGATGTGGAGAAGCAGGGCATCAAACTACCAAAGAAATTTAATGACCCCAATGACAAGGTGAGTCACCTCAAGAACCTGTTAAATAGCTTTAAAAGTCCTAAATCATGGAAAATCTAATTGTTGCTGCTTTTGTGAAACAGAAGAGTTAGATGTGTTTCATAAACACTGTTCCAAAACATTCAGTCCAGCAAAAATAGCTCATTTTAAATGGACTCTTTTTTGCAATGTTCTGTTCTATTCTGTTCTATAAGGAGTTATAAGCAGTGTGGTTGGAGGGTTGGTCAGGGCTGCTTTTCAAATAAGTTAAAGGCAATCACTCGGGGCAGCCAATCAGAGCAAAGCTCATTTACATGTATAAATCTAAAAGGTTTTAAAAATCTGTTCCATTCAAGATAATAAAGAGAGGGTGGTCATGTAGAAATGAATTATGACCACACAAACATGTTGACCTCATGGAAGAAAAATACATGAAATGAAAAATGTAGGACAAGTATTTGCATATCATTTGCAAAGAACACACTACAGTCCACCTTCATTTACATATCAATTACATGAAATAGCACTAATTCAGATTGTTTTGATAGTGAGCCATTAAAAGGAGATTCATCATACTCAAGAAACACCCAGCCTGGTAGGTGGAGTTTCAGGTCAAGCAGGGAGGACAAGGCTGGTGACCTCTGTCTTAACTTGGATGGTACAACAGAAGTTCCCACCACTGCTAGAAATCTGGGAATCAACTTCGACTCTTATTTCAGGATCCCCTGCTCTAGAACTATCTTCTAACCTTCTGCTTCTCTGCTCTTCATCCCTTATTCATCCCTTCTTTGTCTCTTTATTGTCCCTTCAACATCATTTCATCATCCCTTCATTGTCTCCTCACCATCCTTTCATTATCCCTTCACCATCCATTCTTCACATCATTGTACCTTCACGGTCCCTTCATTGTCCCCTCGCCTTCCCTTCATCCCTTCATGGTCCAACACCATCACTTCATCATCCATTTATTATTTTTTCACCATCCCTTCACTATCCCATCATCATCCCTTCATGGTCCCTTCACTATTCCTTCATTGCCCGTTCACCATCTGTTTATCGCCTGCATTATTGTTCCTTCATTGTCCCTACACTGTTCCATCATAAAATATATATGTACTTTACCCATCTGCCCATCACCTCAGATCCCCACAGACCGGACCATGGTGGTGGGAGGTGTGACCGGAGGCGGAGATTGCTCGGATGTTCCAGGAGGTCCGCTGAAGAAGCGCCGGCAGCGCTATGTGGAGAAGGATGGCAAGTGTAACGTTCACCACGGCAATGTGCGAGAGACCTACCGCTACCTAACAGACATCTTCACCACATTGGTTGACCTGAAGTGGCGCTTCAACCTTTTAGTGTTCACGCTGGTCTACACCACTACATGGGTGTTCTTTGGCCTTATCTGGTGGTTGATTGCCTATGCCCGAGGTGACCTTGACCACGCAGATGATGGAGAGTGGACGCCGTGTGTCAACAACCTCAATGGCTTTGTCTCGGCCTTCCTCTTCTCCATTGAGACAGAGACAACAATCGGCTACGGCTACCGTGTGATCACAGAGAAGTGTCCGGAAGGTATCGTGCTGCTTCTGGTGCAGGCCATCCTGGGCTCCATTGTCAACGCCTTTATGGTGGGCTGCATGTTCGTGAAGATCTCGCAGCCCAAGAAACGTGCTGAGACACTCATGTTCTCGCAGAATGCCGTGATTTCTATGCGGGACAGTAAGCTCTGTCTGATGTTCCGTGTGGGAGACTTGCGCAATTCACACATCGTGGAGGCATCCATACGGGCCAAGCTGATCCGCTCCAAACAGACCAAAGAAGGAGAGTTCATCCCCCTCAACCAGACGGACATCAACGTGGGCTTTGACACAGGAGATGACCGGCTCTTCCTGGTGTCTCCACTCATCATCTGCCATGAATTTAATGAAAGCAGCCCCTTCTGGGAGATCTCTCAGGAGCAGCTGGCCAGGGAGGAGTTTGAGATAGTGGTCATTCTGGAGGGGATGGTGGAGGCCACAGGTGAGACAGCAGAGAATGTTAGTGTGTTCAGGTTATTAGTAGTATAAATGACTACTGTTCCAAAACACTTGCCCAGTCAGATATCTTCCCCTTCCCGGGTGTGTTTTACTCGTTGCTGTGTAGTTGGTATGGCAGAATGTCCACTGTTACGGCAGAAAGTGGACAGTACAACGGTAAGAGCAGCAAAAAACAATAGAATAAAGTTATACACAACAGTATATGCACACTACAAATAGTATAGACATTTGTGTGTAGCAAATACATGTATATATATATATATATATATATATATATATATGTACATATGTATGTATGTATATAACTAAACTAATAATTGTTCGCAGAAACCCCCACAAATTAGCAAAAACCGCAGATATCCTCCACATATTTTTTTTGCTTTTTTCGTGGCAATACATAATTTTTCATGCATTTCAGTGTTAAATTATTAGGAAAAATATAATGTACTAATTTTGTAACATAAATATTCACGTAAATTCAGCTACACTTCCATATAAAGTATAACTATACATTTTTTGGTACTGTGGAAAGAACACAAAGAAAGGGGATGACAGCTTAGCCACCATTCTCCTGTCGCTCATTCTGCAAAGAGGGCATCCTAGTACAGAGCTGGCCCTCTAGCTCAGCCTGTTCAGTTTCTTTCTGTCACCAGTGGAGATGCTGCTGCCCCAGCAGACCACATCGTAAAAGATGGCTGATGCCACTACAGTGCCATTAAAGGTCTTCAGGAGCACCCCTTGCACTCCAAAAGACTGGAGCCTCTGCAGCAGGTACAGCCTGCTCTGCCCTTTTTTGTACAGAGTATTTGTTTCGTGAGTCCAGTCCAGTTTATTGTTCAGGTGAACACTAAACTGGACTGGATGTTTGTGCCTGCGGAAGTCTACCACCAGGTCCTTGGTTTTTCCAGTGTTGATCTGGAGGTAGTTCTGCTGGCACCAGTCCACAAAGTCCCGAGTCAGTTCTGTATATTCCCTATCATCCCCATCAGTGATGAGGCCGACATTTGCAGAGTTGGTGGAGTTGTAGGAGAAGTCTGCAGTGTAGATAGCGAAGAGAAATGGAGCAAGAACCTCATGCACTGGCGTTTAATAGCCTGTTACCATGTGTTTTGTATTGTTCTTGTATTCACTGCAGTTGTGCCACTGAGTGCAGAACTGTAGTTTCAGAACAATGGTTTCAGGCTGGTAGATATAGAGACCATCTAGTTTATAAGGGTGTGTGACCAAAACTACAGCACTGTAGGCTTGTTTGCCAGTGTTGGTTTGACGCTTGTTAGGTCGTTAATTAGTTGCACAAAATGCAAAGGTTTTACAGCATCAGTTTCAGAGGTGAACATTCTAGGTCCCCCCCCCCCCCCCATTTAACACCATAATAACAAGAAAGCAGTTTTCACTACCCTGGTTGCTAACTTAGTTCTGAGGAAATGGACTACAAACATATTTACAGGAGCTGCATTAGTTTTCTAAAAAAACATATACTAATGTATAATATATTTATTTCTATGTTATATTTACTTTTTTGCCTTTGATTTAGACTCCGGGAACTAAAATGCAGAAAGCATTTAACAGCAAAAGCATACAAGAGGAACACATCTGACCTGATGGTCTGTTGCTCAGCTCTGCTCATTTGCAAAAATTTCAATTTTAGTTACATTGTAGCAGAATGAGTGATTTCCTGCCGCTTGTCGCAGTAGATGTGAGCACAGGGTTTGGCACAGGTGTGTGTGTGTGTGTGTGTATGTGTATGTAAATAACTGTGTGTATTCAATATATATTATAATTATGGCTTTGAATTCAACTGTAAGCTAACATGACGATACAAAGTGTGAATGTAAATGTGTGTGTGTTTGTGTGTGTATGTGTGTGCGTGTGTGCTCAGGGGTAGAGGTCAGGAGCTGATATGATCCAGTGGGAAGTGTTTCTGATTTTAATCTTCCTGTCACGTTTCCCGGCACTCACTTCAAATATTTGCGAGCAGAGCGAGTCGGCAGAGCAGTGACGCTGATGCCGATTGGAGCTGATCTAAAGGGCGACGCTGGCAGTTAAGCACACTTGTTATCTGCGCCTTTAGCAGGATTAGTGCCAAAATCTCCCTGGGAATCACTAATGAACCGCGGATGTGAAAACACTTGACAGGGCTGCTATTATCCTGCACTAATTGGCTCAGGTATTGTCCGGGTGCCAGGCTGTGAGTATGGCTGGAAGAGGGGGGCAGACAAAACCCACCCGGTGCCCATCCAGAGAGCAGCCTTGAAAAGATAATAATAATTTTATTTTTACACACCACTGTTCAAACACCTAGGATCTGTTTGTTAAAACCAAGCTGGTTTTAAGTGCAGTCGTGTGTGAACGTTTGTCGATGTGATGGGAATAAAAAAAACGTCAAATGTGACAAATGGGACACATTTATGATTTATAAACTCAGCATATATCAGCAAATATAGCTGAAGTTACAGAGCTTTTCCTTCAAAGTGCTGGTGAGTAACATGGAGAGTCAGCACAAGAGCATGAAGGGTGAAAATGAGGTTTCATGAGGCTTCATGACAGTTTCATGAGGGTTTCATGAGGGAGACAGCACGCTAGACTGCTGGGTCGGTGGCATTTGGGGGGTTAGAAGGCTCTACCACCGCTCTGAGACTCGAGCGAGGCCATCCAGGGCGACCAGGTCCCTGACATTGTGACTGCTGACTGGGAGGGCGACCAAGAGGACAGGGAGCCGGCCGCTCTGGCCAAGAACAATGGAATTCCTCAGTCAACTCCTGACTGTGGATGTCCCTGGCCGAGGCTAGCTATCGGTGTACCCGGTATGCAGGAGCCCCCTCAACCTCCATCACCACGGGAAGCAAAGGATTAACCTCTCCTTCATCCAGCGGGCCCAGAACTGCTGGACTGAGGAGAGACACATGCAATAGGGGGTTAATACGCATACCATGGGGGCAATTCGAGTTTAAATGAAACAGGGTTTACTTGCTTGTCTACGACAAAAGGAGTTTTCTACTGGGGAGTCCTGACCACAGGTCCTGTGTGAAGAGCCAGATCCAATCACCAGCTCAGTACTCCAGCACCTCTCTCCATCGCTGATCAGCTTGACTGTGTGGCAGTACACACTGAACAAGACCGAACTGCGTGTGCAACGTCTGTCTTGAGATTAGGCCACCAATACTAACAACTAATCACCTCGACCGTCTTCTGGACTCCTGGGTAGTGGGGGTCATGCGGGCCCACTCGATTACTCAAGCCCGTGGAGGCCCAGGCACGAACACCTTACCAGTCGGACATGTCCAGGGAATAGGATTCTAAGCGACACTATGCCAGTTTTGGAGTCAAGGTCCCACTGAATAGGGGCAGCGATAAGGGCTGCTGGGACAATCGGCTCTGACTCAGTGTTGTTTCCTGGTCTGTAGGTGATGTTAAAATGGAACTGGGTGAAAACCAAAGCCCAGCGTGCCTGTTGAGGGTTTAGACACTTGGCCTGCCAAATATACTCTAGGTTGCGGTGGTCTGTGAACACGGTGAAGGGGTGTCTCGCTCTCTACAACCAATGGTGCCACTTCTCTACCATGGCTTTGACCACAGGCAGTTCGCGGTTCCTGGTGTCATAGTTGCGCTCTGCATTGGATAGCTTCCTAGAGAAGAAGGTGCAGGGATGGAATTTTCCTGGGGTTCTGTGCCTCTGGGGACGGCTGAGGTGTCCACCTCGACCACAAAGGGTTTGGCTGGGTCAGGTAGTTTCAACACGGGGGCTGTTGTAAACAACCTCTTTATTTTCTGAAACGCTTCTCGGCCCCAGCCCATTATGTGTGACAGCCACGGAAGGGGGGAGATCCAGCCAGTTTTAACACAGGGGCTGTTGTAAACAACCTCTTTATTTTCTGAAATGCTTCTCGGCCCCAGCCCGTTATGTGCGACAGCCACGGAGGGTGAGAATCCAGCCACAGGACGTTCAGCCTCGCTGGTTACTTCTGTAGCACGAGAGTGAGAGAGAACGAAAGCAAAGTCTCAGGTTACTGGCCAGCCCGAGTGTCCGGAGAGGTGAAGCTGCAGAGCATGAGAGCACAAAGGGTGGAAATGAGGTTTTATGTGGGTTCATGAGGGTTTCATGAGGGAGACAGCATGCTAGACTACTGGGTCGGCTGTCCTTTTCTACTGGGGAGACACACGAGGAGAGAGACATGAGGATCAAAGGGGAAACACAAACAATCAAACTGAAACAAGGCTTAAATCACGGAGGATGAGACACAGCTGAAATCACTCGCTGGCACCTAGCAATGCAAATCTGCGCGCAAACTCATGCTCACTCGCTCACTCCAGTGACGAACTCCGCTGGGAGTGTGACGGAGGTGGCACGGACGTGACAATGACAACCATTCCAAGCCAGTGTCTATTAAATTGCTACATAAGCACCTTTTTCTGCTTCATGAGGTGCTGATTAGGTACCTGAATCAAATCTTATTGTATGAGGAAAAGTATAAAAAAACACTGCTGTAATCAGGACTCTCCTCCTGTGACCAGTTGGATGGCAAAACACTACTAGAAGTACATTAAAGATAATTATTGTCATTTTGTCTACAAGTCAACAAGAGATTTGTCTGAATTATTCAAGTTCTGTAAACACTGCATCATTTCTCTTATTTTGATGTATTGTTGTTTTTTAAAATTGAATATTTATTATATAACATATTTGTAATTAAATATTCATCTTAAATACAGCTTAAAGTGCTGATGTAATGTAAATGAGGAGCAGTGTAAACAGTGTGAGCCAAAAAAACAAATTTAATTAGAATAACATGACGCACAGAAGCTGAGATTAGTAACACAAATCTCTCTCTGTCTTTCCTGTTCTCAGAGTCATTATTGGTCGAGAGCGGGAGGCTGTGATGGAGTTAATTGAATGTTTCTTTTGTACCGTTTCCATGATTTTTTCTCTTTTCTTTTCACCCTTGTTAGTCAAGGTCATCCTGCTTCTCCCGGTCAGTCAGAGCCCCAGAAAAGCTGTAATTAGAAAAGAGATCAGTAAATAGAAAAAGTCTTTCTGGTGTGGATGTTTTTGCCAGAGGAAATGAGCAAAACCGGTCATTTCAAAGTACGGATGCGTAATGGGGTTGTTCTTCATGCTCACCGTGATGTAGTATTAAGAATGCTGGTGATGTCCTATAATACTCTATAATATTCATATTATCCAAATTCTGCAGTGTCAGTTATTTCACTAATATGCAGCCTGTAATGCTCTGTTGTGATCTATAATGCTATTTAATGCTTATAAGATTCACACAGACATTCTGCCAAAGTCTAATATACTACAAAAAGCATAGGAGGACATATATCCTCTATTGTCTCATGTAAAAGTGCTTTTTAATGTTCATATAATCCACACAGTCATTCTGACAAACTTTAGTGCATTATAGGAAGTGCAGACTGTGTGCAAGTAGTGCAGGCTTTATAATGCTTTATAATATTAATATGATCCTTTGGGTCATTCTGACAAACTGTAATACACTACAGAACAATAGGGGTGATATGACTTCTACCGTTTCATTAAAGATTGCTTTATAATGTATTATAATATTAAAATGATTCACAACATCATTCTGACAATGTGCAATGCACTGAAATTGGCACAGGGGCCGATATATCATCGTGAAGGTGGGGAACTCAGGTCACCTTCACGGGCCTGCTATTGCTGGTCCCCCGTGCCAAATTGTCCTCAACTGGTTTCAGCTCCACTCGGGCCCTACCCCAAGTTGGGGCAACTGCTGCTTAAAGCTTGTTGCTCCTGATCCTGCTGTTTATGGACTACAGACTCTCAGTCACTCTTCCAACAAAATTTACTTCTATGGACACCAACTCTGTTAGCCGTAGATGGCCTGTCAATAATCTTGTTCATGAAGGCCTTCTGTTGTTATTAATCTCCATAGAGATTCTCGTTCCTTTCTCTCTGGGTCGACCTGAGAAGGATGGGTTCCCCTTTTGAGTCTTGGTTCCTCCTGAGGTTTCTTCCTCCAGCTGATGGAGTTTTTCCTCGCCTCTGTCGCCATTGGCTTCCTCACTAGGGGATCGGACCTGGACTCTGTAAAGCTGCTTTGTGACAACTTGGTTGTAAAAAGTGCTATATAAATATGATTGAATTGCATTGATTTGAAATAGTGCTCTATAATATTCATAATATCCACACTGTTAGTCTGACAGGCTGTAATATCCTATTGACAGACTGTAATATCCAGTGCTGAATGACGCTGGTGTTTTGAACTACAGCAGTTGAGATGGATGAGAGAAGTTGACTCTGCCCCCTTTTCCCCAAGCATGGTCTGTCAGATCCATAAACACACTGTTGTCTGTGTGATTCAGTGTCTCACACATATAAACATCCTTCATCACAAACTGTTTCTGCAACAGGAATCTGAATGTTAATGATTTTTACATATCTACACTTAGGGTGGATGAAAGAGGGAGATAAATAAAAAAAGAGATAAAAAATGGCAAAACAAAGAGAAAAAATGGCAAAAACCAAAAAAAGGAGGGTTGGGGTAGGACAGCAGACAAGAGAGATCATGATCACTAGACAGAGATGACAGAAAAAGAAAGAAGGAGAGAAAGAAAGAGCAACGAGAGAAAGAGGTAGGGGCTTGAAAGAAAAAGAGACTGGAGAGAAAGATAGAGAGACTATAGAGAGGTGTTCATGTGCTTTGTGTGGTGAGTGTTTTCTGTGTGTGGGGGGGGGGTGTGTATGGAGAATCTGAACTGTAACTGATGTGACTTTAAAGTTAAGCAGGACATGAAAATGCGCATCTTCTATTTATAGCACAGCCATGCACATAATTAACATTGTGTTTGTATGTGTGTGTGTATCATTCAGAAATCATTAGTCACTTGTTTAAGGCCAAACAGGCCTCAAAGGTAACATTATTTACAGCGTGGGGTGTGGAGTGTATAGAGCTGAAGGAACTACATTACATGTATGGTATTTGACAATTTCATCCAAAGCAACTCCCATTCCCTAGCTACAGGGAACAGTCTCCCTGGAGCCACTTGGGGTTAAGGACCCAGTGGTGGTATACTGAAGGTAGGATTCGAACCCATGACCTTTTGGTCCAGAGTCAAGTATCCTACCCACTAAGCCCCTGAAGGAGTATGTGTAGTGTGTGTGTAATGTGTGAGGAGTGTGAAGTGTGTAGTGTGTGTTGAGGCTCCTCAGTCCACTCTCATTAGTGACAGCAGGGTTATAGCATCCTTGTTCTGCTTGGGTCTCTGAGGACATTTACCATCAGTATTCTGACTTGGACCCACTTTCATCTTTGGGAAAAATAAGTTATGTTTTTATAAATTAAATAAAGATTCCAAAACTGATATTTTATCATTGTTATATTTTAACATCACTGTATTCGTCTGCGACACATATCCATTCAATGCCTTTTTAAAATAAAAAAAATAAAATATATATATAATTTTTTTTTTTTGCAAATGTATAATAATAATTGCTCCTTATTTAAAATGGCACGGTTACAGAGAGTGAACTTAATTTGAAGAGAAGTTTAATGTACAAAGATAGAGTTCAAAATTCAGTCCAATCCACCAGTCCTAGAGAAGTCACAATTAAACAGGCTGAGTCGATTCATGTATATGCAAACTGGCAAACAGAACAGTCACTGGGATTAAGCAAGGCCACACAGTTAATCCACAGGGTAATTCAAATGCAAAATCCAAACACGAACACGAACACCAATGTGTTGTAACATTCGTGTTTAAATAGAGAAAGGTTCTGAGCGCGTGCATGAGGGAGTGACCAAGGGGCGGAGCTAAAACTCAGGGGAATGCGATCTATAGGATGAACATGGGGGTGTGTTTATTGATGTTGTGACCAAGGGGTGTGGGTCCGGAGAAAGCGATCCCCTCCCAATTCACCAGATATTCCAGCCTATGCCCTCGCCAGCGGACATCAGAGATGTTCACAAGTCATTTTTTATGACATTTAGCACAATTTTCACACATTTAGAGCTAAATGTGGTAAGAACTACGTTGCGCTCTAAATCTAAATGCTGCACTTTTACAAATGGCGACTCTAAATGTGGGATTTTAATGTAGCACTTTTACAAAGGGCGAGATATGCTAATTGGCCACGCCCCGTGATTACAATTGGCTGTTACTTAGAAGGAGGCTGGACTGGGTGCTGTGATATCCCCTCACCAACATGGAGGATTTGCCTTAAATGATCTAAATGTTAAATATTAAAAATATATCTTGCACTCTAAATGTGAAACTTCACAGATAGGGCTCAGTGAGACCATTCCAACAACCCCTTGTTTGCCATAATAGCCCTCGGAGATTCGGAGTTATTAGCCGAAAACCATTCACCTCGGACAAAAGTATGGGACAACGGAGTGAGGTAAACGGTTTTCGGCTAATGACTCCGGATTATGGCAAACGAGAGGTCGTTGGAAAGAGTGCGAGATATAAATAAATAATTCCATGAAATGAACATTGTTTACGAGTTATGACTCACGAGTCACAAACACCCAAGTCTGAGTCAAGTCTCAAGTCATTGAGGGCAAGTCTCAAGACAAGTCACAAGTCTTTGTTTGTGCAGCTTAAGTGTGACTCGAGTCCGAGTCTCAGACTTGAGTCCCCATCTCTGGCGGACATCAAGGAGTCGGCGAATGGTGTAGGCAGGCATACCATTGATCAACCGTGTTTGGCGCGGGCCGACTGATATGCAGGGAGAGGGGAACAGCCTGACACAAAGTTCGTAAAGACATGGCATCAGGGTCTCCTTGGAATGGGCAAGGGAAGCCTTGAGGATGTTGGTGGCTGCTTTTGTAGGCCGCACAGACAACACAGGCAGCCACATACTTGCCGATATTGTCCTAGATGGTGGGCCACCAGAAATATCTCCTGAAGTTTTCCAAGGTTCTGGCTCTGCAAGGGTGTCCAGCTAAAATGGCATTGTGTGCACTTGGGAGCAGAGATTGGAGGGGACATATTCCAAGCTATCGGGGGTATCCAGGGGGTAGTGACCATGGGGGAGTGACCATGGGGTGGAGCTAAAACTCAGGGGAACGCGATCTATAGGATGAACATGGGGCTGTGTTTAACTTGCCAGGGCTACTACACAGGATGCAGGAAGAATCGTCTCTGGGGTGGGGTCTGTTTGGTCATCAGAGAATAGCCGAGAGAGTGCGTCTGGTTTAGCGCTTGGTTCCCTACCTGAAAGACGAGCTTGACGGCCTCAAGCTCCACGTGACACTGGAGGGCATGATTCAGCTCAGCTTCCATGTGGACCTTCACATCAGCTGAGCTCTCTCTGTGGCCCCAGCCAGCCGCTCAGCTCTCTCTGTGGCCCCAGCCAGCCGCTCAGCTCCCCCTGTGGTCCCAGCCAGCCGCTCAGCTCCCCCGTGGCTCTAGCCTGCAGCTTTCCCCCCGTGGCTCCAGCCTGCAGCTCATCCTCAAAGGCTCCAGCACCGGTTCCCGCACCAGTCTCCCAAGCTGCGGCCCCTGAACCGGTTCCCGCACCAGTCTCCCAAGCTGAGGCCCCTGCACCAGTTCCCACACCGGTCTCCCAAGCTACACCCCCTGCGCCAGTTCCCACATTGGCCTCCCAAGCTGAGGCCCCTGCACCGGTTCCCACACCGGTCTCCCAAGCTGCGCCCCCTGCGCCAGTTCCCACATTGGCCTCCCAAGCTGCGGCCTCTGCATTGGTTCCTGCACTGGCCTCCTAAGCTCCTGCACCGGTTTCTGCACCGGCCTCCCAAGCTCCTGCACCGAGTTCCGCACCTGGCCTCCCAAGCTGCGACCCTTGCACCTGAAGCCGTTTCTCCCTCCTGGCCTCTGTTCCTGCATAGGGGTCACTGCCTTCACCACCTCTTCTGCTGCCTTGGAGGGGGGCGTTAGTGTTCCTGCATCCTCTCCCCCACCACTGTTGTGTGGGCCAGGAGGCCCGTTTAGGTATCCCAGAGTGGCGCCATTGGGGGGGGTGGTCCTGTCAAGATTCCAGTTCATGGCCGCTAGAGGCCGTCCTCGGACTTCTCTTTTGCTCCTTTTGTGGGATTTCAGCAGGCTAAAGTTTAAGCACTGATTGTTTCCCTCTTATTGGTCTTTTGTTCATGCACCTCCCTATTTAAGTTTCCCCTGTGTTATTCCATGTTATCAGTACTCCCTCACCTAAACCTGGTCTTTGTCCTCTTCCTCAATTCATCTCATTTCTGTTTTTCGTGTCCTGGCCCTGGTTTCTGTTCTGTGTTGTAAATAAATCATCTTCATATGGAAGTCTGTGCCTGTGCCTCTACTTCTCTGTCTGGACATGGCCATTCGTGACAGAACCTGTGGGTGTGTTTGTTGCTGTTGTGACGAGGGGGTGTGGCTCACGCTCATTCAGGCTGGTCTATGGAAGGACACACTGGCAGGACTCAGTTCTGAGTAATAAAGTTTCTTTTAATGGCAAAACCATTTCAAAAACAACTTCAGAGGACCTTCTCTCTGAATAAACTCAAACATAAACATTGAAGAGGGATCTTGCCACTGAACCCTCTTCTCTCTGTCTTTACTGTCACACTGAATATGATGCTTAGTGCTCCACACTCTGTGGATTCCCCGCGAATGTGTCTGTCACAGACGTGACAGTACCCCCTTCCCTGTGGGGGTGGTGGTTTCAATCTCCCCAACCTCCAACAGACCGGTCACAGCGGGTTTCAAAAAAGACACATGACAAATGGTTTTGTGGGATCCAGATGTTTCAACACCGGAGCGGTTGTGAAACGCCCCTTTAATGTTTCAAAAGCCGCTTTGGTGGCTAGCATCATCCGAATGTGCTTCGGCTTCCCCTTAAGAAGGCCCGCAAATAAACCTTTGATAGAAATTGGCAAAGCCCAAGAACCTCTGCAGCTCCTTTACTCTGGAACTCTTTCTCTGCCTTCACGTACAACTCGTGTTGGAGCAGGCGATGAAGGACCACATGCGCTATGTGTTCTATGAGGTTTTTTGAATAGATAAGCATATCATCTAAATAAACAATAACAAATCTTTGTAAGAAATCTCTGAAGACATCATTCATGAACGCTTGAAAACAAGCAGGAGCGGATGCCAGGCCACAGGGCATTACTAAATAATGATAGTGCTGAACGCCGTTTTCCTCTTGTCACCTGCCCTTATACGCACAAGATTGTCCGTAGGTTGAGCTTGGTAAAGATGCTCACCCCACGGAGCTGTTCAGTGGCCAGGGGGATGAGAGGAAGGGGATGCGTATATCTTTCTGTGACAGCGATAAACCCTCTGTAATCTATGCAGGGTCTTAAGCCCCTGTCCTTCTCGATAAAGAAGAAGCTGGCCGACGCAGGAGACCGGGATTTTACCATATAGCCCTGCTGGAGCACTTCAGAGATGTATTCCTCCATCGCTTTCATCTCTTTCTCCGAAAGCGGATACACTCTCAAGCGGGGTGGTTCTATCCCTGGCAGGAGGTCTATAGCACAATCCCAAGGTTGATGCAGAGGGAGACGAGCGGCTCTAGACGCACTAAACACCTCTGCGAGACTGAGATACTGCGAAGGAATCTGGGTGGGGACCTGTGCCTTAGGGCTCTCTATAGACGTGGTTCCCAACATTGTGGCTGCTCTATGCTTCCCACAGCAAGGACCCCATTGTAACACCTTCGCAGTATTCCAGTCAAGCGTGGGACTATGACGCCTTAACCAAGGCAAACCTAGTATCAGGAGGGGAATGGAGTGTTCTAACACAGAGAACTTAATGGCTTCTATGTGCCCTGGTTCGATCTTAAGCTTTACAGTCTGCATCTCGCAGCTGCCTGATCTCCCCAATACTAGGTGCCCGTCTATAGCACGCACTGGGATCGCATCAGGCAGCTTCTCCACCAGGAGCCCAAATGACACGACCATGACTCTGGACATAAAGTTGCCGGCCAACCCTGAATCTATAAGTGCAGAAACAGACACAGATTTGTTAGAATAATACAGTATCACCTTTAACTCATATTGTCCATTTCTAGTAGGATTTAAAGTCAAAGAAGGTTCGACCTTGGACGGTAGGAGAGGACAGGAGGCCAGAAAATGTCCAGCACCCCCACAGTACATGCACAGGCCCTCCGATCTTCTTCTCCGCTCCTGAGGTGTCAGTGCCTGACTGCCCAGCTCAATGGGCTCAAGCATACTGGTGTCCGGTGCTGACGTCAGCTGTGTTGGGGCCTTGTTCCCCAGTTTGATGCTCCTGGAACTGACAGCAGGACCTTTTGCCCGTTTGTGCTGATCCAACCTGATGGGTAAGTGGATCAGCTGGTCCAGCATCAGGCCTTCGTCTCTGCACGCTATCTCCGTCTGCAGATCTGGGTTCAGTCCCTTCACACCGCAACTAAGGCGGGCTCATTCCATCCGCTTTCTGCAGCCAAAATTCTGAAGTTCACAGAGAAGTCAGCCACTGAGTCACATCTTTGTCTCAACTGCAGAAGTGTGGCGCTGCTGGATTGGCCATGGTCCGAAAAATTGAAGGCAGCCTTGAACTTGGTTCTAAAGTTCAGATAGTTTAGAGCCCTGTCTCCCTCTGCTGCCCATACCGCGATCGCCCAGTCCAGAGCTCTCCCTGTCAGGCGCTGCGTCAAAAAGGAGACCTTTTGAGCCTCTGTGATTTCAGGATACGCTGGGAAGTATAAATCGCACGCTAAAAGTAAGCTCCTGCAGGCAGCAGGATACCCCCCATAGCGCTCTGGTAGGGAAGCGTGCCGTGGACCTTTTGCAAAAGAGGCACTTCAGAGGACCTTCTGTCTGAATAAACTCAAACATAAACATTGAAGAGGGATCTGCTCAAGGAGTCAAGTCTGTAAACATAAGAGGGGACAGATTCACAGACACTGATTCATTTGAATCCCGAGTCCGAGCCCAGACCTCCCGTTGAAAACCCAGTCTTTGCATGCCCAGACCTTCCAAGATTGAGTTGGGTGAACACGCACTGATTCTGGGGCATGGCCAGCCTATAAACCCCTCCATACACACACACGGCCAATCATACGACATGTTTAATTACACCAATTACAAATACAACATGAAACTAACACAGCACAGGTGGACTTGTTGTTTGGCACCTAGCAACCCAGTAATTGAGCTCATGAAGCCCTATTACTCACACCTGGGTTGTCTAGATGCCAAACCACTATACACACAGCACGACTGACGTCACCTGACTAGTCCAGAGCCATAATCCCCCTAATATTCAGGCGAGAGGCTCCGTTGGGGGCGTGACCAAGCGGGTACAGACGTGACACACTCCAGGGAACATTATCTATAGGATGAACGTAGAGGTGTGATTGGATTTGTGACATAAAATCAAAAAGTGAAAATTTGGTTCCTTATTTTAAAAACATTCCTTATTTAACACTAACAAATAAAACATCTCAAACTTCTAAAAAATTAAAATGATAATCTCTGTTATAACACTATTTTCTTCTAACACCCCTGGGTTTTCTAATAATATACTAGCACTGCTTAATATTATACTCAGACATATGAAGCTTGTAAAAGACATTTATTGAATCTATAGCTATAGTTCCTTGAGACTGGACTTATCATCGCAAAAAATATTTTTTGAATATTTTTTCTATTTTTAATTTTGTTTAGTTCCATTCCCTTGCTTGCAGGTGACCTCAGTATTTTCCAGTCTTTTTTCTTGGTAGAATTGGAAGAGAATGAAGTGGCCAGGCTCCTCCTAAACTGGCTCTGATTTCCCAGGTGAAATATATTCGCCCCGGAGTTCTCAGAATTCTCACCTCAGAATGTCAGTTGTCACGGTGAATTTCACTGGACTGAATGCAATTTTGGGGTTGAAATGTTGTCAGCAGATTATTTATCATGTTTGCGCCTCTATGGGTATAATGACTGGACCCCTCATCGCTGCAGAACAGCTCTGTACATAACTGTTAGATTTAATAAATGGCAGAGCTAATCCAAGAACAGCACTAAGAGTCCACACTCCAACCCCTGCACACACACTCTCACTAATACACTCTCCACACACACTCTACATACACTCCCTCAGCCATACACACTCTACACACACTCTTCCCACACTCCCTCAGCCATACACACACTACACACACTCCATGCACTCTCTACACAGACTCCAGCAGCCATACAAATGGTATACACACTCTACACACACTCCCTTAGCCATACACCATCTACACACTTCCCACACACACTTTACACACACTCCATCAGCCATGCACATGCTTTAAACACTCTGTACACACTCTACACAAACTCCTTCACCAATATGTATTCTATGCACACTCCACACACACTCTATACACGCTCCCTCGGCCATAAGTGCTCTACACACACTCCATACACACTTTATAAGCTGTACACATTCCGTCACTACACATGCTACACACACACACACTCCCCTAGCCATACATACTCTACACAAACACTCTGTACACATTCCCTCAGCCATAAAATCTCTACACATACACCCTCAACCATACACATTCCACACACATCTTCTGTACACTCTCTATCAGAGGTTGATTACCTACCCAGCTCCCTTTCTCTCGCTCTCTCCTGCTGAACACTCCAGTACTGTCAGCAATTCACACACTCCTACATGTCACACCACATCCAACCACCTTATACTTTATTCCTCATAATTCCTTTATATAATACCTTTTATTGTCTGAATTATCATTTGGTATTTTAACCCTGTTCTGTCTATTTTACTGTAATTTTGTTAATAAAAGGCCATCACTCTCTCTTTATATATTGAATGTTATTCAATAATCTTAATAACCATGATAATAATAATAATAATAAGAAGAAGAACAACAACAACAACAATAACAGTAATAATGTTATGTCTCTGTGTTCTTTTTGTCTTTCATTCTCTTTCCTCTCTACACACTCTCTCCTTCTCTTTCTCCCCCTCCCCCTCTTCCTTCTCCCCCACACCCCTCGCTCTCTCTCTCTCGCTGTAGGGATGACCTGTCAGGCCCGTAGTTCGTATCTGGGCTCAGAGGTTCTTTGGGGCGAGCGCTTCACGCCGGTTCTGTCTCTTGAGGAGGGCTTTTACGAGGTTGATTACGACACGTTTCACCAAACGTACCCCACTCCCACACCCACATGTTCTGCACGTGAGCTTGCCGAACTTGCCAAGAAAGGTGAGGCCATCCCCCTGCCCCCGCTTTCACCTCCGGCTAGTGGCAGGGGCACGCCCAGTCCGGTGGAGGAGGGGCAGGACGGCGGAGAGAATGGAGAAGAAGAGAACGTTAGCAACGGAGACGTGAACAAAATGGACTCTGACCATCAGTGTGGAGGCGAGCTACCATACTGACCGGATGCCCCTCTGCTGGGTCGGGAGGGACAGATAAAATGAGGGATTAAGTGGTTACAATATTAGAGAAATATTAATGAACCTCATGCCAAGCATTATCGATCAGCTGGGACATGTTCAGGGTCTAAAGTCTGCTTGTTTAGCTTTAGTGCTGGAGCTACGAGGCTAATGTAGCTAACAAGTAATGGAAGCATATAGTTCACCAGTTAGCATTGTGCTAACTGCCTGCCTGAATCATCACATTAGTTGTCCAGATTCTCATCTGAATTTTCCATTTTACTTTAAGTGGTGCTGAAGCGCTGTGACACAGTCGAGCAGCATCCATACAGAGTTCCAGAAAACAACTGTGCAAGCTTTAGTACCCATCAAATATTAGTCTCCAGTTACAGAGGAGGAGAGCTTGCCAGGCTTTTCCATTATTTAAGATATGTTCCTACAGACAAAAACAAAGCCAATGTGTTCTAAATTCTTGGTGTTCTAGGTTGTTAGGGAAGTCCATCTACCCATCATCTGAACCTCTTATCCTAACCAGGGTTTGGGGGTGCTTGAACCTGTTACAGCACTCATAGGGCAAAAGGCAGAGAAACACCCTGGACAAGTTACCAAACCATTGGAGGACGGACACACACACACCTAGGGCCAATTTAGCATCTCCAGTCCATCTGACATGTAGGTCTTTGGACAGTGGGAAAACTTAAGCTTCTAGGAAAATGCAATAAAAACAACAATACAACAGAAATGATATTTTGCCAAATAAATGTCGCAAAACGCAAATGACACCCAGCCAGTCGATGGGACCACCCCATGTGGCTGTTGGGGCTCTGTCTTCATATTCCTGGGTTTATGCTCCTATGGTTGTGAAACCAGTTGTCCATTCCATCTGCAGGGCTACTTCTGTACCAGGATAGTTTTTAACCAAATATAATAAAGGTCCTGGTGTCTTTGTAGGCAACCCAGGTGTTCAAAATTGTTTTACAGGACATGTCTATTTAAAGAAATACTCTTTACCTACATATAATGTGTGGGATTTCAAATGCTATCATATTGGAGGAAACCAGGGGAACCCTGAAACTCACACAGACATGGGAGAATGTACACACTCCACAAAAAAAAAGAACCTTGCCTGCCCCAAACGGGAATCAAACCCAGGACCGTCTCGCTGTGAGGCAACGGTGCCATCCATTGCACTTGTTAGGGAAATGCGTAATAGCCATGAGCAGTGGAGAGCAATCACACTTCACATTCTCTCATAAAAATGAATCCTAGTTATTATTTTTTTTAATTATATTTTTATTTTTATTATTATTATTATTCCTGCTGCTGTAATCATACTCTATACTTTATATTACAGTGTACCTGCGTGAATGCATGAAAATGTATATATTGCCCCAAAAAAAGCAAAAACAATGCAGAGGATATTTGTGGTCTCTGTGAATTTGCAGGGTTTTCCACAAACTATTATTAGTTAGGTACTAAGAAACTATCTGCCAACGACTGAGGCCCTAAACCGCGACTTCGCGTCCTCAGTCATTCACAGATATTTTTTTTTGTTTTTGTTCTTGGTAATATCTTCCGCATTTTTTTTTTTGTGGCTTTTTTCATGGCAATACAGTAAACCCCCGCTTATCATGGGGATTACGGTCCAAGAGCACCCACGTATAGTGAAATACCGCGATATTGTGATGTGGTAAAATAAATGCATAAAAATGGCTATTTTTCTAGAATAAACCCTAAATATGCGCCCAAATATGCTCCAAAAACACTTTAATTTCATTTAAAAATCAGCTCAATACATTACCCTTAAAGAAAATGTAAAGGTAAATCCGTATCCGTATGGTACAGTTTACACTGAACTCCTGCAGTGCTAGGATGTAAATACAGATGTTACCCCTGTATAGACTGCACTGTAATTCATACACATTCATACACGTTTTCTTTGGTATGCGGTGTCGTTTTCTTTAGTATAAGCAGGTTAAATCCAGTAATAAATTAATTTAGTTTACAGTAATAAAAATACAGCACTTTAAGAAGAACAAAACGAAAAACACGAGAACGCTCCACGGGGGAAGTTCTGGACAGCAGCTGCGTCAAAGGGCAGCAGCCAATCGGCAGCAAGGAGAAATAAATAGCGTTCTCAGATTGGCTACTTTCAAACCTCCCGCCTCTGAGTACAGCGGTATTTCATCATCCCAAGACGTGCTTTCTTTGTGTTCTCTCATCAGTACCAAAACATTTATAGTTATTTTTTATATGGAAAAGTAGCTGAATTTGCGTTATTTTTGTTCCAAAATTAGTAAGTGATATTTTTCTAAATAATTTAGCCCTAAAATGCATGGAAAATTATATATTGTCACATCCGGGCCTCGTTCGCCATGCACCCTCGTCTTCGTGCCGTGGTGCTTAGCAACCTAGCACGAGGACGAGGGGGCATGGCGGGCCAAGCCCAGACGTCACAAAAGCAAAAACAGTTATTAGTTTGGTTCTCAGAAATATTCGCGAGGGACTGAAACTGTGACTGCTGATCCGCATTAGAGTGGGGGTTTACTATATATAATTTTTCATGCATTTTAGCGCTAAATTATTAAGAAAAATATAATTTACCAATTTTGTAACATAGATATTAACATAAATTCAGCTACATTTCCATCTAAAATATAACGAAATTTTTTATTTCTGTTGAGAGAACACAAATCAACCGTATAAGAAAACAGGTCTTGGGATGGTGAAATACCCCTGTACTCAGAGGTGGGATGTTTGAAAGTAGCCAGTACGAGAGAAATATTCTTTTTTCCTTGCTGCTGATTGGCTGCTGCCCTGTGATGCATCTCTGTTAGATGTAGCCCCACAATCCCGCCTCATGACAGTTTGGGGGCAGCTGGTTGTCTAGTGGTTAGGGTGTTTGCCCTGTGATTGGGAAGTCAGGGGTTTGATTCCCAAGGCTGCTAAGCACCCTTGAGGTACCATCCTGGCTGCCCGTTACTTCACCTGGTAAATGGGTTAAATGCAGAGGAAGAATTTTGTGCTGTTCTCACTGTGTGCTGTGGTGTGTTCACATATGTCATAATGGTCAATTTCACTTTTAAATGAAATTTAAGTGTTTTGGGAGCATATGTTGGGGCATTTTTTTATGGTTTAGACTGTAAAAAATGGGCATTTATAGGCATTTTTTTTACCACATCACAAATTCACAATTTTTCACAATTCGTGGGTGCTCTTGGAATGTAACCCCTGCAAATTTTGGGGGTTGACTGTATTGAGGAGTTTTTGTCTTGGGGGGCCTGGCTTGTCCTCACTTAGTAGCCTGGAGGTTGAAAATTATTAAATATGGCCCCTTGACAGCATCATCATCATCCTGGTATGTGCCCTGCTGCTTCAGTTCTAAAGAAAACATGAACAAATCTCAACTTATTGAAGTTTTGGTGAAAGTTTTTTCGTTCCACCATTGCTTTAGGAGGAAGGTCCTTAAGTCTGGTGGTCTGATGTATATGTGCACTGAGGCTTATTCTGCATTTTAATGTCACAGTTTCAAAATCAAAACAAAATACACATAGGTCTAGACTGTATTTGTGACATTGGAGGCCACAGCTCTCTCCTGCAGCCACTAGAGTGGTTATTGTGATTAGCTTCACCTGTCTGACATCATGGGTGATTGATTTGGGTATTTAAACCCTCTCCTTTCTCCTTTCTTCTGATTATTTCACAAGACTTCCAAGACAATCTCTGGAGTTTAGGCTCAGATGCTGTTTTAGGCTTAGTTAACTAATTAACTTTTTTAGAATACATGTTTCGTGGTATTATATGTGTAAAAACCTTAAGCATGTATTTTTAAACATTGTTTAATTTAGGCATTGTCAATGTCGTTCACGTCTCGTCCTTAATGTTCACGCGTTGTGTTGTGCTTGTACAATTGCTTTGTTAGGTTTTAAATATATCATCATGGGCTTGAAGCCTAACAGCAGCTCGTCAGTCATGTGTGAAGCTCAGCTGTTTGGCCCTCAGTCTGTGTAATATGCTTTTACATGCACAACATTAAAACACAGAACACACACACACACACACACACACACATGCAAGTTGGATTTATTTACTGAGACACCATTCTTATTACTGTGACATCCCCAGTCAGTGGCCACCAGAGGCCGCTGTGGTTTAAGTTTTGGACTTCAGGACTTTTACGTTAAAACTGGGGTTATTATTGTTTTATTTCCTTCGGCTGCTTTGTGTTAGGTTAATGAGGTACTGAGAGTGTCCATGGTTTACTAAGAGTATTTATGTTCCACTGTTTCTGAGTTTAGTTGTCCGTTCTCCCTCACGCTACCCTTGGTTTTGTTTTCATTCAGGATTCACTCTGTTAGTATTCTTGGGCCATCGAGCCTCCTTTTGTTTTTGTATCTTGGTTATAAATAAATAAGCAAGTATGGAAGTCTGCGCCTGTGCCTCTTTCCTGAGCGAGCAAAGCCCGGAAGTGACAGAAGAACGGACCTTAAGCCAAAGCACAGCAGACTTTGCCACGGGTCTGTGGGAACGCGTGGCCAGCTTGGTGAATGGAACACGCTGGCCCTGGCAGGTGGAGGAACTGAACAGGACGAGTCGGTACACCCCACAGAAGCTGCTGGGGTACATTAGCTCGGAGGACAAGGGCGAAATTTACAGCTGGAGTGGCCGACTGGAGGACAAAACGACAATTTTGGCTCCGGAGATTTTCGCGGACCTCTGTGTATCCAAACGGGCTAAGAGGCGTAGGGGTTCGCGAAACCTCTGGATCCGCGCTTCCGATCAGCTACTCCCAGTGTCTCTGAAGTCCTCCCGGGCTAGTCCCCACATGCGCAGCACCGACTCGTTCAGCAGCACCGACTCGAAGTGAGTCCCTGCCGGTCCAGCGGGTCCCACCTGCATGTAGTGCAGACCCACAGACCCGTGGCGGAGCCAAGATGGCGGCTCCCACAGCGGCTGAGAGGGTGAAGGGGCTTCGGCCGTAGCCCACATCCACCACTGGGCAACCTGGCAAGCTGCTCCAGGAGGCTGAGCGGCCAAGCACTCAGTCCACCACAGACTCAGGGGAGGTTCAGCGGAGTGTCGGGGAACTACAGGCCCAATTGGATTGGCTCGAGAGCCCTTCCCTATGTACGGGGCAAGGCCCCCTTTAGTCAGAGCTTCCCTTGGGGGCCCCCTCCAAGGTGTGGCACCTATTCCTGGGGCCCCGGTTCCAGCCAGGGGACCTGTTCCTGAGGCCCCGGTTCCAGTTCCTGTGGCCCCGGTTCCTTTATAGCTTTATTAGCAATAGTTCCAACTAGAGCTGCACAATATGGAGAAAATATCACATTTAATGGTGAAATTGAGACTTTTGTTGGATTACATGAAGACCTCGATTCATCAGAACACCCAGTAACTCACCTGGAGCTGTGATTGGTCATCCTGCAGTACCATCTGAAGAGTGTCTGATTGGCAACTGTTTAATTTTTTAGCATCCCAACAATGATCTCAAACACACTCTCAATGGAGTCAAAGCATCTCGAAAGAAAAAAACCCAGAGGTGTATTGGCCTCCCCAAAGCCAAAAAACATTATTGAAGTAGTATAGGATCATCTCAATGGCAAACAGAACAAAGACGAGTTTTGGAATGTCCTTTAAGAAGCCTGGAAAACTGTTACTGAAGACACTTAAAGAAATGACTGGAAAGCTTGTCTTAGAGAGTTTCATCAGTGAACGGTGATCATGATGATCAGCACAAATACTGACTGGTTAGAATTAAACAAAGTCTGTTTGTGTTCCTGCTGTATTTATATGTGTGTTCATACATGTTGCAGTAAATGATTGTATCGACCTACTGTCTCATTTCCCTATAGAATATAAAGTTTTTAAACGGTCGATGCTGGACTGGATCAGTGGAGGCACCGGAGCGGTAGTCTGTACATCACCAACACACATTTGTTGAGCGGAACATTTGTAGCGATCGCTCCTCCCTCATTATATATACAGGAAACTCAGGACACCGTTTAGATCCATATTTCTCAAAGTAAAATTACAATCAAATAACTGCTCTTACATTTTTCCATGTGTCCATTAATATTTTTGTATTTATGTATCTATTTTTGTAGTTTTTGCAACTTAATAGTGTGGGATCAATAAAAGTATTGGAATCGATAAGCAGTATCAGTATTTGATATGTGTATCAGTACAGTCCTAACTGAACCCATCAAACTAGCTGATACTATAATCTGCTTTAATTTGAGGCTGTGTTTTGCTGCTGTGCCTCCAGCATTCTGTGGCTTTGCCTGCAAGAACACACCTGATTCAGCTCATGAGTTTAATCGAGTGTGTTGAGATGCTCTGAAACAACAGGAATTTGCACTAAATAATAAATAAACTCTGAACTCTGCTCTGTATGGGAATTCTGACACATTTTGGACTGAACGACGCCCCTCTTTTGGCTTTTTCCAGCTGCTTATACACTGAGCATGAATTTTCAAGGCTGGTTTCTATGGCTCAATCAAAGAGATTGTCATTACATGAAGTCCTGAAAATATTTTATAATGTACATCTTGAGTCATCATTATATATTTATGAACCTATTTTGTCATGCATTATTCACTGGTCAGGCTCTGTGTCCATTAGGAAGCGGCATATGTAGGCCAGGCTGGTACAGTGGGCAATAATAATGGCAGTAATATATCAAAAATACTGCATATGCATATACAGTATGAAAGTTTTCATTTGAGTGTGCATGAATGCATATGAATATATGAATGTATATGTGAGTGAGTGTACATGTCTCTTGGTTATTTATTTATTTTTTATTGTAATATTTTTATGTATTTCTTTGTTACATATCATTCAGTTCTTTTTTTGAATGTTTATAAACCATAATCTACAAAAAAACATACA
>JBBPCX010000001.1:992020-1007008 GCA_037974365.1 Hydrocynus forskahlii | reverse complement strand
GGGGGATTAACGGCAGGGATTGTGCGTGTGCGCGCGCAAGAGTCATGCTTTAGTGCACCAAACACGTGTGGATAGATATCCTAGGCAAGCTGGGCCACAACGTTCTCGCCCAGAAAAGCTTACATTAAATATGATAAACTGATGCCACACACACACTTGTGATGAGAACTTTTCTCCTGTTACCGGCATATTTCATGCCATTGAAACATTTATGTCGATTTATTTCTGTGTTTTGTCTTTGGAGGCAGGGAGCTGGGCCCCTACTTAAGCTGAGCTCTTTTAATTTTGAGGGTTTGTTTTTTTTTTTTTTTTAAATAAAAAAAACCCCACAAAATACAAAACTTTTAAATGCTGTATTTTTGTTGTGAGAAACAATGGCCAGCATTCAGAGGAATCTATCCTGACACATGCCCCAAACTTGTCAGAGTGTTATAACATTTGTACTGGCACATATAACTTTTGCTGTTTGATTAAGTTGAGGTCTGCATAGACCTGTTGACTTTTTCATCCCCCAACATCTACGTCTTAATAATTTCACCTGAAGATCTCCTATTCAGAAAGAAATGGTGTGATTTTAAAGCGCCGGTGTCATGTTCCATGTGTTGTAAGCCTTTTTTCCACATGGGACTTCGTAGGCGACCTCCGGCAGACCTATTTATGGATGTCACCTCAAACTTTTCTAATGTTAAACTCGACTCAGCCCCTCTTCAGTCTCTCGGCAGAACTTGGTCGGCACTAGCAACGTTGGGCCATTTTTGGCCCATGTAACTTCAAACTTCGCTCAGGAAAATAAACTTTATTCTTACCTATCACCCCCACACGCAGATTAGGCCAAGGGTAATTTGTAGGAGCCCCTCCTAACACCAGTGAAGCATCTGTTAATTAAACAATGTTTATATAATCACTCATCTATCCCCTTATTTAGACTTCCCAGTTTATCAATCACTCATCAATCCATTTATACCCCCAGTTTGTCAATCACTCATCAGTCCCCCTACTTGTACCCTCCCAGTTTATCGATCACTCAACAAGCCACCTATTTATACCCCCCAGTTTATCAGTCATTTATCATTCCCCATGTTTATACCCACTAGTTTATCATTCATTCATCAATTCCTCGTTTATCAGTCACTCATCAAACCCTCGTATCATGTATCAATCACTCATAAATCCCCCCTTATAATCCCCCATTTATCACACTCATCAGTCCCCTCGTTTATTTCCCACTCCCCATTAATCAGTCACTCTTTAATCCCCCATTTATCAATCATTCATCCCCCAGTCCCCCCATCCCCCCCCCACCCAGGTTTGATCACTGGGGACTTTATCGCACCCCTTTTCAAATGAACTTTCACATTCCAGCTGAAATAGAAGCGTCTGGGTTCTTGGGACGTCCTGGCCTCACACCTGTCCCTGAAGTTCAGGCCGTGTTTTTTGGTCACATCCTCGTCATTCCTGACAGGCAAACATGGGGCTATTTTAAAAATATTTGGACATTAGGAGGTCAAACGGCACCTCATGGCTTTATGGAGTTGTAAATAGTTCTCTGTTGTTGGACAGACGTTTGGGAGGGTAAGGAGCCTGAAAAACAAACAAAAAAATGCCAGGGCGGTGTGTGTTTGTGTGAGTCTCGCAGGGCTGAGGGCCCATATTCAGGCTCTTGTTACCTAGGCTAGAACAACGCGGGGAGAAAGAGAGGCTTCCGTGGCTGAAACATGCGTTGTGATTGTACTTGCCCTTTTTCTCTCTCGCTTTAGCTCCTTCTCCTCCTCCTCTTCCTACTCCTCTCCACTTCCTCCTCCTCCTCCTCCTCCAGCCAGGCTCCTCTCCCGTATCTTCCCACTGCATCATGTTTACCTAGCAACACGCATCACCCGCTGCTGGCCCTGCGATTGGTCAGTTCAAATCGCAAGCGCGACCAATGGCGAAGCTGTTGCCATGGTACATTGTGTAGTTGCCGGGTGGAATTTCGCTGCGAGGCACGTGAGTCCCGGAATCTTCGCCTTTGCGTTTTTTAATCTCGGGTGTCTGCGCGAGCTCCGCAAACGTGATTTATTGGAACCGAGTCACATTTTTTACCCCTCACCCCCCCCCATCCACCCATCACCACCCTCCGTTCAACCCCCCACCCCCACCAACAACCCCCCTCAATTTATACATGCGGACCTTTATCTGTGCATTTATGCTTTTAAAAGCAAAAAAACGTAAATGACACTATAAAAAGAGGGAGGGGGGGTCTGGAGGTTTTTTGTGGGGCGGTGTTTTAGGATGGAAGGGTTTAGGGGGCTGCAGTATCTGTCACAGGGGTGCACACTGCTGTGGAGGAAAAAAAGGCAGAAAAGCAACTTCACTCCTACTTTTTTTTTTAACAGCTTTTCAAAATGTATCATTCTTTATTTGTCACCAAAACTATTGTGTCTGTGGAGACCCTGCAAAATCAGTTTCAACTAACACTTTTGTAAATTAAAATGAATTTGAAGTGTTATAATCCAAGGTTTATGCTTCTTAAGGGTTAGAATTCTACATAATAAGGGCTTTGATTAGATGATATAAGATGTATAATTATATGGGAGTTATAACTCTATAAGGGTTGTAATTGTATAAGAATTATACATTGTAAGGTTTATAACTATTAATAGGAATTATAATTATAGCCCTTTTTAACTCTTTTTAATCCCTATAAAAAGGGTTATAACTATATTATAATTCCTATTATAATTCTATAAGGATTCTGATTATATATTCTATTATATGGGTTATAAGTAAGTCTGGAGGAGTTGTAATTCTGCACTATAAGATTTTAAATTATAGGGTAATGATTCTGTATAATGAGGTTATAATTCTGTGTGATGAGTTATTTTCTAAAGCTTATATTTCTTATACCACCAGGGATATAATTCTATACTGGAAAAGTTGTAACTATATAATACCAATATATTATAAAATTTAGAATTATAGAACAGTTATAACTCTGTATAGTGCCGTAATAATGCTGTATGATGAGTTATTATTCTATAAGGCCTATAATTCTACAAGGGAAAAACAGTTCTGCATGACAGTTCTGTAATTTACTTAAAGTAAGTGTCCTGTCCCTTAACCCCCTTATGAACAAGAAATATTGTCATACTACACTAATCTGAACTTAGAAAACTATTATAGTTTATTCCACCAGCGTTATAGATGGTCTTACAGGAATGAGGTGAAAATAGCACCAGTAATTATAAAAGTGTCATACAGACAATTAGAAAATGTCTGTATTATTCTAAGTGATTTTTGGAAGGACCTTGGTGTCTATACTTTGACCTCCAGCATGTTTGATAAAGCCCAGTGTAGCTATAAGCTTTAATCACGTGCTGTCAAGGAGGGATCGTTTCATGGTAAGGTTTTAAATGTTGCAGTAAACATTAACAAGACTTGCACAGGTTTGTCTTGTCACAGGTCTGTTTGAAGTCATAAATCGATGGTTTTCCGAAAGTCTACAAGCAAAGCTGACAATGTGGGGTGTTAAAAGGAGCTTCCTCTATATTGACGCAAAGAAAAGTGCATCAGACAACTTTTTTGTCTATAAAAAAGAATAATAATTATTTTTTTTTAAAAAACACTTCATGCACTCAGAATGGGCCTTTTAGTGTTTTATTATTATTATTATTCTTTGTGGCTTCAGTCCACTTTCTGGAAGTCCACAAAAGTTTGGCGGTGGAGGTTTTATTGTCCCTTTAGTAATACATCCTGTGTACAGTAATGGGGTGCACCTACATACTTGCAGGTTTACTGTTGAGCAGCTCAAAAAAATGTTTGGCCTAATTTGATCTTCATACTAAGTTTCCCGACAGTACGTGGGGACTATCTGGAGTGTCTGGAGTTGGCAAATATTGCAAAGTGCAATATGTTGTATTGTCCATTTTACACTTTTTCTATACTTTAGGTACTGTACCAAATACTATTTTACATCTGTCAAATTGTCTTTGGCATGTTGCAAATATTAAATAAAAGAAACGGAACCAAATGTTTTACTGTGACAGGCTGCAAAGTACATAAAGATACAAGGTGTTCCAACCACTCAGCATTCAGCACCACCAGTACTCTAATCACCAGCCTGATCATCTGGAGTCATCTGCACCTGTTTCTTCACTGGTTCAGGCCAGTTAGATGTGCTTTGTTATGCCTGAATGATTCACATGTAGGTCACTGTATGGCTCAGCAAACAAAAATGTTCTTCTGAAACTGGTCAAGTTCAGGCACTGGACTGAAAATTTGAAAAATTCGAAAGTCCTTCAGGAAGCCTGAAGAACTGTTCCTCACGATTACATTAAAAGTCTGCATCTTTGGAAGCAAAGTATGCAGACTTGAGGGGGACTGAAGACTTTTGCACTGTGCTGTGTATATTTAGGTGTGCAAGGTTGTTGGATGGTGTGTGTAGCACTGTTAATTTCATTGTGCAAATCAGAAGGTCTAAATCGACATCACACATCTCATAGTTATGAGAGGGTGAGTGACCAGGTGGGGGTGTGGGGTGTTATGGGCTATTATATTGTATAACTGTTAAAAATGGGCACATAATGGAAGAAGGGGCTCTTGTTGTCAGCATGTGATGTAATATTTCGTAGTTAGACTTGTTTTAAAGCATGTGAGTCCCAAGTTTTTGGTTTGTGGTTGTTGCCCCCCCTCCGCCCCTCCGCCCCTCCAGCATTCACCTGAAGTCCTGTGTTGTTCTGGCCGCATTTAGAGACAGAGAGGGAGTTTAGCAGGGGGGAGGGGCGGACTTTCTCTCTCTTGCTCTCTTTTGCTCGCTTTCTATGTCTCTCTCCCTTTCTCGCCTCGGCCCAGCCCACTTCAGCGATCCGGCCAATCGGAAGCGCGGAAGGGTCCTGATTCGACCAATTATACGCGAGCTGCCGTGGCGTCGGCTAGCAACAGAGCATGCGAACGCGCGTCAGCGAAGGGAGGGGGGAGGGGCCGTGCACGCGCTTTAGCACAGAAAAGTTGGCTGAAAGTCTGAGGAACCAGAAGAGAAGTAAATCACACGGTTTGTTTACGTTTAACCTCATCAAAAACCACCCAGAACTGACCAATATATGCGCATAAACGTTTTATCCTCTGTGCTAAACACCTGACCCGTTATCATCAGCTAAATGCTGCGATCTCAAACGATTATAATAATATTATTATTTATCATTAAGTGTGCAAGGTAAAAAGGCCTCCCGGAGGTGGTAACTGTCATTAAATTGTCTTAACCCCTCTGAGGGTAGGATATAATTGTTTGCTTATTATTATTAATTGTTTGCTTATTATTATTAGTAGTAGTAGCAGTAGTAGTAGTAGTAAAACATTGAAGCTGCCTAAGTGTCCACCTCAAAAGTTTATCACATTAATAAATATTACAATGAAGTGTACGTGAAAAGGCTATACAGAGGTGGTAACTGGAATCAAATTATTTTTTTGTAAACTTGCTAAATAACTATTTAATCTTAAATTGAATGCATCAACTGGCTGATAAACTTGCTAATTATTATATTAAACTTATATTAAAGAGTTATTCACTGAAGCTGCGTCAGCTCTCCGATAAACTAGCTAAATATCTATTATATCGTTACCCATTAACTATGTAATTACTTCTCTCAGCATAGGATATATATTTTTTTTTTTAGGTTATTATTATTATTATTTAAACACTGAAGCTGCGTCAGCTGTCCGAGTGGTTCTCATATCCCCCTCTCTGAGATGATGGAACAGTCGTGTCGTCGTCGTCCCACCCCTGTGTGTGGAGTGGTTCGCTCCGTATCGCAGGGTGTGGAGTCGGTGCCGGAGCGGCGAGACAGCGCGCGACAACAACGGCATATCTGCTCAGTCCGTACGGGACGCGTCCTTACCCACTCTTCAGCCAGGCGAGGGAGGACCTGCGGTTCTCGCGTAGCCCTCGGAGAGCCGTGGGAGGTCTCTGGAACCGGGACGAGGCGGCGCGATTCAGGATGACAGAAACGGAGGACTGAAGTTCACTTTTTTTCCTGACCCGGGACCTGCAGCCGAGAGGATCAAGACTTGGATTTGACAGAGGCAGCCTCAGCTTATAGCAGCTGAAGTATCCCAGACCCCTTTTCGGAACACCCCCCCCCCCGGAAGGAAGGACACGAATAAGCAAAAGACCCGTTAAAGAAAACAGTATTTCGTGCCTGGACCTGCGCTTCAGCACTTTGGCTGCATAAACACCCGTGTGCTTGGATGCCTCTCTAACCTAGCAGTGTGGTGGTGGTCTTATTGCTGTTGTTGTTCTTGTGGTTGTGGTTGTGATTTTGAGCCCCTTTTGACCTAACAGGGCAGCTGGGTCTCCTCCACCTCCTCCTTCTCACATCTGCTGACTTTGACCTCATTTGCAAGGAGGTGGGGGGTGGGAAAGTGTCCGTCACAGAACCTCTACAACGGGGAAAAAGGGTAAAAGAACTGGAGAACCGGAGTGGCTGCCCCCGCCGCACCTGTCTTGCTTACCACCCCGCTGTAGGAGAACGCAGAGGGAACCCAAGAAGCCACTGCTATTTTTGGAGCTAGTGATGGGGTAAATGGTGTTGGAACTGAAGACCCCCCAGCCCCTACCCTCAGCCCACCAGCAAACCCGGGTTTAGCTCTGGCCCTTGCTGCCAGCTGCTGAGATTTCTGGTCTGGAAACGCTTGACTTCTCATTCCCAGCTGGGTTCTCCCTCGGGTTCCTTGTCCAGGACATTTCAGCTCCTTCAAGTGGATGGCATCTTCTTTGCATCAGCGGATGATGAGACTAGCTAGCATACAAACAAAGCAAACTTTAATAACCAAATAACTTCACCCCCCATATAAACAGAGAGATCTCTCTCTCTCTCTCTCTCTCTCTATATATATATATATATATATATATATATGTAACAGAGTATATATGACAGATATATATTGCAGATTCGTAGTTTGAATATGTATAAGTCTATTTTTTATGCGTAAAGTGAGCATTGTTGCCTGAAACCCAATCCATTGCCTTAGATTTACAATAATAAAAGGGAATAGCAAGGATATTAGCAGAACAGCAGTGAGGGAAGTAACTTAAAACGGTGCCTTTTTCGTTCATCAGTCTCGCAGGATCTCACTAGCGGCCGAGAAATATTTTTGTGGTTGAGTTTAGATTATTGCATATATAAATATATACGTATATATAACCTGCCTACATGGCTCACACTTGAGTTTCATTGCCATTGGATGTACTGTGCTGTGCTGTGCTGAAGGTTCTTGGCTGAAGCATGTGGAAAGGATTATATTGTACTTGATTTCAAGGACTTTTTCCAAAGTGATTTTTGAACACCACCACCACCCACCCCCCACCCTCCAAACAAACTCAATTAATGTAATTCTTGAAAGATCACGGCTCAACACTAAAGCATTTCCGATGGTGATCACTTCATCCGTGGAGGAGAAGCCACAGCCTTCTAACAGGATGGTCGCCAACCTGTCGGCCGAAACGTGGATCGGCAGCCCGGATCAGAGTCGCTACCTTCCGCAGTCTCACCTGCTCCGGAAGCCGTCAAGAAGTTAGTATGACCAATATCTCTCCATCTAAATTGCAGTTTTTGCAGCTCAAACTTACGAGCGAGCGTGGTCTAGGCCAGGCTGGGTTTGTGTGTGATGGGCGTGACAAAAGTTGTCCCAACTTTGGGGCACTTGTTTTGGGCCATCAGTGGGACATTCTCTGAGGGGGAAAACCAGGTGTTTTTGGTATACATTTAGTAAACCTTTTGGTAGACTTCTGGTAAACCTTTAGAAGACGTATTGTATATTTTGGTCAACTTTTAGCAGACCTTCTGTAAGCCTTTGGTAGACTTTTTGTAAACCTTTAGTAGACCTTTTTGTAGATTTTGGTAAACTTTTTTTTTTAATTAACCCTTATAGTCATGTGTGAGTGAAATTCTTTCTCTGCATTTAACCCATTCACCAAGTGAAGCCATGGGCTGCCACCAACGAGGGGGGCCCGGGGAGCAGTGTGTGGGGACGGTACCTCAGTGGTGACACTAGCAGTTGGTATTCGAACCCACAACCTTCTGATTGCAGGACCAACTCCCTGACCACAAGGCCCACCAGCTGCCCTTTTGTAAGCCTTTGGTAGACCTTGGGTGCACCTTGGTTAGATTTTGGTAGACTTTTGATAAACCTCAGTTTGACCAGTGAGCTATTTAGAACCACCTCTCCACCTCCTTCGCGGGGTCCCAAAGGCACATTATCAGCTTGACTTTTCACTTTGATGTTTGTTTGTTTGTTTCCATGTTCCAAAATCTGCTGAGTGACAGCCATGCGGCGAGCAAGCCTTAAAAAAATAATAAATGCAGAGTAGCAATGACGTAACGACGCGTGAGTGGGGAATCCTGGCTAAGTCCCACTTGGGTCTTAAATCAGAGTTAGTGCCACGACTCTTTACAACTTTAAGCGTGGAATCCTTTGGAATTCTTAACTTTTGTACAAAAAAAGACAATTTTGCATGCTTTGGATTTGTGTGAAGGCGCATGAGGAGGTTTTAACAGAATAAACCAATTTCTAAAAAATAAATTAGCATTCCAGCTTTTAGTGGGGGGTGGGGGTTGGTTGGGTCACACTATGCCGGATGTTGATTGGCCAGTTAGGGTTGGGGTGGGGTTTTGGGGGAGTGTTATTGGTTGGCTAACACTATGCCGGATGTGGATTGGCCGGTTCTTTCACACACTTTAGAGACCTCCACACACTCGAGTTCCTTTTCCCACCATTGTTTTAACTTATTCAGACAATCATGTGAACCTTTATGCGCTGCTGCAGAGGCGTGCTGAGACTGTTTGTGTGGATTCAGTGTGTTTTGATGAGTGTGTGTGTGTGTGTGTGTGTGTGTGTGGATGCGCACTGCGCTGCACTGTGAGCTCACACTGATGATCACACTGTTGCTGGGAATGCTGGAGCAGAACACTGAGCTCCAGAACTGAGCGTTTTGGATGAAAATAAAGCCAACTGTGAAACCTGACAGCCAGGTGAGGCTGGAAATGTGATCAACTGCTTTAAAGGAACAGTCAGACCAAAAAACGCTGCCAATGTGTGGAAATTAGTTACTACTTAGCATAAATGTATTTGCATAATGCAGTGGTCACCAACCTCCCTTCTCTTCCTTATGCTGGAGATCCACTAACCTGCATCTAAACCCCACCCCCTTATTTAACACTCCAGTCAAGCACTTCTGAAGGAGTTCATTAGCCAGAGCAGGTGCTGAAATGCTTCTCAGATCTCTAGGACCAGGGTTGGTCACCACCGGCAGAATTGCTTATTGATATTTGACCTTGACTGTGTGTTCTTGACTGAACTTTTTCTTCAAACTGTATGTTCTGTTTTGACTAGTTGGGGCTCTGTTTGCATCACTGACCAGTATTTCATATTTATTGTCCTATGTTTATGTTCAATAACAGATCTGATTACACATAACAGACACAAAATAGTGACTAAATCACTACTTGAAGTCATAAATCCCTCAGTTGGGATTCGATGATCCAAATGTAAAGACCTGAAAGAACCACAAGTTGAGTAAGTTGCTAATCAGTCGTTGAGAGATTGACGTGTGTCTGATTGATCCTTTTTTCCTCTTTATTATTTGTTTATCTGGTTATCTCCTTGCTTGTTGAATTAACAGACTTGATTACCCATCAGGCGTTAAGCTGGGTAATGTCATTAAGATATAATTGCTTAATTGGCCTGTTTCACAAAAGTTTCCAAACATGCAATTGGCATCATCTGCAGAGCAGCAGAATCAATGCAGAGTTTTAGCTGTGTATCTTTCTTTCTTTCCTTCTTTCCATCTTTCTTTCTTTCTTTCTTTCTGGCCAAAGCTTCAGAGATCAGGACGACAGGCAGGTTGTGGGTTTGCTTTAGATAATTCTGCTCCAGAAATGGTCATCTCAACCCCCTACACCCTTGTGGCATGTTTAAGTATGAAATGACACCGGCAGCACCTGTGGGAACAAAAAAAGAGGAGATCTTTTAGAAAAGATGATAAAGAGAAATGCCACCTTTTTGAATAGGAGATTCCACTATTCTCTGAATGAAATTAGAGCTGCACGATATGGACAGTATATTAATATTGTGATTTTGATGTCTTTCAATATATTAAAGGACCCAAATCATCCCTTTTCTGAAATTAGGGCTTAAAGTCTGTAAATATTATTTCAAATGGTACGTTTTCTCCCCCATCCATACAGGTCATGAATGGGGAATAAACTACAGAAACAGCCCAGTTTTTTACGTCACAGTTTTTGTGATGTCACAAAACCAACACATTTTAAATGCATCTAATTGTTGTATTTACAACAGTTTAGCCCTACCAATTCATGCACGTTTACATTTACCAGACGCTTTTATCCAAAGCGACTTCCATTCCATAACTACAGTGGACAGTCTCTCTGGAGCAAGTTGGGGTTATTGGTCTTGCTCAAGGACCCAGTGGTGGGATGCTGAAGGTTGGATTCGAGCCCATGACCTCTTGGTCCAGAGGCAAGTATTCTATCCATTAGGCCACCACCACCAGCGATCCACCAACACCTTCAACAGTTAAAAATAAGACTTTTGTTGGATTTACATGAAGACCTCGATTCATCAGAACACCCAGTAACTAACCTGGAGCTATGATTGATCACCCTGTCAGAAACAGAAATCAGAAATTGTGTTTGGTTAGAGGCTCATTTGCGTATTTTAGCCTTCTGAAATATCAGAGACCAAGATTGCGATAACGGTTAACAGAAATGAAATATAGTACAGCCTTAGTAGAAATGGCTCAAAATTAGATTTTTTTAATGATTAACAATGGCTTGTTGATCTCTGTGTGTTTGAAACTGTGGTTTAGAGAAGTGAACACTGTCCATTTGAACTTCTCTGCTGTAAATAAGTTTGGATTGAACATGTAGACTCATTTATCCACAGCCGTCAATCAGTTCTTCTGTCCTCCTGGACCAACTACTTGCTGTCCTACTTTTTATACAGTGTGGAATACAGTCAGAACCATTTGATTTAACGAGAAAGTGATTATTTGTGTGCTTTAATGTCACATCCTTGAAATGTTGCAGCTGCAGTTGACCTTGACATTGCATGAATATGTCATTGTTTACCAACCAATAGAAATGGCTCAAAATTATTCCGGATATCTTTCTTGCTTATAACATTATTGTTTGGAAAGGATAAAACCATGACATAGCAGAGATTTTTTTCGTTTTAATTTTAAATGTTCAGATGTTTAGAGTTTTTTCCTTTCATGTTATGAATTTATCTCTACTTCGAGTCCTGTAGACCTTCTAAAACATTCATACTAAATGGTCAGTTCGGGTGCATGAAGTATAAAAATCCACCCCTGGATTTTGTTCCTACCGCTGGGATCCCTCAGCTGCTTGTTCAGGCAAAATACAGAAGTCCTGTGGTTTGAGTGAAATCCTGGGGTGGATTTTCTTAACTTTCCTTTGGTTTAAACATACCATTAATTGAGACCATCACTAAAATGTGATAGAGCTCATAATGTAATACTAATAATCTAGAATGAATGCTGAAGCCCTTCAGAGGATTCAGGGGTCGAACCGCAGCAACTTCTGCTCATCACTTATTGTGTTTGGTTATTTATATCCATGTTTCCAACTGACTTCTCTCCTGTTGGCTATTCCTGTCGTGCAGCCGTTGCGCTGTGTGCGTGCCGGAGATTCAGAGGTATGACTAACTGTCTTAAAGATAGACACTGCCACCGTCGCTGCAGCGAGTGACCAGTGAGACCCACCAATGCTCAGAGAGCACCAATCCACAGGCTCTGCGGTTTCAGGTTCCACTTTTATTGTGAAGCGACGTCTTAAACATGATCCCCATCACCATGCCAGCCAAATTGAGGGGGTTCAGAGAAACCGAGTCCTTTCACACATACACACACATCTTCCGGGTAATGAGTGTTTTTGGGGTGTGCAAAAAAGAACAGTAGAGCTAAGGAAAAGTGAATTAAACAGTTGTTTTTTTTTGGCAGTTAGAGTTTTAGTCCATTTTACATTATATTTGAAGAGGAAGCACACATCAGATTTAAGAGTTTTTGAAAAGTAGTTGCCCAGCTTTATATTTATTTATGTGTGTGTGTGTGTGTGTGTGTGTATGTGTATATGTATGTGTATAAAGTGCAATAACACGTTTGCAAACACTTTACACAAATTTTTAACAGCAGCATTCTCTTTAAACACAGTTACACAGCTGCAGTTCAAATATTTCTTGTAAATCTCAACTTAAACATTAATGTAATCAAATCAAAAATAAAACCAAAGCCATTTGCCACTGCAGGGCATGCACGTTTTATCCCTCAGAGTCCAGAGCATGGGCAACGGAACCATTACAGCTTTATAACCATTGTAGTCCCATTATAATAATACATAGAGCCTATTATTTTCTTATTTTCTATTATTTCTCATCATTATCAGTGTTATGAACTGACTGTATGAACTGAATAAACTTTAAGGGAGCATTTTTTGGGAGGATAGCATAAATCGATACACTCTGCTGTTGATTTGCGCTACAGTAGCTTTTTTCAACAAGGCAGCATGAATCGTCAGAACACGGGCGCCCTGGTCCAGAGCCACGATCATATCAGTATATCAGGCACCTTCCACGCAACAGCAAGTTAACATTTATAAATCAGTTTTCTTTTTTCTGAACAGGTACCAGCAGAAACATTTTTCTTTTATCAGGGAGCAGCAGAAGCACTTAGTATGTTCAGTAAGGTGAAGCGGTCGAGCACAGAAAGACGAACTTTCAAAATGCTTATTCAAAATAAGTTTATTTTGCTGGGTCACCGGTAGACATGCTCAGTTTGGGTATGAGTGCCTGGTCCAGTGTGGTGGGCCGCTGGTGCTGGGATCGGGCTGTTCTGGCTCAGACTGCAGGGTCTGCTTCTAAATGCTTTGCGTAGAGGTGGTATTTTAGACCTGATGTACTCCATTGATAAAAATATTCCTTACTGCATGAATTGCAGTGAACGATGCTCCTATGAACCGTTCCAGCTGTCCAACTTTCCACTCACTGAGCAGCATCTCCTCCTTCATTTTATAGAGCATCTGTGGCCAAACCAGGGCCAGGAGCTCAAAGTCACGTGGTGTGATTGATCAGCGTTCATTTAAAAAAAAATTTTTTTTTACTTGATCAAAATTAACGCGTTAATTTGAAACTCCATATAAAATATAACTATAAATGTTGTGGTACTGTGGAGAGAAACGCAAAGAAAGCACGTCTTGGGATGGTTAAATACTGCTGTACTCAGAGGCAGGAGGTTTGAAAGTAGCCAATCTGAGAATGTTATTTATTTCTCCTTGCTGCTGTTTGGCTGCTGCAGTTTCATACACCTGTGGCAGCGGCAGCCCAGAATTTCTCCAGTGGAGCATCGTGAGTGTTTCTCTTGTTTTCCGTTTTGTCCTTCTTAAAGCCCTGTATTTTTAGTACTGTAAATTAAATTAAAAGAGGCTGTTGAGCTCAATCTCCGTCCAGTGTCTGCTTTAACTGGCGGGTCATTACAATAGGACTCCTCCTGAAGCCCCTGAATAAGACACGCCGCTCGATGAACAGTGAACTGTAAAAATTATTGGTGATACCCATACATTTTACTGTATTTTTATTATAAAATTACATTAATTTATTACTGTATTTATCCTGCTTATACCAAAGAAAACGGCAGCGCAAACCTAAGAAAACATGCTTGCATTAATTAACTGTGGGAGACGGCAGTCCAGCGCCTATACGGGTTTACCCCTACATTTTAAGGGTAATGTATTAAGCTTAATTTTAAATGAAATTAAAGTGTTTCAGATTCAGTCATTTTTTCTTAGAACAGAACTAATTGTTGGCAAAAACTCCAGCAAATTTGTGGAAACCACAGACATTTGTTTTGCTTTTTTCGTGGCAATATATATTTCTTCACGCATTTTAGTGCTAAATTATTAAGAATATAATTTACTAATTTTGTAACATAAAAATAAACTTAAATTCAGCTACATATCCATATAAAATATAACTATAAATGTTTTTGTACTATCCAGAGAACACGAAGAAAGCGTGTTTTGGGATGGTTAAATACGGCTGTACTCAGAGCTAAAAAACAGCCTGGACTTTCTTCACCAGCTGCGCAGAGGTCTGTGTCTTGGGCCGAGAAAGACAGGCAGATGGCCGCCATACACTGGACGCCCGTTCTTTTCCAGAACGCACAGATTGCCAGTCCGCCCCTGACTCGGCAGGAGGTTTGAAAGTAGCTAATCCGAGAACGTCATTTATTTCTCCTTGCTGCTGATTGGCTGCTGCAGTTTGATGCACCTGTGGCAGCGGCAGTCCAGGATTTCCCCCGTGGAGCGTCTCGAGTGTTTCTCGTTTTGTCCTTCTTAAAGCCCTATATTTTTATTACTGTAAATTAAATTAAAGCGGCTGTTGAGCTTAGTCGCTGTCCAGTGTCTGCTTTAACCGGCAGGTCTCTACAATATGACTACTCCTGAAGCGCCCGAATAAGATGTGCCGCTCTATGAACAGTAAATTATCAAAATGTAAAAATTATTGGTGATTACCCGTACATTTTACTGTATTTACTACTAAAAATTACATTAATTTATTACTGTATTTACCTGCTTATACCAAAGAATACGACAGCGCATACCAAACAAAACGCCCGTGCATGAATTACAGGGGTAACATTGGTATTTACATTCTAGCACTGCAGGAGTTCAGTGTAAACTGTACAGTACAGATATGGGTTTATCTTTACATATTTGTTAAGGGTAATGTATTAAACTGAGTTTTAACTTAAAGTGATTTGGGAGCATATTTGGGGGGTTATTTAGGGTTTACACTATAAAAACAGGTATTTGTAGGCATTCTTTTTATCACTATACACGTTTGTTTTTTCACTATACACGGGTGGTCTTGGAGTGTAACCCTCTGGGGGGTTACTGTATGTATATATGTGTGTGTGTGTGTGTG
>JBBPCX010000001.1:976700-991920 GCA_037974365.1 Hydrocynus forskahlii | reverse complement strand
ATATATACATACACACACACACACACACACACACACACACACACAGTAAACAACCCTGATTGGTAGGTAGGAGGTTTGTTAAGACCAATGTCACTGTAATGGTTGATAAAGATATGTTGCGCAGCCCTTGTTTGCAGGGTGTGGGGGTTTTGTTGGGTGTGAGTGATGTGTTGGGTATGTTGTGGGGTATATATTAGTGTTATTTTGAAGTGTGGATCTGGAGCCCAGCCGTGTGGGGTGGTGTGTAGAGCAGAGGCTAAAACCAAGCAGGTCCAGGAGAAACCTGACCCGACTATGTGGAGTGTGGAGTTTGGACCGTAACTGAACTTTCTCCCCCCACTGCCTTTGATGTGCAGCTCTGAAGTCTGAAGGTGAAGAACCATCCAGGACGATGCTGGACACTAGTCTGGCTAGAGCACATACTGGAGATCTGTTATAAATCTGTGTGAAACCAAGTGGGTTGGGAGGAGGGAGATATTTCTGGCTCCTTAGAGCATAAACGAGAGAATTAAGAACAACATCAGTGTGTTAATCTGTTGCAGATCAGGTGCACAGTTAACATAATTTAAAGTTACAGTCAGAGCCAAAGAATTTCTATTGGTCCATTTTTCATGAAGTGTTTTTAATCACTGTTTTGATCTATATATATATATATATATATATGTGTGTGTGTGTGTGCGCGCATATGTAAATAATATATGTTTATACACACACACATGCTATATGAAGGCACGTGTGTGTGTTTTTGAGTTTTTTTGTTTATTTTGGCTCTGGGTGACTCGTGAGACCTGATCGATGCGGTGATTATTGATCAGTCATCTTTTAGTTATCGCTTCAGTTTAACTGCTTTTCTTGTCTTTGATCAGAATGTCTGGAATGTGATTGGTCAGCATATAGTTAAAATGCTGTGAATGGTTAAAGGGTTCATTTACATATTGCGGCCTTTGGCAATTTCATAACTGATAAAAGTAAATCCTGATAACTGTAAATCCTGATTACGCACACTGTGGTGAAGCCCTGGGTGTGTTGAGGGGGCCGGGGGAGTTGGACTGTGTTTGATCACTCCCTGTGATTGGTTGCTTTCACCTGGAAAGCTTGGAGTGGAACAGAAAAAAAAAACAAACCCTGCTGAGCATCACTGGGACACTCACACACACACATACCCACACACACACAGTGAGTTCTAACATATGTAGTATCGCACTGCAAAAAACACTGTAAACATTCAGCAAGTCTTGCTTGCTCTGTTTTACATTTTTCCTCTCCTTTGAGTGTAGTGGCGGCAATTTACAGATTTTTAGGTCAGGATTTTAGGTCAGGATATTTAAATGGAGTGTAATAGTAGTAGTATAAGCTTTGCACCTTTTTGTCTTAAAAAAAAAATGTATAAAAAATAAATAAACGATAACTTCAGAGAAGCGTGTCCAGCATTTTCAGCCCCAAAACTAAAAGATAATTAAAATGTGATTCATTTGATGTTTAAGCATGAGCTGTAACTAAACTACAGTTTTTTTTGTTTTTTTATGTCCCATCACTACAGACTGACTCACCACAGACTGACCCCTTCACACTAATCCCAGCACACTAACCCCTTACACACTGACCCCTCTCACATACCCCCTCCACAATAACCCCCTACACAGTGACCACACCCTACTCTAACCCCCTGCACACTGACCCCTTTCACACTAACCTCCGCATACTGACCCCCACACTAACCCTCTACATGCTGATCCCCACAAACTAATGCCCTGCGCACTGACCAAAAAAAACATTGCACATTTTCCACCCAAACGTCACATTTTCCTCTCTGTTTTACACCATTACAGCAAGACTTGTGTGACTAATGAGCAGTTAGCACGATGCTGACTGCGGCATGTCAGATTGGGAGGTTTAGTACCACAATGCTAATGCTAATAGAGCGGTGAACGAGGACGCTAACTCTAGAGAAAGCAAATGACCTGATAAAAAAGGACTTTTAAGCAAAAAATAAAACAACAAATTTAAAATGCAGTGAATTTGACTTTCTGTTTTGAATTTCAATTTTATTTGTACTAGAAAACACCAGCTTTAATAACCTTTGATAAATTGGAGAACAAAATTTCAAATTCAGAGGTGGTATTATTATTTTTAATTTATTTATTACAATGTACTTTTTACTATGACAGAGTTACAGCAACACATTGTATCGTCTGGTAATCATTATCATGATGTTGCAGACCTGATATCTCAACAGGCTCCAATATGCAAATGAGTCTCTAACCATTCACAGTACAAAAAACCCAATACCAATACAAATAAAATGTAAATGTGAAAGGTTTGGGAAAATTAGCTGATGAATGAATAGGTGGCGCTAAACTGCTATAGCCAAAGTAAGAGGATATTGGGGGGTAGTAGCCTGGTGGGTAAAACTCAATGACCACAAAGTCTCAAGTTCAGATCCCCACTTTCTACCACTGTGTCCTTGAGCAAGACATTTAACCCTCAGTTGCTCCAGGGGGACTGTCGCTATAACTAATGATTGTAAGTTGCTCTGGATAAGATTGTCTGCCAAATGCTCCCTTTATTTAAATGTGTTGGTTTTGTAACATCACAAAAACTATGGTTTGAAAACGGGCTGTTTTTGTAGTTTATTTTGTATGCGGGGTGTTGGTGGCTTAGTAGGTAGGATATTTGCCTCTGGACCAAGCGGTCATGGCTTTGAATTTTCAGCATACCACCACTGGGTTCCTGAGGAAGACCCTTAACCCCAAGTTGCTCTAGGGAGACTGTCCCCTGTAGTTAAGAGAATGGAAGCTGCTTTAGAGTGTCTGCTAAATGCCTTAAATGTAAATTTTCCATATGTGGACTGCATGGATAGGGGGTGTAAATATACCATTTTACAGACTTTAAGTCTTTTTAAATCCAGAAAAGTGATGATATGGCCTTTTTATTGTGTTAAAAGATGTTAAACCAATAACAGTAAAATCGCAATGCTGATATTTTTTCTGTATCGTGCGGCTGTAGCTGGAGTTGTTGCTGGTTTCTGGTGTGGTTATAGGTTTCCGCTGGTGTGTGTTGGGGGAGGGATCACGCTTGCCCGGTCAGTCTTGTTGCTGAGGCTTGGCTTCTTTCAATATTTATTTTTAATGTCTGTTTCTCAGTTTACCAGCGTCACTGTTTGAGGTGGCGACCCAGATGGGCTTTTATTAATAGTGTGAGTCTGACTCAGCGGCTGGACAGGTCTCACAGTTCACACTGGGAGGAGTGTGGAGTAGGGGGTTGGTCATGGCATGACTGACCTGCCCAGGCTCCGCCCACCGATGTGTTCTGTCATAGCTACCATTGTTAGGGGGAACTTTTACACTTTTTTATGGTTATTTAGTTAGTTACTCTTGTTTTTTTATACAAATTTTGTTGAGCGTCTGTAAGTAAGACTGAATATAATACACAGTATCTAGTTACTTGTGTATTCATTTTAGTTATTTTTAGTAATTTTTGTTATTTTAGTTGGTTACTTATTTAGTTAGTTTGTTGCCTTTATATGTGGATTTTTATTTTGTTTGAGTGTAAATAAGCACACACTTTCAACAGACACACTTCTCCCCCCCTTAACACACAATTACTTAATTTAACACACGTGGACATTAAAATGTGGCTTGTGCAAAAGTTTTGGCACGCCTTATGAGCGAACTGAGCGTGACCACAGCTGACTTAGCTAGCAGTGCTAAAAAGCTGTATCCACTAAACTACTAACACACTGTGTATGTGTGTGTGTATGTATGTAGTCTCTCATTGACCTGAATGGGATTTTTAAGCAGACCAACACCAGCAGAGCACCTTTATGGGTGGAGCGTGTAGAGCTTGGCTTAACGGATTGGCTCCTGGTCTTAATATATGCAAAGACCTTTAGTAATGTATTTCTAGATTCAAGATTCAAGACGTTTATTGTCATATGTACAGTAGAAAAATGCATTTTTCTGTGCAATGACTAACCATGAATAACCTGATAAGAGTGTTTGTCCTCTTTTCTTGGAGAACTCTGAGTTTGGGTTATCTGGCTAACTGCACAACCGCCCTGTGTTTACGTCCTATGATTAGCATAATTAGAGTGAAGTCATGTATTATAGAGGCATTAAACTTTAAACCAATGCACAGGTTTGGTAGAGGAGCACAATGTTCTCCCACAATGTTCTCCCTCCTCTCTTTCAGCTCCAGGTCACTTCCAGCGTCTTGGATGACCCTAAATACTATCTGCCTGTTGATGTAATCCAGAATTGATTATGGTAGTAAAAGTAAGTGTTCAGGTGTGTCGAAGTGTTTGGTGGTGAGACAGATGCTGTGTCCGAAACATGTACTTGTTCACTCGTTCACTACTTAGTGTTTGCTATATCTGGGGCTAACTAGTGAACAAGGGGAGGTGACGTTTAGTTAATTTCGGACACTCGGGATGTTACGTTTTTACTAACTGTTACTGAAATAGTGCGCCAGATCTTGGCAACTTATCACTGTCGCATAAACACACGTCTTGTCTCTCTAGTTCAGACACAGCCCGCACATGAGGCGGGACTTGGTGGACAGGGTGACAGATAGATCTACCAGAGCTGAACTGGCCATCGGGTATACCAGGCAAATGCCTGGTGGGCCAATGTCAATTTTGGGCCAGCCAGGTGGAATCCCGTCTGCCGGCCCGGGATCATGCACCACAACCACCCCCGGACCGCGGCTCAAAATGCCTGGACCAGTTTTTTGTCCCAGTTCAGCCCTGGGTACTACAGTCCTCCGCGGAGAGAGAAAGTGCAAGTGTGACTGAATTTCCTCAGTTTGAAGCCCCACTTTCCCCCTGTCTCTTTTCCCTCCGCCTCACTCCTCTTCTTGACTTTCACGGGATAATAGTAGTGTGCAATGTGTCCGAAACGTGCACTCGTTCACTATGTAGGGCACAGTAAAAGAACCCCGCAGTGCATGATGGTATATGTGTATTCATGTAGTGTACAGTGTCTGGACACTAGATTTTGGCATCGGAATGACGCCTGGAATTTCGGACAACACTACAAAATGGCTGATTCACTACATAGTGCCCTACATAGTGAACGAGTGCACTTTTAAGACACAGCTTAAGACTCATTAATATCAGCCCCGATTTCACACACCCAGATTTCCACAGGAAAGTTTGATCGTTGTGACACTGATTGGAAGCATTTATGAATCTCATGTTGATGCACCTTTGTTTGTTTGGTTTGTTGGTTGGTTATTTGGTTATTAATTAATGTTGTTATTTAGTAAGTGGTTGAGTAATTTAGTTGTTTATTTAGTTATTTATTTGTTTAGTAATTTAATACTATATTTTTTACTAAGTTAATTATTTAGTTATTTGGTTATTTATTAAGCTTAAATTTTAGTTACAGATATTTAATTAGTTCGTTTTTCAGTTATTATTGTTCTCTGAAATAAGCCATTTAATTAAAACACCTTAAAATAAAGAGGTAACAATTTCTGTATGGTGAAGAGACGCTAAAGCTTTTGTGTACAGTGGGAGCAGAGCTGAGGGATGTTCCTGTATAGTATAGACCTCCTTAAATTATCCAGATAATGAGAATTTATCAGGATGTTAACAGGGATGGTGAAGTTTTCAGAGGATTCCGATACGTATTTTATTATTTTTTTGCTGGGCTTCAGCAGGGTCAGAGCAGCTTCACATAAATTGCCCACTGGAATATTCAAATTCATGCTGAAATATTCCAGTACACAGAAATTCCAAAATTCAGACACTCATGAATTCATACTGGATTACTCAGAAAATCATATACTCTCAAATCCATTCTGGAATGCTCAATTTATGTACAGAAATTACTGTACTCATACCTTTATACTGGAATACTCAGAAATTTGTGTTTGAATACTCATTCATATTGAAATACTCTACATTTCATGCAGGAATACTTGGATTCATACTGGAATACTCAGAAATGTATACTGGAATACTTGAAAATTAATACTGGAGTACTCGGAAATTTACACAGCATGTCCAGCTACTCTTGCCAGCCAGCATAGTGTAGGGCATGACAACCATGTGATCACAAATGTGCATACACACCAGGCCTGTTTCACCTCCACATAGTCCACAATGTTGTCTTGCACTGAGCATACACCCCTCACTCCTTTTTGGCTTTTATTTAAGAACATTCCTTTCATCTAAATCATGCAGAGAAAAATCAGCCAAATGATATTGTTGGTCCACCTGGTCTGTGAAGTGCAGGTCTCTTGTGGAGAGAATCTAGAGGATTGGCCCCCAACCTTTTTTGCGCCACAGACCAGTTTCATGTAAAACAATATTTTCACGGCCCAGTATAGATGCAACTAAAAACATATAGTGTATTTGATTTTACACATTTTTGCTAGCTTGGCGGCTAAATTTTGGATGTACCGTATCACATGACTGAGACAAGCGTTTTGTTTGTTTGTTTGGGTTTTTTTTTTCAAAATAAAAGATCTTTCAGACGTAATCAATAAAATATTTTCTTTCTGTCTTTCTGTGTGGCCCGGTACCAAATGGCTCATGGGCCGATACCGGTCCACATCGCTGTGGTTGGGGACCTCTGAGCTAAAGCAGATCTTTTATTTCGGAAAAAAACACGTATTACAGTACATAAAAACTTTAGCCCACAAGCTAGCAAAAATGAGTGAAAAACAAGGACACTTAGTTTTTAGTTACATGAAACTGGTCCATAGCGCAACAAAGGTTGGGGGTCGCTGATCTAACGAATCACGGAAAAATGTAGATTTTTATTGGCAAATTGTAATACACCACAGATAGCATTTGTCAGGTCAGAAAGTGCATTTGTCGAGTCAGAAACAGAATTTGTGGGGTCAAAACCTGAATTTGTTGAGTCAGAACCTGAATTTGTCTTCAGAAACTGAATTTCTTGGCCCAGAAAGTGAATTTGTCAAGTCAGAACCTGAATTTGTCTTTAGAGACTGTTTGTAGAGTCAGAAACTGAATTTCTTGAGTTTACATAAACATGGACGGTCAGAAGTGAAACGGCGTCCCCAGTGTTCCTGGTATTCCCGGCGTGTACCGCTGGCACTGAAATGCCGGCCCTACCTGCCAATGAGCGCACTAACCCCTCTCTCTGCGTCCCTCGTGCCTCGCCTCGCCTCGCGGCCTCTCCAACTTTGGCTGTGCGCTGCTTCTGTTACCCAAACAGGGAATGAGGTAGGGGTCGATGCGGACACCAGTGGTGTGGGGGGGTGGAGGTTGAGGTTTGAACATGTTCAGCTGTTCCGCTCCCTCTTTCCTCCTCACCACTGGCCTCTTCCTGCGCCTTCGAGACAGGGAGTGTGCTGGCTTGTTACCATGGTGACATCCTGATTGGCAGTAAGCAGCTGTATTTGGTCAGCTGTGGTGGTGGTGGTGGTCTTGGAGGTGTATTCGTGGCCTCTGTGTGTGTGTTTAAACACTCTACATTTTAAGCTCTTGCATGAGTGTCAGGAAATCCCAAACACACACTAGCACCACTTCCAGAGAGGCTGCCATGAGTTTTATTATATTAACATACACACATGCAAACACTCACATATAAAGATGATTTCTGGAAGTGTTTTTGCAACAGGAGGGAAAAAAACAGAAAAGATGGAAAGCAGAGGAGATAAAAATTAGAAAAGGGAAGGAGAAAAGGAAAAGAAATGGGAGAGAGGGAAAGAGGTAAGGAGAAAGAGAGAGAGAGAACAGCATTGTGGGAAGGGTTGCTGATACAGCACAAGCGACCAGGTTTATTTATAGAGACCTCGCCGCCCAGCCCTTGGATACCAGCAGCCAATCAGGAGGCAGGAGGGAGGGCCCCTCAGCCAATCAGCGTGCAGTGAGGTGGGCGTCACTCAGGAAGTTCTCAATGTGTTCACTTCTGCATTTAAAGGGCCAGCGTGACTTTTTCGCTCTACACCTCCGCACACGGCCACACGTCCCGCTAAAATTAGGCCGTGCAGAGGGGTAAGAAGCAGGAGAGAGAAAATGCAAACACCAGTGTGAACATACAGGCCCTGAGAACTGCACAAGTGTGTGTGTGTGCCCGTGTGTGAAGTGGAGCTGTCAGCACAGCATCACTGTTGCCAAGGAAAGTGGTTGTGTAAGCTCTCACCACCCTCGGCCTGGACCCACTGGACACAGGAGATTAATAAACCACATAAACACACAATTACAAAACTACTGTCACACAAACTGCTCCACAACAGCACACAGTTCAAGTGTGTGTGTGTGTGTGTGTGTATGTGAGAGAGATAACGAGAGAGAGCTCTTTGAAAACCTGACAGTTACAGTGTGTGAACTTTTAATAATGAATACAGTACTGTGTGTGTGTGTACATATATATACAGAGACAGAGAGAGTGGTTTGCAGTGGTAGCTGCTTTAGGTATTATAATTAATGTATAATTAATGTGTGTGTGTGTGTACATATGTGTATGTTTCAGGGGGATTGATGCTGTGTCTGTATGCGATGCAGTGGGATGAATACTTGTGTTTGTGTTTTTGTGTGTGTGTGTGTGTGTGTGTGTGTGTGTGTGTGAGAGAGAGAGAGTGCGAGAGAGTGCTCTTTGATTTCTGTGTATCATGTTGCTGATCAGTTCCAGCCCCGACACTGGAAGTGTGTATATATGAATAGTCCCTCCAATTCTTTACAGTATTCAGTTTATCAGGTTTCAGGTTATTATTACTCAGTTTGGTTTGATTCAGTCATCCTGTTATGATTCAGAATTATTTTAAATAATAAACTGAACACATGCAGGTGACTGGGGGATCCGTTTACCCTAAAGTGAAATAAAGACAGTAACACCAGAATGATTGTCAGAAGACTAAATTTTGTTGAAAATTATAATAATTCAAAATTCATCTAATTGTTTACTAAAGAAATTAATCAATTCATTGAATTCCTAAAAAAGTGAATCAGATTGTTTAATAATTTCTTAAAGACCTAAGCCAGATTGTTGAAACGTGCATTAGATTTGCTGGTGTGAGTTGATGTCTCTCGCCCAAGTCTCTTACTTTAGCATGACCTGTGTTTGGGACACACTGGTCAGTTCAGTGGCCTAATGGTTATGTCCTGAAGATTTTGAAGTGTGATTCTGGGCTGTGGTAGCACACTAGCTGTATGTCATTGGGATCACACATGCACAGACATACAAACACATGCATGCATGAGTGTTTTGGTTAAGTTCACAGTCCTGGTGTGTATTCCTGTGAAGTATTCATATATCTGCTATGAATAATTCTGTATTCATTGTGAAGTATTCATGATGTACTATGAAGTTTAGAGTGTCTACTTTGAATTGATCAGTAATTACTGAATCATTCAGGATCTATAAATGAATCCTTATCTGCTAAGAATCATTCAGTGTCTACTTTGCATTGTTCAGTATCTACTATAGATTATCTAACATCTACCATGAGGTATTTAATATCTTTTTTGAAGTATTCTGTATCTACAATAAAGTATTCTCCCTGGATGTAGTTGATCAGTTGAGACCAATTCATTGTCTAAAGTTTGCTTTAGTTTTGCATGCTGTGAGAGTTCTGTAGGTTCTGTAAAGTGTATTTTTCTGTTTTGAGTTTGTGGATCTATCTGTCGAATCTGTTCTGTGAAGGAAAGCGGCTGAATTACATTTGTTTCTCCTCAGCTGTTGCTTTAATGCATGATGGCGATCACCTGCAGGCCTGTGGACAATACTCTGTGCCCAACTTGTGAGTGTGAGTGAGATGCTCCATGGTACAATGTGTTCTGTAACTCTGTCTTGCTTTCTCTCTCGCTCTTTCTCTCTCTCTCTCTCTCTCTCTCTCTCTCTCTCTCTCTCTCTCTCTCTCTCTCTCTCTCTCTTTCGCTCTCTCCCTCTCTCCCTCTCTCTTTTTCTCTTTCTCTTTTTTTGCTCTCTTTCTCTCTCTCTCTCTCTCTCTCTCTCTCTCTCTCTCTCTCTCTCAGGTGGAAGCAGCTCAGGATGCAAGCCCCCCACCTCCTCTTCCCTCTGCCAGCCTGCTCCCGGCTACTCCCCCGCTGAGCTCACCATGACCAGCCAGCACACACACCCCCCCTTCAGCAACATCCAGTCCATGGCTGACCAGCAGCAGGTACACACACACACACACACTCACACACATACAGTTCTTACATAGACGCTTCCTTTTCTGTCATTTGGATATTTGGAAACTTTGGAGTCATGAATTATTATAATATATTATAAAAATATTATTATAATTATCTTATAATGATAATGCCACTTAATCACTAGTCTCTAGTGATTAATCACTAGGCAGTAAATAATTAAAAATATTAATAATTAAAAATACAGAAGTCAGATTTTTAACCATTAAAGTTGTTGACGTATCAGTGCATGACTGGGCGGAGCTAAACTGCTGTAGCCATAATACAGTGATAAAAATGTGTTGGCTTTGTGACATCCCAAAACTATCATTTCAGAATGGGCCATCTATATGTCTTATTTGTATGTGAGCAATGTTACCCTGCTACATTTACAGACTTTGAGACATTTTAAATCCAGAAAAGTAATGATATGAGCGTTTAATATATTGAAAGGCATTTTTGTAGCAGTAAAATTGCCATACTGATCCTTTGTCCATATTATGCAGCCCTACTGAATACTAAATGTATTGAGTACCTGAGATGATTATCCCAGACCTGATCATCTGGTTCTGCCACATGGTCAGCGCTCATTTAGTCACAGTTATGCAGCCTTTGTGTTTTTTAAGACAAACCACAAGACTGAACTATACAGTGTATCGGCTCACCTCTCATTTTAATGACAATAGAACTGTTAAACAGCCTCAGCTATAAGGAACCTTGAATCTAGTTTTGTGGACCCGTGTCATATTTTCTCTGCTGATCAACTGATCATCCTTTTCCTGCCAGTTGTGTGATGTCATAAGCCAAATCCACCCCTCCAGCCAAGCCTTACCTGTGACCTTTGCCCGCTCAGGTGCTGTCTGATATGACGATTCTGCAGAGGAGGATCCCCCCGAGCTTCAGAGACCCCGCCAGCGCCCCACTCAGAAAACTCTCTGTAGACCTCATCAAGACTTACAAGCACATCAATGAGGTCATTTAATACACACACACACACACACACACTCTCACACACACACACACACACAATATACATCTTCAGAAGCCCCTGAAAAATCTTCACACACAAACCATCAGTACAGTGTAAAACAAGGAGTTACTCTGTTTGAGAACTTTGTGATAGATGGATAAATAAACAGACAGATAGATGTACTGTATGAATGGACAGACAGGTGTGCTGTTGGCATGATTTGGTGGATAGATGAATGGATGGATAGGTAAATAAATAGATAGGCAGACAGAAAGACGAATAGATTGATAGATTGATAGAGAGGCTGATAGATTGATAGATAAATGGATGGACAGGTGTACTGTATGAATGAATAGTTAAACAGATATACTAGATCAACGACTGACAGACAGAGGAATTTGTAAATGAATGGATTTATGATAGATATGGTCCATTCACCTTGTGTAAATGAATAATAAAGAAAATCAGTGAAATATTGATTTGCAGGGTTTTCTGATTACATCATTGGTTCGTAAACCTCACGCTGCTTTACTTTGGTGTCCCTGTGAAACAAGATCATATAGACCTAAATTTAAATTAGAATAAATCTGACTGGGCTTTTCGTTTTCCCTCTTCTCTGATCATCTCTCCATCCCCCATCCCTGTCCTCTGTTCCCGTCCCTGTCCTCCTTCCTTGTCCCTGTCCACGTCTCCCCATCCCCTGTCCCCCTTCTCGTCCCTGTCCCTTGTCCTCGTCCCTGTCCTCCTTCCCATCCCCATCATCTCCATCTTTTTATACCCTGTTCCCACCCCGTCGTCCTCTGCAGGTGTACTACACTAAGAAAAAGCGGCGGGCGCAACAGGTGCCCCCAGAGGACTCCAGCACTAAGAAGGAGCGCAAGGTTTACAATGACGGCTATGATGACGACAACTATGACTACATCGTGAAGAATGGGGAGAAGTGGCTGGACCGCTACGAGATCGACTCACTCATCGGCAAGGGCTCCTTCGGACAGGTGAGCTGCCAGGCGCGCCAGGCACCTTTTCACTTTCTGGACTTTGTTGAATGCAGCTCACGCCCCGGTGTACAGGTGTGTCGGAAGCAGCATTAGAACCTCAGGTCTTCTCAGCCTGGCTTGAGGGATTTATGACCAGGCATGTTCTGGAGAAAACTTGTTAGTCCTGGATTGTCACGTCAAGTTTTTGTTCTATAGCCCATTATCATACACAAAGGTCACTCAAAGTAATAATGTAATACATCATAAAATCATAAAAATAGTAGAAAGTAAAACAAAATATAAGAAATAGAAAATACATCGAAAATCGATAAAGGAAGATTAACAGTACGGATATTTAAAAGGCATAGGAGAATACTATTTACCAACTTTATAAAGCTACAATTGGTGCAGGTCTGATATTGGTCTGCAGTGACCATTTCACCATGTTTACTTTCAGTTCTTTGTACCAAAATCACTTAGAAAGCTACTAAACTGGAGGTGGACCTTTCATCCCTTACATTTATGGACGAACTACAGACTTGTCCATCAGAGCTTTGAGCTGAGGAGGCATTGGATTGGTTGAACTCTTATAAGTCTGTTACCCCCCAAGAATCCTTTCCCCTGACGTTCTCGCTCCGGATCACATCTGGCCACCTGAGGCAATTACAGTCCAGATCCAAGAATATAGAGCAAAGACACTTTTAACTACACCCACTTTTTCTGCTGCATTCAGCATTCTAGTTTAGTGGAGGCTGGTCCTCAAGACAATTTCATAAACAGGTCAACCATGGAAAGAACTGTTGCATTAGAATGCACCATGGAAAGAACCACAGAAATAACTGTTGCATTAGAAGAACCATGGCAGGAACTGTTGCATTAGAAAGAATAATGGAAGAGCCAGGCTAGCACTTACACTAAGTCTGTGATTTATTCTGAGATCACAATACAGCTTTCACCTATCTACTGAATATGAATAGAATACTGAATACTATGGGTCGTAAGGCTACGTGGAAAAGCCAAGGCTACTTGTCCTGAAAAGTGTTGTCCCGTTGCTCCTTTGCAGGTGGTGAAAGCCTATGACCACCACGAGCAGGAGTGGGTGGCCATTAAAATCATCAAAAACAAGAAAGCCTTCCTGAACCAGGCCCAGATCGAGCTGAGGCTTCTAGAACTCATGAACAAACACGACACAGAAATGAAGTACTATATTGGTGAGTAAATGGGACGTCCAGGCTGGGGAACCTCAGCGCTCATTAGTGTGAATCAGAATCAGAAAACTATTGATCCTTTAGGAAAATGCTCATGCACAGATACTGCACAGATACTTTCCCAGAAATACTCAGAGAATGCTTAGTACTAAATATATATATCTATACTGTTATTGCACATGATAGTGATGATAAGTAGTGGGATGGCTCATCGGTCCTCCATTTTAAAACACATGACCAAACACAGCTGACTCTCACAATTAAGAAAAGTCTGATAAATCAAATATCTAATAACTGCCTGAACTGCAGAGAAGAATAGTTGTTATTAAATTTTAAGAGCAGGGAATGGACACCTGGACCTACTAGCAGAACTGTGAGCATTAATGGATTGAATTTGAAGGTTAATAGTTGGAGGTTATTTATAGGCTTGTTTTATATTTGAATGTTTGTGCTATTTATTTGTGCCTATCAACTTTGCAAGGCACTTTTTAACTGAAATCACTGTATTCTGTTTCATTTCTAACCTTATTTAAATTTTGAATTGTTATATGTTGTGCTGATTTTCCAAGAGAAAATGTCCTCTTCAGCAGGGGTTTCTGGAGGGTCCTCTGTCCAGCACAGTTTGATGATCTGCCCGCTCAAACACACCTGGTTCAGCTCACTTGTTCATCTCCAGGTTTAGTGAATATTTGAGGGGGACTGTGCTGAACACAGACTCCCCAGGACCGGATCTGGACACCAAATAAAAGCTAGTGCACAGCTTTTATTTATACATGAAATACAAAATGCTCCAACTTTTGCACAGTTAAACAGGAGCTATGTAGTAATAATATTTTTTAATCACTCCTCACTATCCTCTTTCCATCTCTTGCCTTCTCTCTCTTTCTCTGTCTCCTCCACCCCTACATTGCTCTCTTAATATCTCTGTCCCTCATCCATCTATCTCTCTCTCTCTATCTCTCTTTTCTGTCTTTCATTTTGTCACATCCCTCTGTCATTCTCTCTCCTTTCGTTTTTCCACTCTCTCTCTCTCTCTCTCTCTTTCTCTCTCTCTCTCTCAGTTCACCTAAAAAGGCACTTCATGTTCCGGAATCATCTCTGCCTGGTGTTTGAGCTGCTCTCCTATAACCTGTACGATCTTCTTCGCAACACCAACTTCCGGGGTGTTTCTCTGAACCTGACACGGAAGTTTGCGCAGCAGCTCTGCACGGCGCTGCTCTTCCTGGCCACACCGGAGCTCAGCATTATCCACTGTGACCTCAAACCCGAGAACATACTGCTTTGCAACCCCAAACGCAGCGCCATCAAGATCGTAGACTTCGGCAGCTCCTGTCAGCTCGGCCAGAGGGTGAGTGACCCCCCCAGTATAACTGTCCTCCCTCTTTCTAGTTGGGTAGGGTGGTCCTTCCTCTCTCCATCATGCAGTATAACTATCTCTCTCAGTAGAGTGGTCCTCCCCCTTCCCCGTCACTCAGTATAACTGTCCTCTTTCTCTGGGTGGGGTAAGGCAGCTCAGATTGTAGGGCTTGTGAGTTTGGGGGCCCTGACAGTGTGTGGAGGAAGCAGGTCTTTAGCAGCTTTATCACAGCATTTTAGAGCTCCACACCCTTTTTCTTATGATTTTGATCTGACACTACAGAGAGAGAGAGGAGGCAGAGCTCTAATAGGCTTCAAAGGGCAGAAAGGGCTTTCCCTGGTGCAGTACACAATCGTGATCAGCGCATTGTCAAGGACTCTCCCTGAGAAAATGGGTTTGGGTGAAGTGCCTGCGAACGGATTCCCAACGGCGCTGCTGCACCCTCTACCTCTCACAACCAGTTTCTGCTGCCACCCAGTGGCTGAAAAGTGTCACTACATGCAGTGTGTGCATAAAGCATCATATCTGAGGAGTCTTATCAGTGAACTTAACGTTTATCTGGTGTTTGCTCTTTGTCTGATGTTTGTGTATGTATATATA
>JBBPCX010000001.1:950493-975687 GCA_037974365.1 Hydrocynus forskahlii | reverse complement strand
TATAATATGAATATATATATGTGTGTGTCTGTGTGTGGTTTAAAAAAAACAATCCTCTGACAGTGGTCAGGTTCAGGGACTGGACTGAAAATGAAAGTCTTTAAAAGTCCTTCAGTCAAGATTATGTTAAAAATACAAGAAAGGATCTTTCCCAGCAAAATTGTGAAGAAATGTGTGGTGGCACAAGACTTTTGCACAGTATTGTTAGTTAGAGCTTTTGTTAAATGTAAAATTGAAAACTGTGCATTGGTATGAAGCATGAGTGTGTGTGTGTTGCAGATTTACCAGTATATCCAGAGTCGTTTCTACCGCTCCCCTGAGGTTTTGCTGGGGATGCCCTACGATCTGGCCATAGACATGTGGTCTCTGGGATGCATCCTGGTGGAGATGCACACGGGCGAGCCCCTGTTCAGTGGCTCCAACGAGGTGCGTCCACAGAAATTAAAAAGCCCAAATACTATATATTATCATATAAAATATAACCAGCGTCATAATAGTGCATTCTGAAGCCATCATGTTGATACAGCCTAATTCTGTACAGCAGGAGTGTCAAACAGAATACATGATGTATTAACATTCTAAAGCATAATAGAATATATAACATGCTGGCATCCATTAGCATAAGAAGATATGTGATATACTAACATCCTGTGGTATAACCATGTATACAACAAGCACGTAGAGTGAGTTCAGGCATGTTCGCCCTCTCTGATTTTTTCTTCTCTCAGGTGGATCAGATGAATAAAATCGTGGAGGTTCTTGGGGTTCCCCCCAACCACATGCTGGACCAGGCCCCCAAAGCACGCAAATACTTCGATAAGCTCTCTGACGGCCTGTGGACCGTCAAAAAGAACAAGGATATAAAGAAGGTACTATATCCTTCAGCCTCTGTGAGTAAAACTCTGCTTCTAATTAACCACACCCCTACTGACCCCACCCCATATTCTCCATAACCTTGCCTATCTCCCCCCTGCACCAGACCTCATCTCATCTCCACACCAAGCATTGCAGAATACCTTTCTGCTGCCGCTGCAAGGCCAAAGGGCACTAACTTTTAAGAACTCAAATATTATTTTTCTCTGTACGCTGATTAGGTAGATTTGTTTGGGGATGGTCAATGTACTCGTTATTGCTCCACATCACCTTCCAATCAGCATTCACCATGTCTTAGACTTGCTCAAGGATACCTCAGAGGTGCCACTGGCAGCCCTGGGATTCAAACCTTCTAACCACTGGGCCACCAACTGCCCCATACACTTAAAAGCAGCTAAACCACACACTCATTTACCTGTTCTTCACCTGCCTTTCCTTTCCTTATTTGTCCCTCACCTGTATGACCTCTAACTACCTCTTAACCATTTTCACTGTGTTAACAAGTACTGTAATGAATATACAGTAAACCCCTGACATTCACAGGGATTACATTCCAAGCGCACCCGCGAATTGTGAAACACCGTGAATTTGTGATGTGGTAAAAAAAAATGGATAAAAATGGCCTATTTTTATATTGTAAACCCTAAATATGGCCCCAAATATGCTCCCAAAACATAACTTTTTAATTTCATTTTAAACTCAGCTTAATACATTACCCTTAAAACAATGTAAAGGTAAACCCGTATTCGTACTGTACAATGTACACTGAACTGCTGTCTCCCGCAGTGCTAAAATGTACAATAACGATGTTACCCCTGTATAGACTGTACTGTAATTAACGTAAGCACGTTTTCTTTGGTATAAGCAGGTAAATACAGTAATAAAGTAATTTAATTTACAGTAATACAAATACAGGGCTTTAAGAATTACAAAAGCACGAGAACACTCAGAGAAACACCCGAGATATCTCCACGCGGGAAATTGTTATGATGCGGGAATGCTGGACTGCATCTGTCAGAGGTGCATCACAGGGCAGCAGCCAATCAGCAGCAAGGATAAATAAATGACGCTCTCGGATTGGCTACTTTCAAACCTCCCGCCTCTGAGTGCAGGGGTATTTCACCAAAAAGCAAAAAAAAAATCAATTCTGTATCTGCAGTTTCCGCAAACAATTATTAATTCGGTTCTAAGAAAAAATCAGCAGATTACTGAAGCCGCGAACACTGACTTTGCAGGGGTTTACTGTACTGCTATGCTAATTTAACACCCCTTTATGTCTATTTAAAAATCTTTAATCTATTAATATTTCTTTGTCTGTGTAATGTCAGATCTTTTGAACTGTGGTAATGGTCGTTTTTGGGTCTGTTCAGTAATGGTTGGTTTTAAACATCACCCCCTGCAGGAATATAAGGCTCCAGCGACGAGGCGGCTGCATGAGATCCTGGGGGTGGAGACCGGGGGTCCTGGCGGGAGGCGGGCTGGTGAGCAGGGCCACGCCCCCTGCGACTACCTGAAATTTAAGGACCTGATCCTGCGCATGCTGGACTACGACCCGAAGACTCGCATCACACCGTTCTATGCCCTGCAGCACAACTTCTTCAAAAAGACGACGGACGAGGGCACCAACACCAGCAGCTCCACCTCCACGAGCCCAGCCATGGACCACAGCCACTCCACCTCCACCACCAGCTCTGTCTCCAGCTCCGGTACACACACAGACACACATACACACAAACAAACATACACATGCACTCTCACTTTACCTGCTATTCATTAGGGTTATTTAATTATGATGTTATTATCAGCATCTCTCTGTTTGCATATCACAGTTGGTGGCCTAGTAGTTAGGGAGTTGCCCCTGCGATCAGAAAGTCGTAGGTTTGAGTCCCAGGACTGCTAGTGGCACCTTTGAAGTACCCTTGATCAAGGTACCATCCCTTCAAACTGCTCCTCACACAGTGTTCCTGGCTGCCCGCTACTTCACTTGGTGAATGGGTTAAATGCAGAGAACAAATTTTGTGCTGTGTACTGTGGTGTGTTCGTGTATGACAAATGGACTCTTTACACTTAGTTATTTACTAAAAATACGCTCAGAAATGTTTATTTTATCGAATAAATTTACAGTATGCTCACCATTCTTTATTAGGCAGAAAACAGACAAGTGTTAGATATTTAACAAGCTATTAAGTTAACTGTTATACTGTTCTATCAGGAATCTTTTTAATTAACGTTTTCAAAATGAAAAAAATCTTGAGTATATAAAGTAAAAGGATAAGTGGTTATAACCTGTGGGGTGCAAAAACTTTTGACAGGTAGGGGTACATTTACATAAACGTGACAGTTGTTTCCACAGTGGTTCCTAAACTGGTCCTGGGGAAGCTCTTGCACATTTTAGTGTTTACATACCCAATTCAGCTCAGAAACAGATGGGTAATTGACTAATTGGACTAGGTGTCTGGGGAGTGATTAGAACACTAAAAGTGCAGGTTCTCCAGGACAAGTGTGGGAAACACTGCTTTATAACTGTCCACTGGTGCTGAGGTCCTATTTTACTGAACCACAGTAGGTTTTATATAAATTTTAGTAGACTGGACCTTTCAGTCCACAGTGTATTTGTGTCTTACCTAAACAATCTTTTCTCTCCAACCCAGGTGGATCTAGCGGTTCTTCCAATGACAACCGAAATTACCGGTACAGCAACCGGTACTACAACAGTGCCGTCACTCACACGGACTACGAGATGCAGAGCCCACAGGTACCATCCAGATTATCACTCTATCCTGATTATCCCTCTGTGGACCTGAGCAAGTATAGCAGTGTAAAGTTATTGCATTTCTCACCTCTTTCTCTTCTCTCTATTCTCTTCTCTCTATTCTCCTCTCCTCTCATCTTCTTTTCTCTTCTTTCTTCCTCTCCTCTTCTTCTCTCCTTTTCTCTTCTCTTTCCTTTTATCCTCTTCTCTTTTCTCTTCTTCTTGTCCCTTCTTTTTGCTTCTCTTCTTTCTTTTCTCTTTTCTCTCTTCTTTTCTCTTCTGTCTTCTTTTCTCTTCTCTCTTCTCTTTCTTCCTTTCCCTCTCTCCTCTCATTTCCTTTTCTCTTCTCTTCTCCTCTTCTCTCTACTTACGTTCTCTTCTTCTGCTTGCTCTTCTCTCTTCTCTTCCCATCCTTTCTCTTCTTTTTTCTCCTCATCTTCGTTTCTTCTTTTCTCTTTTCTCCTCTCTTTTTGTATCTTCTCTTTTCTTCTCCTCTGTTCTCTAATTTCTTCTCTTCTACCATCTTGTTTACTTCTCTTTACTTCTCTTTCTCTTCCCGTTCACTCTTCTTTTCTCATCTTCTCTTCTTTCCTCCTCTTCTTTCATTCTGTCCTGTTCTCTTCTCCTTCTTGTTCTCCTTCTCCTTCTCTTGCTCCTTCTCTTCCAGGCACCCTCCCAGCAGCAGCTGCGTATCTGGCCCGGCAGTGAGGGGGGTTTAGGGCAGCTGTCGAACAGCGGCAGTGACTCCTCTTACCCACAGCTCCTCCTGCACAAGCCGGCTGCCTCGCAGCACTCCCGCCACTTCCTCGGCAACGTAGGGGGCATGATGGAACCTCCTCACCACCCCCACCCAGTGTACGGCGGTGGGGGCCACCACGGCAACGGCCGGCAGCTCCGGCAGCAGCAGCAGCCGCAGAGCCAAGCGCAGGGTCAGACTCCCCAGGGCCCACAGGGTCAGGCGCTGATGCCCGTATCATCGCCGCAAATGCAGGACAGCATCGAGCTGAGCCTCACACACCACCACCACTTGGCCCAGTCTTCCATCGTGCAGCCCCCACCATCGAGCTTGGACTCCAGCCAGTACGGATCCTCCAACATCCACCTGGGCCTCTCCGCCTTTCGGACTAGAACGGCCCTGGCTCCGCCCCCCCAGCCTCCCACCGCCTCCTCGCAGCAGCAGCTGGCCCCAGCCCCGGCCCCCCAGGACAGCATGGTGCCTGCCTCCGGCCTGGGCTACATCCCCCCTTGTTACCCAGGCAACAACAATAACAACCCGCCGCCCCAGGGCAGCGGGATGCTCACCGGCGCCCCGTCCAGGGGAGGGGGCGCAGGGGCAGTGCGGCCGGATTCAGAAGAGTCCATCATGATGGGCGTGTGCGGAAGTGGGGGGGGCGGCCAGAGCGCGGCCAACTCTTGATAAATCTTGAACAAATTCCAAAAGCCATACAAAAAAAAGAATTTTAACGAGAAACATAAATGATTAAAAACAAACAACAAACGCCGCATACACACACATACATGTAGTACACATGAAAAAAAAACACACACAGAAAAACTTGTGAAATATCAAAGGATTTTTTTTTGTTTTTCTTTTGTTCTGTTTTGCATGGGGTCGAGGGGCAGGAGAGGGGGAAGATTTATCTTTTCTTTTTTTCTTTTTTTTTGGAAAGAAAAGAGCAGAGGTGGAGTCGGGCAGGGCAGGATGCTACAGGATGTTTGTTTTAATCGTTATTATATTATTGGATTTTATGTGATTTAAGAATAGGTTTGCAGCAAGTTATTTTTTTTGTTTGTTTTTGTTTCGTTTTGTTTTTTTTGCCATTTTGGTGGCGGCGCTCCGGGTGAGCTGGGAACGGAGCGGTGAGTGAGTTAGAGGGAGAGAAGACCCTGTGAGCTTTTTTTTTTTTGTTGTTGTACATTTGTTGTACATTTTTAATTTATTAAGAATCACTACAAAAGAAGGGGAGAGAGAGGTTGGACGATGGAGAGGAGTTCTAACGAGGTGGGTGTTTTTTGTTTTGTTTTGGTTTTTTTGTCTTTTTTTTGCTGGGTTTATTTATTGGATGTGTTTATTTTATTTATACAGGTTTGTGTTTGTTTTGGAGGGAGAGACAACACTCACACATATACACAAAAACAAACAAACAAGCAGACAAATGGGATTGAGTTGTTTTTCGTTTGACTTTCTCACCCCGTGACTTACGCAAACACTTTTGTTACTGTTTGACCTTTTTTTTTATGTTTCCAGTCTTTTTCTCGCTTGACACACTGGCTTATATATTCTCAAACTATGAAACAAATCTTACGAATAAAATAAAGCAAATGACAAAAAACCGTAGTCACACCGCGGTGAGAGAAACCACGCCAGAAGGAGGAGGCCCAACCACTTTGCCCAGGCGAGGCGAGCCACTCCGAAAGCGAAGAGGGGGGACCTTTAGCTAATCTTTACTGAAAGAAGGAAGGAGGAAGTGAAAAAAAAAAAAACCAACAAAACACTCGGCCAGAAGGAAAAACCAAAATGCTTCCCTGATGTTTGTTTTTCGAAAAAAAAAGTCTGCCTTCTTCATCTTCTCTACTACACGTTCTCTCATCTTTTCTCAGTTTTGTTTATTCTATCTTTCTCTCTTTCTTACTTTTGTTTTTGACAGTGAAACACATTTGTATTAACTCTTTATATGCTAAGCCAAATCCCTCTTTCTCTCTTCCTCTTTTGCTCTCTCATTTTCTCTTCTTTTTTCACTTTCCATTTTACCTCTTCTTTTTTTTCTTTTTTTCTCACTCTTCCTTTTTCTCTCTTGTCTTTCTCTTCTGTTTTTTGTCTTTTTTCACTCTCCTTTTTCTCTCCTTTTCTTCTTTTTCTCTTTTCCTCTGTCCTTTTCCTCTCTTTCTCTATTTTTTCTGTCTTTGCTCTCTTCCTCTTTCACACACTTGCTTTTTCGGTCTGCCTGTAGCTTATCGCAAGTCCTTTTTGTTTCTTCTTTTCTTTTGTTTTCTTCCTGGCCCCATATTTGTGTTGGACGGAAGAGGAGATGGGCGAAAAAAGCAGGAGGGAGGAAACCGTAAAACGAAGGAGACACTTTCATTCCTCCTCCGCTGAGCCCTCCTGCTCTCAACCTCTGTCTCGCTCTCTCTCTCTCTCTCTCTCTCTCGCTCTCTCTCGTTTTTTTCCTCCCTCTTCCTCCTTCCTCCTCTGCAACACTCTGTGAGTGCTGTTTGCCATCAAAAAAACGGAAAAAAAAAAGAAAAAAAGTGAACTTCTTCTCTCTCGGCTGCTATCTCCACTCTCAACCATGTTCGGATTGCTGCTAAAGAAAACAAACAGATAAGTAAATAAATAAATAAATAAAAATAAATGAATAAAAAAACTTTTTAACCCTCCTGCTTCAGAAAAAATGGAAAAATAAAAAAACACTGCATCTCATGTATTTATTACTATTTAACAAGAAAAAAAAAGTGAATCTGTTTTCTGCTGGGTTTTTTTTGTTTGTTTACGTTTCAGCGCAGGTGAAAAGCTTGATCTTTCTACTATGTAACGGAAACATGGTATTAAACAAGTGCCTCAATTTACCGGTCAGAGCCGCTGGACAGAGTGGGGTGAGGGTTTGGGGGAGGTAGATTTTTGAGCAGGGGTAAATTATATGTATAGCTAAAAATTCAAGCCTCATGTAATTGTGTAGAAAAAAAAAATCCACACTTGTAAGAGCACCTGTCTGAACCGAGCCTCAGATGGACTGATTCGTCGACTTAATTAACTGATGACGTCATCTTGCATTGTAAACACGCCTCTCTCTCGCTCTCTCGCTCGCTCTCTCTCTCTCGGCTGCTTCATGCGACTGGGATTCGAACCCGGGGCTTTGAGGGCATCAGGACCCGTGACACCACCCCCTCTGTTCTCGTCAGTGACGATGACTGCTGTCTCTCATATTGTCAAACCCAGTTAACGCTTGTAATCGGCCTCTTTTTACTTTGTAATTTCCTCCAAGTCTCATCGAAACATCATGTCTGAAGTATTATCACATCATCCGTTTCTTTGGGTTCTCGATTAAAGAGAAAGTTGCCTCTAACCCAAGCGTTTAGGAGGAGTTGATCATAATGGTGTTGGAGAAGCTGGACGTCGTAACTTAGAAAGACACTGACAGGCCTCACTGTTTAAGGGTTGGGTTTTTTCTTAAATAAGCTGCTTATAAGTGCCACATACACAATCATCTCACAGTTCCTATCAATACACCCAGAGATGTTCTGAAACACTCCTGAACCCCGGATGTGATTCATCACCGCAGTTCAGAAATCAGCCACATTTTCAAAATTCCCCCATAATTAAGGGTGTAAGATCCAAACGGAGAGGTTCGTTGGTTCAACGATTCAGAATTGTTTACAGTGATGATGACTGGAACCAGACGTCCACCTTTAAACGTTCTCTCACAGAAAGTTATGGTTGAGACATTCTGCCTTAGAAGCTTTTAATCCTAAAACTAAACTCCTTTATGGTGGAGGGATGCAGGGTGTCATGAGGCAAAGTAATTTTACCATCATCAACATCCATAAAAACACTTGGCTGTATTTGTTGGAAATATCTGGTTCCATTCACCACCACTATAAAGAAATCAGAGTCTATATAATGAACCATTTCACACCAAACCCACTTTGTTTACACACTGAATTATGGCATTTTGCCTTATGTATTAAATTGCCTGAAGTACAGATCTGGGCCGTATTGGTTTGAGTTTTTTAAAGAAACATTTACACACACTAGATAATTCAGCGTCACTGTGGCAGCACAGGAGCTTCTGTTTAACTAACATTAGCTGCTGCTAAACTAGCTTAAAGAGACGCCAGTTTGGGACTCGGTTACACACTGTTCATATTTGGTGTATTATTTCTGGGTATTAAAAGTCATTAAAACTGAAAATGTATCTACCTGAAAATGTAAACTCTCACAAACTGAGGCTGTTCCAGCACAGTAAAATATCCCGTGATAGGTTAGAGGCTTATTTGCATATGGGCAACCTCCAACAGTATTATTATAAAGGACAGTACTGAAATATTGATTAAAAAAGGTATCTTGAGCAGCATTAGTACATACTGACCTCAGATACTGAGGGACTTACATTCATTATTAATTCTGTACCAGTTTAATAGCATTTAGAAACAAATATAATGGCTAATATAGATATTTGGTCTTCAGTGAATGCCTGACATCATGCTCATTGGTGGTGACTGGGTAGTTGCAAGCCAGCTTAGCATGAGTGGTTGTTTCTGTAAGATCTTCTGAAGACAAAATATCGTCTCAGTGCAGATCAGTTCATGCCATCATTACTGATGAAGTTTCTACAGAAAAACAGATTCAGATTCATACTGCGTATGTCCTGGATATAAACACCAGATGGACCAAGGACAAACATCTGAGTGGTAAGCCAGCAATATGAAAAGAAAGGTTCTCCCATAAACTGAGGTTCTTAACAAAAAAAGAAGACAAAATGGGTTTGGAAAACAGTTTGCCAGTTTTAGTGCTGCTTATTTTGTTCATTTAGTTGATTGAAGAAAACTCCGGGCCAGATTAAGCCTAACTGTAATCAAAATTTTACCATAAATTCAGCAGTTTAGTCCAAAGCTCAGCCTAATTTCTGTCTTGGAAACAACCTAATTTTTTGTAGGGAATGGAAAGTGATTCAACTTTGACTGTGGTCACCAACCCTGGTCCTGGAGATCTGTGACACCTGCTCCAACTGATGGAGTCCCTGATTGGCTGAAGTGTTTGGTAAGGGGTGGAGCCTTATTGTCAGATACAGGATGAAGCTGAACATGACAGTGGTAGCTGTCCAACCAGTATATCTTCAAGAGTAGGTTGGAGGTCACTGATCTATGGCATCGCACCAAAGAACCAATTTTGCAATCTTTATTTGTAGATCATATATGTTTTATAGGGCTGGGAAGAAACTACAGGAGGGAATGATATACATTTGTTCTGCTTTATCTGCTCTTCAAATCAGTTGTAGTAAAAGCAGATGAGAACAATTACTTTCCAGAAATTTCCATTTTTAACCATGAATGACTAACGCAACTTTTCTTGCGTTTATTATACCCTTATAGTCAAGGACAGATTCTGAACCAACACTCCTACTCTGAGAAGGGCCTAATCAATGTTCCCACGGCCATTGAAAAACCACTTTGGATTTCCTGAAGCAGCTTTTTATAGATGGGTCTTTAGGGGGCATATATGTAAATGTGATGTGAGGGTTCTATAACAATGAAAAGGGATGGTCTTTAACAGCAGGAAAGTGTGTGATAAGATATAAAAACATCTGCATTAACAGAAAGGCCTGTGGCAGTGGTGTATAACCCTGTCCTGTAGTATTAGATCCTCCTTCTGGAGATCCACCAGTCTACAGGGCTTAGTTACAACCCAGATGATGAATGTGTTCAGGACTGCATTCTGTTCCATGAGATCCCTAACCGCTGCCTTTAGATTTATACTGAAGGAACTCTAGTTTGATTAAATAATCTTATTTTGGAATATCCTATGATTCTGGATCATATAAAGCAAAACATCTACCAAAAACATGAAATTGGATGAGTAAAGAAGATTCAGTTATTAAGACATAGCCAAAGTAACTCACTAATTTTAAGAGACCAGAAGTGACTGAAGCCCTGATCAGCAACTATGGAGGATGGTAGCTGACTGATATAGGGGCACCATTAATCATTCTGGTGTTCTAGGGCGCCTCCTGTGGGCCTTTACACATTACTGCAGCCTTTGCTGATCGCTGTGGACTTGGCTCTCCTTACCCAAAACATCGAATTGCATATGAGGACAAATCAGAGTGAGGGGGGGGGTCTGTTCATAGCTGTCTAACCAACATGGTGGAGAAGCACAATCAGGTGTGAAATGTTTGATTGTTATTATTTACTGACCGGCATTAACATTGTGCTGTGCTACTGTGACTAAAACAGCTTATTCAAAAACCCAAAGCCGAACAAAATCTTATTGCGGTGATGTGGTGTGTCCACACGACAGAAAACAAAATGTTTAAACAGAATATGGTACAAACCTGTTTCCTTTTACCTAACAGTAGTGGTTTAAATCCGTAAAGAAAATGCAGGTAGACATTACTATACAAAAGCCTTAAAAATAGATTTCTTTGCTTCCAAAGATCCAAGCTTTATTGTATTTTAATGTAGCCTTTGGGAAGAGTTTCCAGGCTTCCTGAAGGCCTTTCAAAATTTTAGTCCCGTCCCTTTCCCTGACCAGTGTCAGGCAGGTTGTATTTTTTACTGTAAATATTGACTATTGAACACCTCCATATGCTCTGAGGTAAGTGTACAGTTAGCAGCATCATAGTTCGGTGACCTGTAAGCTTTCAGTGCTAAAACTAAAGAAGCACACTTTAGGCACCACAGACGCCTGGATGACTAGATTTGAAAGATAGTTTTTCAAAAAGCCACCAAAGATACCATGGCAACTATTTAGAAACATTCCTACAACCGCCAAAGATACCTTAGCAACAATGTGGCAACACCCAAGTTACCAGAGGTACCATGGCAACCAGCTAAAAACATTCACACAACCATCAAAGATACCATAGCAACCACCTAGCAACACACTATCAAAACCAGTCACTGCATTTCTTCAGGAAATGAATTATTCTAGATTTTAGTAGGACAGCATAGCCAAAAGGTTTCAAGTTATACATAAAAATGTCTAAAACTTTTAATCCATAAGAATCCCCTTGCATTGTTTTCATGGGTACAAAAACATCTATATAACAAAATTCTGTCTTCAGGATGAACTGTATGGTGGCATCTTGACCCTTAGCTCTGCTGATGGCCCTTTGGGTTTGAAGAGACCTTCAGTGCCTGTGACTCAAATTGTCATTTTAAACCTAGAACAGTAAGAAGTGACCTTCAGTGTCACTGTATTTCCTGTGATGTTCTCCTACAGTTCTGGTCCTAACTGCTGGAACTCGTTTTAAAGACTAAATAGTCAAATACCTGCACTTTGTGGACGTCTGCTGCCCTGCTGAGCTTATTTTCCAACCAAAAATGAATGCATTTGAATTGAATACATACATATTCAGGGGTTTAAGTTTTGGCAATAAACATTTGTTTTGGCTCAGTTTTTTTTTTAATTACTGGGAGCAGGAAAAAAATCACTTATCTAATCACTCCTGCTCCCCAGCAACTAGCAGAAGAGTGACCGGCAAGACGTGGTGTGTGATGGCAGAGCATCGTATCAGAGGAGGAAGAAGACAGAGGAAGAATCACCCTAGAGAGCAAGAAAGTGGAACACCCAACCCCAGACCACATCAGAGCCTCGCTGGATGTTTGTGGAGGTGTTTGGACCGAAGAATAAAAACATAAGTAGGATTCCTGGTGCAACAGGACAGGGACAGACTGCAGCAGACTGTACAGGCAGCAGAAAAGATCTTCGGTGCCCCCCTGCCCTCCATCCAGGATCTGTTCCTCTCAAGAGCCAGGAAACGTGAAGGGAAAATCATCACAGATCCCTCACACCCTGGTCACAGACTTTTTGACCTGCTGCCCTCTGCCAGACGAAATAGAGCCTGCAGACCAGGAGCAGCCGACACAGAAACAGTTTCTTTCCCATCGTCATCGCTCTCCTAATCAGCTTAACTCTTAATGACTGAAACTGCACCTTATGTACACTCTGTGGTATATATTCTGTATTCTTGTGTTTTCTGTATATAAGATTTAGACTGTTTATATATTGCATTGTTCATTTATACATTTTATTTACATGTATGTATATATATGTGTTTATATATATCCTACTGAGAACTGAAGAAAAAAAGTGCCTTACAATTTATTTTTTGTGTGTGATTTTCTGTCTACTTGGCCCTAAAAAAACACCCTACAATTTAAATTTTTTTAAATTTTAATTTCCCAGCCAGCATGTCCACTGTAGAGGACAACAGGATGGTTTCCGTGTGAAAATAGAACTGAATTTAGAAAATGAAAAAAGTGATATTAACCCAAGAACACATTCAATTTGATCAAAACAATAAAATTCTGTATCACTCTTCTGTTGCTTGTTGCTTGCAAGGACAACAAAACATGTATTTTAGTTCAACAGTGAATTATTAGTCATAGAACATCCTCTGGATATTTTAGGTGTGATAGTCCTGGAAGCATGTTTTCGTTTTTGGTTATGCGGAGGAGCATTTTGCATTTGGTGCTCCTCATGTATGTCTTGCCATTGCAGTCCTTGTTCCCAGCATGCAAACCCATCACATGACACAGCCCAGGATGTCCTCTACAGAATACTATAAAGCTTGATGGGGTAACTCCAAATACTTAAGGAGAACAGTGAGATACGTCTTTATTGGCTTAAAAAAGTTGCATACAAGAGTGTCAGGCTACTTGTTATAAGTCTGTACAAAGCAATTTTCACTTAAACACAATAATACTGGGGAATATTTTATTTGTGTAATATTTGGAGAAGTATTTTGAAGCCTTTTTATACAACACAGGCAAAAAAATATTTACACTCAAGCCCTATGGGGTGTGTTTGTGTTTGTGTGCTGGTTATGCAGATTATTTTGTAATACATGTAATTTGACTGTAACTGCTACAAGTTGCTTTTAGACAGCTGCTTGTGACCAAAGTCCTTTTGTTTTACTGCCCAACATTAACCCGGAGTGTGCACATTACAAGTTCAGACTGAAACAAATCCGTTTTTTGGCCTGAATGTGAATGTGATATTTTACATAACTGTATAAACACAACAAACTGACCTTTTAAATATGATCATTTTCATGTGTAGGTGCAAAGGAATTTTATCTTAGAAATAAGAATCTGAATCAAAAAAGGCTGTGTTCACATTACCAGGTTTAAGTTGCATTAATCCGTTTTTTTTACCTCAGAAATTGTGTGTTTTGTGCAAAGTGTGTATTTATTTTGCATTGCACGTGGATTGATCATGTCAGACAAAATGGGAATTTGGCAGTAAGGTTCATAATGTGTACGTGACCAAAGTGGTTTAAATCTGAATTAAACGTCAGTGTGTTGACACAGCTAAAAAAAAATCACATTTAGGCAGAAATAAAGTTTGTGAATGACCTAGTGGGTTTGTTAGTAAAAGTCCTAAGGATGGCCAAGGCTCCTGCTTTGCTGGTTAGTAGTAGGAGTTCAAATGCGAATGTGTAGCCGGATGCCGTGGCATCGGGTTGCTGGGGTACACCACTCCAGTGCTTGAGTTCCAGTAGGTGGGTGGGGGGCCGAAAAAGCTGCCCGAGGAGACGGGCATGGGGGCGGAATGGGCACCCATGAAGTTCACTTTGGGCTGGTGGCCGTGGTAGGTCTGAGCGAACGGCACCTCTGGCGGGTACTTGAGCACTGCGCCCTCTTGTGGGTGGCTCTGGTGCGACTGCGAGATGCCCTGGAAGTCGAACTTGTAGGCGTAGCGCTTTCCATGCACTTTGGTCATGATGTTCTTGTCGTAGTAGTAACGTAGAGCACGGCTCAGCTTGTCGTAGTTCATGTTGGGTTTGCTTTTCCGTTCACCCCAGCGCTTCGCCACCTCGTCAGGGTCCGTCATCTTAAACTCCCCGTTCGTCCCCTCCCACGTGATGATGGCTGCATTACCGCTGTCTGACAGCAGCTCCAGCAGGAACTGCCACAACTGGATCTGACCAGAACCTGCAAAGGGAGGGGGAGGGTACAGAAAGACACAATGATGATTGGGAGGGTACAGTGATTTAATTTTTTACGTATTTATTTTTGTCTTCCTTTTGGTATTTGAAAACAGAAATGATTTGATCAGAATCAGAAAACTTTCTTGATCCCGGGAAGAAATTGCTTATGCATGAGTCACAGTAACAAGAACAATATAAAATATTTTAAAATATAAAATTTAAATGATCAGTTCAAAAATAAGTAAACTCGCTTAACACTGTCATATGCAAATGCGTCCCTGGTCGAATTACATGTGTTGATGTTCTAAGAGTAAACAAACACACACCCTCTACAGACACACTTTACTGCATAAACACTGTTTATTTACCGAACTTAACATTTTGGGAGAAAAAACATAATGTGGTCTTTGGGAGAGTGAGGAAAGTATATGCTGTCTTGTTTTGACAGACGCATGTGGTGTCACTGGGGATCGAAATCTAGGATAGCCGCACCACTAGGAGGGGCTCCTACAATCGACGGCATTTGAATCTAAAGCACTGCCTTTAGTGCAAACATCTGGAAATGTTTCAAAAACCAGCTCAGTAATGTGGGTCAGGCATCTGCTTACCCACAGTCCTATGAGTCTGAACTGCATTTGTGTCTCTGTTGATAAGTCAGCAGAACATTTTTGGGGTGTGGTTTATTGTATAGCATGATCTGTGCATTCATTCACACCTAAACAACTCTTATATGAGCCTAAACCTCAGCTCAGTGCACACTGTGCACAGTACATATCTTGCTTCTGTTTGTAATGTTTGCTTAATTGGAATATTATTTGTTTGTGTACATTTTACTACCTTAGTTTTAACATTTCCAAATTCGTCTTTAATTTTTATTTGAATTATTTAATAACTTTATGCATAGTCTTACAGGTTGACTCAGGGGCTCATTGCACTACATGTTGGACTTGTATAATCACTGGCACTTTTCTACAGGTGCCCAGGAACTGTACTGTACCTATGGCACAGAATTTACTGCACGCTTTGATTTTCCAGTATATCGCAGCCTTGTAACAGTGTTTCAGCAGCACAATCCTCTCCCCACAGTTTATGGCCGGTCATCATCCCAGAAAGTTTTCTTTTAGAGCTGCTTTTGTTATCGTGTTCTTTTATTATTTATAGGTTGCTTAATGTTTTTCATCCTGCTGTGCAATGAAAACCTTTAGCCGTGCTATGAAAACCTAATCTAGCTAACTTGTTAGTGATGTCTTGGTTCACCTTTGCGTTTCTCACAGCATTAAAGATACATTTATTAGCACCAGTAGTGTTTGTACTTCCCAGCTGTTAGTTTGTATTTCCATTGTTGTTTTTTGCATGGACAGCAAAAACCATGGCCTCTTTCCAATATTGTTCTGACAACATTGCGACCTGTCAGAAAGCAGTGACACAGTCAGCTCGGCTGCAGCCCGCTTTCGGCCCCGCCCTTGAGCACCTTGGGTATGGCTTGGGTACGACTCACTTTATTTGTAATGGGAAAACATTTGTTTGTACTTAAGCCAGTGGAAAAGCGCCACATATATGTGACAAAGAATCTTGAATCAGTGGCCCATGTGAAAGTAAACATCTTTGCCTCATTTTTCTTTAACATAACTACTTCATCTTTTTTTTCCTTACCTGGGTTGGCCAGGCGGCTGCTGAGAGGGCCTAATGCTTGGTATGGGTCTGTGAGGGGGAAAAAGTGGGGGTTGAAGTTGAGGTTGGTTGGCTTGGCGACAGCAGCAGTAAGACAGTCAGTGAGCTGAGGTCATGCTCACCTTGTGTGGGTCTCGGGGGAGGTTCTGTGATCCTACTGTTGTGCTGCTGCTCCACTGGAGAACCTGTTGGAGTCCAAAGAGGGGAATTCAGTGCTGAACTCTAAATAACGTTTCCTCTGGTTGTTGGTCCAGTACAATTCCAGGAAGTGTCTGAGCAGCAGCTCAGCCTGAAGCATTTCACATTCTAACCATAATGGCTTGTTTTTCTCTTTAATTTATTTTCTCTAATATCCATTTCCAACAGTCACGTTGTTTAGATGTGCCAGAAACAGATGTTACTTAACTGCTGTAACCTTGAATAGGCAGGACTAAACTTACTGTAGAATGAATAGCTGGGTTTACACTTGCTGTAGGCTGAATGGGCAGGGCTTAACTGGTGTAGGTGGAATGGGTGGGGCTAAAATGTTGTAGGCTGTGACATCACAAACATGATTTCAAAACAGGCTGTTTTTGAAAACTGATGTAGGCAGAATGGGTGGGGCTTTACTGCTGCAGGCTAAATGGTCAGGGCTGAAAGGTTGCAGCCTGTGATATCGCAACTGTGATTAATTTAAAACAGGCTGTTTTTGCAGCTTGGTGACCACCTGTGGAGGATATGGACTGGGATGTGAACTTTTATATTTTGTTTACATATCATGCCAAAGTCTTAATCCTGAACGCTATTTATTTATTAATGTTTGTTAAGCCTCTTTGCAGTGGAGACCCCTCAGGCAAACTCGGTGACCTCAGAGAATAACTGTACCTTTAGGAACTGCAGGCATGACCCCTGAAGACCAACTGGACCTTCTGCCGATCTCCTCGAAGTTGTTTTCTATGCCAAGACAAAGCAAGATAAGAGGAGTTAATGAAGGGAGATTCTGCAGGAAAAGGTTTTTTTAAAAAGGTGGGGGTCAGCAACCTCAAGAGGAAGGAAACGTTACATTAAAGACACATGAGAAAAAAACGCCGGCTAGAACAAAGCCTGCAACAAAACAGCCCAAGGAGGGCTGAAGACGAGCTGCGGCCCCTGGGGGTCAGCATCCTTTTGTTGTAGCCAAATCTATTTGCCATAGAATGGCCAATTGTGTCCGAACTGGGTACCAGTACCCCACGTCCTGTCCCAGTGCAGCTGTTTCCTGTCTGAAACTGCAGAAACGCAGGAGGACCTTTGGTTAATGCTGATCATGGAGCTTTTCCACATCAGAGGATAACGTGAAAGCAGCTCAGATCCAATGAAATCTCTCAGGGTGAGATTATTGTTAAAATACTAGATTGCATTTTCATGAGAAAATGCAAAGTGTGGTTGCTATAAAACCAGCGTTTGGAGACAAGCAAACGTTGGTTTAAGGTAAAAAAAAAAAGTTTTTGTCACAAAAATTCTGCTCACAGTGTGGTATCAAACTGGCACCCCTTCTGGCTCTCTTCATTCAGCACACCACGTTTTACCGCACCTCCATGGAGGGGACTCTCTATTTCCAAGCCATTTATGGTTACAGATGGTGGAAAGCAGGTGGAGCAAACTGCTCTCGCCTGAAAACAGGTGAAACAACCGCACACATAGCTGCATACACGGGCTGATTACTATTAATTAAACCACATCAAACAGTGACACCCGTCTTTTTTTTTTTAAATGACCTGAGTTTTTCTTGAAGTGTGTTTCTGAGTCTGCTGTGGGTTTAGCTCAGCAATACTGATTTGTTACTCCATGTTTTGTTGCTTTCTGGCATACGTGATGTCACAGACTCTCTCTCTGTTACACACTTTTAAGGCGACTCGCCCCAATGCTCTCTCTCCCCATACATTACAGAGGTGACTCGACCACAAAAATAAAAATAATCGATCCATACTCGGCCCCTGATCAACCACACTGGATATTAAAGGCTGTTTTGGCGTTGGAACAATGCATAATAATGATCTGCAATCACACTAATTGTAAGATTAATAATTTTATTTCCAGATGTTTTCTAGATTTAAGCTTCTTTGGCTGGCCAACATCTATGTATTTTAGCGCCTGCGCTGCCCCTCAGCTCTGCAAGTTTCCACCACCTCCTTTATGGTGACAAAAGTGTGAACAAATTTAGAAAATAGTACTTTACCTCTTGACACTTAGGCCCAACCACACATATGCGTTTAACCCCAGTCTAGTGTATGTGTGAAAATAATGTTCAAATGCTTGAGAAATACTGCAATCGAGTGCTTTAGATTAGATGCCTAAGTAGAAGTCCTTTCCTATCTTTATTTATAAACAAACTAATGCAAATATTGCAAGGGTGAAAAATCAAATTTACACGTTTATAAAACTTGATATGACAATATCACACCCTTTACTTAAATTGCGTTGAGCTGTTAAGGGGGATTTTTTTTTCCAAAATTTCTGCATAATAACTTGTTTTTTATCTATACATTCACACTAATCAATTGTTTAATATGTAAATAGAGCTTCAGAGTGGGATCAGTATGAACTGCTCTGAAAATCGCTGAGTCAGAACTGTTCACAATGGTGATAAATGGAACTCGACGTCTGCTTCTAAAATCTCCCTCACAAAATGTTATTCCATTAAATGGTCTTAGCCGCCTGACACCTGAGACATTGTGCTACCTGAATTTTGAGAAGTTTTTGGTCCTAAAATGAAACCCATTCATGGTGGAGTGAGACATGTAGGGTGTCGTGGAGCAAAATAGTCCCCAAAGAAAAGTAATTTTGCTCAGATCTGCCAGTATTTTACCCTCATCAGTATCCATATAAACACTCAGAGTACATGGAGGTTCACTGGGGGCCAATAGTAAAAAAACGGCTGTATTTGTCTTTGAGACACTTGGTTCCATTCGCCTCCAATGTGAAGAAATCTTAGTCTCACCAAACACACTTTGAATAATGGCTGACTATGTGGGGTGTGTTCTGATTTATTTTTTTAAAATGTAGGTTTTAAAGGCTTTACTATGAGAGAGACAACTTACCTGCTTTGACCTGTAGTCTGGGCTGGGGCTGTGTACTGGTGGGGGTGGTGGGGTAGGAGAAGGTGGGGCTACCTGTAGGTCAGATAGCACATCTATAAATATAGACACACTCTGCTGTGGCTTTAAACAGCAGGGCGGCTGCTGCATCTCAAAGCTGCAGCATAAAACGGTGCAGTTTAGCACAGGATGTGTGTTTTTCTTTGTCCTGACAGAATAATGTTTGTGGGTGGATCAAACTCTATACATTTTAGTGAACAAAAGACAGAAATACAATTTCTGCATGGAGCAAAAGTAATGACACATTTGTACACACATTAATGCACAGTTATTGGAAAAATAATGAGACAAACAAAAGAAATGTGGCATGTGCATAAGTTTACACTAAAATAAAGTAAATATAAATGAAAATATATTTACAAAACAGAAATGTCTGCCATCCTATTAACTGGTTGTGTGGTAATGCAGAGTCAAATTCTAGACTGTCCTTTAACTTTAAATGCACTAGTTAACTGTTTCATCACTTAATTGTTCATTAAATATCTAACAGTTTTCTGGTGATCCATATTATAATTATATTAGGTGGCTTTTTAGGTCAGTAGTGAAGAATAAAATGTGACTTTCTGGCTAATAAAGGAGCTTGAATGATAAACATACTGTAAATTTAGTTGCTAGAATAAAGAATATTTAGTGTATTTTTTAGTAAATAGTGATCTCAGTAAAAAAAATCTCAGTACTTGTCAACTTTTTTCACACACTCAGATTTGCAAGCTACTCACTTAATCTTTATATATTACATATATATTTATTTATATCAAATTCACGTCGCCCATTCAGCAGTGTTATGTATAACTTAAGGGGTGTGTGTGTGTGTGTGTTTGTGTGTATGAGACTCACTCCAGCAGAGGTGGTTGAGGTGTCTGAGGAGGATGTTGGAGTCGTGAGGTGTGTGTGAGACTCACTCTGGTAGAGGTAGTTAAGGTGTGTAAAGTGTATAAGGTGTGTTCGTGTGTGTGTGTGTGTGTGTGAAACTCACTCTGGCGGAGGTAGTTGAGGTGTGAGAGGAGGATGTCGGTGTTGTAAGCAGACGTTAGTCTCATCATGTCCTCTTTGGTCATTTTACAGAGAGCTTTACCGTCCAGCGGCAGGAAGAGAGAAACGTCCACCTCCAACAGGCCATACTCCTTTATCGCCCACTCCACCCACTGACGCACATGATCCTGCGTCCAAACCTCTGGGTCTGAGAGAAAGGGAGAGAGAGAAACAGGTGAGAGAGAGAGAAGAGGACCATGATGAGCGTGAGCATGAAAACGAATGAAATCAGTCGTGCATTCACTTCAGGTCTGTAGAGCTGTCAAAACCCACAAATCCTGGACTAATGACACATCAAGACCAAAAGTTTTAAAGCAACAGTGATCAAGAAGGAGGGGCAGCTCCAACACATCCTCCAGTGGAAGCATGTTAGGAGAAATAATAAGAACGTTTCCAAAACAGAACTTGAGTAGAAGTACAAAATCTCAAAATTTTTAAGGTCCATCTGGTCCAAAATCTCCTGAATAATCCTGTTGGTGGTGGCCTAGTGGGTAGGATATTTGCCACTGGACCAAGAGGTCATGGGTTCTAATCCTGCCCTCAGCATACCACCACTGGGTTCCTAAACAAGACCCTTAACCCCAAGTTGCTCCAGGGAGCCTGTCTGTTTAGCATCTGCTAAATGCTGTAGATGTAAATTATAGATCCAGCATCCACAGAAAGTCTGCTGAAGGATCCAGATTCTTCTTTGAATTTTCAGGTCCACCTCAAACAGTATAGTTCTATTCAGGTGCCCCAAGGCTATTTAAGGTGGAACAGAAAATTCAAATCAGAAACCAGATTCTAACGCATAAACCACTTTGAGTGAATGTTGGATGATCTAAGAGGTTCCAAAGGAAATTCTAATAAGAAGCTGTCAAGTAAGATTCCACACAGGACCTGAAAAGGGTTTGGCTCTGAGGAGAATGTAACATCTGCATGATTTAACGTGGACCAGAACCTTTTTAATGAAATGTATCTGCAGTTCTGTTAGGTAATCTGTAGTCTTTTTGTGCAAGTTCTGTTTTGGAAAGGTTCTGTTTCTTCAAATCATGCTTCCACTGGAGGATAGGTTGGAGCTGCCCTCCACTTTTTTTATCTCATAAAAATAAAGATGCAGTACAGTAGAAGGACCACTTTTGGCTGCTTGGGGAACTTTTCATTGTCTAAAACCACTTTTTAAATGATTCATATAGTGTAAAGTTCCAATACCCATTAAAAGTTATTCCGGGAACTTTTCATTTTCTGAAACCACTTTTTAAATGATTCATATAGTGTAAAGGTCCAATACCCATTAAAAGTTATTCATAGAACTTTACATCCAGACCGAGAACTGCCTGGGGAACCTTTAGGGGCATAAAGAACCTGGAATGGGAAACTGTGGCCTATTTGGCTTCTATTCAGAACAGTTTCCTCTTCACACATGCTTTTCCCACAAACACCCACGGTGGGACTTCTTGGAGATGGAGAAGAGATTTCTTTTATGCTCGTAAAGAGCTGTTTGGTGATTTGGTTCCAGGTAGCAGTGACTCATTAGTCATGAATGTGTTGCAAATGTTGGGGGGGAGCTCTTCGCTCTGAATCAGACACCCAACAGGATACAGAACCGTCTTTCAAGGATGATGCTGAAGGTTGGGATGGTTTAGAGGCACAGAAAAATTAGGACATTGCGTGTGATGCATCAGAACGGACACCGGGCAATATTTACTCATGACATATTATAGACCACCTTCAGACCATTTATGGCACTTTTCCACTTGTATACAGGAACCATGTCGTACTGTGAACAAATGTTTTTCCATTTCAAAAAAAGCAAGACATACCCAAGCTGTGCCTGAGCTGCTCGACAGCAGGGTCAATAGTAGGCTACATCGCTGCTTTCTGATTGGCCAAAATGCTGTCATTACTACATGGAAAGAGGCCACTGTTTGTTTTTCACTGGCCACAAAAAAACAACTGTGGAAGTTGAAGCAGCACAAGCACTACTGTCCATTGGGCTTGAGCGGGAGCTTTCTATTGGGACTGTCCTACAGGAACCATGCTGTCCCTAAACTGTACTGCGATGGTACGGAAGTTGCAGCATGTTTTCATTTTCCAGTGTTTCTCAGCCTGGTAACAATGTTTCTTACTCAGTTCTCTCCCCACAGTCGTCCCAAGACAACATAACTATGGGGTAGAACGAGCAGAAAGTTTTCTTCTGTCAGAGACGCTTTTTATATTTTTGATGTTTTTATTTTTTATAGTCTTGTTTGAGTATTCTTTGGCCATGGGACAAAAACCTAACCCATCTGACTTGTTATCAATGGGCTTGTACACCTTTGTGTTTATCAAAGCATTAAAGATAAATTTCTTACTGTCATATGGCACTTTTCCACTGGCATAACTGTGTCATACCATGAACAAATATTTTTTCATTACAAATAAAGTGAGCCATATCCAAGCTGACCGACAGCAGGGCCAAAAGTGGGCCACAGCCAAGTTGACCGCGTCACTGCTTTCTGATTGGACCGAAAATGTTGGAATGTTGGAAAGAGTCCATTGTTTTTTAAAGTCTGAGCAGAAGAATCCAAAAAAAGTCAAAATTTTAATCAATAAAGGTATTAGCAAATCAGTGCATGAATGGGCGGGGACAAATAAAGCCAGAATAAGGAGATATTCATTAAAATAGATATTAGATATGATATAGATTTTGAACAAGGCACAATTTACAGCCAAAAAAGATATGGTAAAAATTTTTGGCATAAAAACTTTATGAAGTGTCATTAATTGAAAACTGGGGATTTGGGCCATTTCATGTCATTTTTCCTGTTTTTAAAACCTCTTAAAAAACAGATATTTTATTCAATAGAATGTATCAGGCAACTGGTTTAAGCTTTTAATATTGCTGGGGCTCAGCCCAGAGACAGGAAGGAAGTGGACATGCGTAAGAGTGCGTCCCTCCCATTTACAGCTCACTTTGTGCTGTTGACCTGCCTTTCTCTCCTCAATCAGCACTGACTTCCTCTATGATGCAAGAACCTGCGGTTTAAAACAGGCTTTCCAAATATCAGCTCTGACAGCAGCCAGGACTCTCTATTAATACAAACCTTTAATGTCTCATGAAACAAAATCAAGTCCTTTTAACCTTTAAACACACACCTCCAAAATCTTCTGCTTTTTAAACCAGATATAATTATTGTAGTATTATATTTTTGACAGTATTAGACCCTTTTATACATATACCTCCAACCTTCTCTGCTTTTTATACAAATTCTAATTAATGTATTATTTTATTATTACTAGTTTTACAGTTTTCAGGGGTTTAAAGATGAAAGGGCTAATTTGCTGGGTTTATTCATAAGACCCAAAGACCTTTCCTTTAAAACTTCCTACTTTATCTGAGAAGCCCTGATAGGTTACAAAGAAATGGTCAAATTGTTGGGAGCTACATGCAAATCTTTCTTAATTATTAGAATTAGGACTAGAATTAGGACCAGATTTAGAACTGAGACCAGGGTTGGAATTGGGACTAGGGGTTGGACTGGTACCAGGCTTAGATTTAGGACCAAGGTTAGGGTTAGTCCTATGGTTCAAATCAGAATTAGGACTTGGGTTAGAACTGGGACCGGGGTTGAAATTAGAACCTGGGTATGAATTGGGACTGGGGTTAGAGTTAGGATCAGAGCTAGAATTGGAACCAGAGTTATGGTTAGAACCAGGGTTCAGGTTAGCACCAGGGTTTGAATTAGGACCAGAGTGAGAATTAGGACAATAGCTATGGTTAGGATTTAGTTTGAGATTAAGTTTAGCATATAGTAGCCAATAAAGGTTCTTTAACAACATCAGAACCCTTTTAGTGCTTTATAGAACCATTTTAGGGTTAAAAAATCAAAACAGCCAAAAAATTGGTACATAGAACCACCTAAAGAGCCAAACTCAGGATGGAGGTTAGGGTTAATGCCAGGCAGGTGATTAGTCATTCTGGGCCAAAAACACTGAGGAAGCACTGCCCCGCCTTGTTACTTGTCAGTTTTGGGGGCTGACAGAAAGCTGCAGCTGTCTTGACCCTCAACAGTATATATATGAAACATATCTTCTTATCATATTTTAAGAACAACTGACTCAACAATTATATATAGATTATATAGATATATCTATTAGAATTAAAAGAATTAAAAGAAAATTAATGACAAGCTCTGTGATTAATTTATCTAGATGAATCACACCCATTTTCACTGTAAAAGTATTTAAACATTTTAAACAATTTTAGCATATGAGTGAATGAATAATCAACATTACAGACTTTCAACGTCCCTTTTATTTAATAACTGTTCATGTGCACTAATGGTCACAGCAATCAAAAATATGACCTAATATGCTGAGGGAAAAAAATGAAAAATGCTTATGCAAGAACAATGATAAAACCAAGTCCATATATAAGGTGCAGATTAAGAAAATGTACAAACATGCACGCTGTCAGAAGGTGTACGCTGCACTCGGCATCTCATGTGTTTCACTCGTACCTCACCTCCGGTGTTCTGCTGAATTATGCTACCATGTCGAAAAATGCTCCCTTTAAGTTTATACAGTTCATACAGTTTATAGTCAGTTTATAACACTGATTAAATAGGAAAATAATATGCATAATCAGATACATTTTATTTTATTTAAATGAGAAGAGTCAAGATAGATAGATCTTTGGAGGTGCATAGAGCCAGTTTATACAGTCAGGCTCTTAAACTGAGAAATGCTACTGTGAAGCAGGGCACAGGCTACTTCAAATCGTGCCATGCTTACAACTTGCAGTGATTCTGGACAGTGCTGATGTTTCCTAGTTTCACCGTAAACAAGGTGTCCCGAACGCAAGATGACCCATCGTCCAACGCAAGATAGCGCAGATAAACCAGCTTCCCCAACGCTAGGTGGCACCGAGTCCGAAGACTATGGAACTGCACATGCGCAGAAGGACACGGGAGCACATCTCGATGGGTAGCATGTTTCAACAGAACACCGGACCGGGTTCAAGTCACGTGGTGCGATTAGTCGGCGTTAATTTTTTATGCGTTATTTTTTCTGTGATTAATTGATCGAAATTAACGCGGTAATTCGACACCTCTAATGTCTATATAATCTCTCTCTA
>JBBPCX010000001.1:918090-942290 GCA_037974365.1 Hydrocynus forskahlii | reverse complement strand
GTGTGTGTGTGTGTGTGTGTGTGTGTGTGTGTGTGTGTGTGTGTGTGTGTGTGTGTGTGTGTGTGTGTGCGCGCGAGTGCGCGTGTTTTAAAAGAGGTCTCGCGCTCGCGCCTTCATCGCCTGCTCACTAGGAACCAAAATATTAAAGACATAAAACACAGATTCACTTACACATTGCGTTGCCGTCTGGATTCCATTTCAGTGTGCGTGTGCGTTTTTTTGGTGTAAAAGTCGCTTGGCGGTTTCTCGTGTTATTAAAGAGGCGACGTGCAGACCGCGAGCGGGAAGGAAGAGGAAATTTAGTACGAGAAGGAAAGAAGTGGGGAGAGAGAGAGAGAGAGAGAGAGAGAGAGAGAGAGAGTGGGTGGCTACCTTAATCGTGCAGTCCATAGCGGGAGCGCGTGGAGCTCATCTAAGAGGCTCTGTGGTGCGTTTTAGCTGCGCGTGGAGCCCTGCTGGGGGGGTGAAGGCGAAGCGCGCGCAGCCTCAACAGCCTTCACACCATCTCTACTGCTCTCTCTTTTTCTCTCTCTCTCTCTCTCTCTCACACACACACACACACACACACACACACATACAAACGCACTCACCAGAACCGGATGGCAAGAGCTGCTTTTTTTCCTCTGTGCGTGTGTGTGAGTGTGAGAGACGGAGAAAGACACGGAGCTGAGTTTTCTAAAATTGGGAAGTGAAGTCACACAGAAAAACCGTTCTTATTGGTCAGCTGTTTATTTATTGTTTATTTGACAAAACAAACAAACAAAACATAAAATAATGATTAATAACAATAACACTGATCACAAAAGCGTATCAGCAATACGTTAACTTTGACACCCCAATTATAAATCCGTATTGTGGGGAAAGCAATGCATAAATAAACTACGCAAAATAGCAATAAGTAAATAAGGTAAGCAAATAACACAATAAATAAATAAAGCAAATAAATAAGTAAAATGCGTAAAGCAAGTTAGTAAAGTTAAAATATGTAGGTTCATAACATAAGTAAGTGAAATAGATAAAGTAAGTTAGTAAAGTGAATAAACCAGAAGAAGGGTCAGGAAGCTATAGTTGAAGGTTGAGGTCTTACTCTGCAGAAGGGAAACCCATCAGGAGCTCATCTCACCAACATCTGAACAAAGTTCATCAACCTCACCATCACCCTCACCGTCATCATCATCATCATCTTCTTCATCATCATCTCCATCACCTTCACCCTTACTATCACCATCAACACCTCACCATCTCAATCACCATCATCATCAACCTCACCTTCACGTCACCATCACATCATCATCACCATCACCCATCACGTCATCATCATCTTCATCATCACCATCACCTTCACCCTCACCACCACCTTCACCCCCACCACCACATCACCATCTCCATCTCCATCACTATCACCCTCACCATCACCCTCATAATCATCATCACCACCACCATCACCATCATCACCATCACCTTCACCCTTCACCATCATCACCTTCACCAACACATCACCATCATCATCATCACCCTCACCATCACCCTCACCATCATTACCATCATCATCATCACCCTCAAGATCATCATCAGCTATTCATTATCATCATCACCATTACCCCGCCCACATACCCTCACACAGCAGGCCTCACAGTATAGGGAGTGCTCCTGGAACTGAAAAAGACTCATTATAACTTGGGCTGAAACGATTATTCGAGTTACTCGAATAATTCGATTACAAAATCTGATCGAGGCAAAATCTTTGCCTCGAGGCTTCGTTTAATTTATGTCACCAAAGTCCATCTATTTAAAATGTCTCAGCTAACGTAGCACTCTTGCTGTGCAGACACTGCGCAGCTCCGGTATCACTGTTTCACACACACTGGTGTAACTGACGCGCATTTCAAAGATTTCAGACCGCGCGTTTATTTTGCTCTCTATGGAAATGGCGGAAAATGAAGATGCATGTGTGTGTAAAAGGCAGAAAATGTCTGTGGGACCATTTAACGAACAACCTAGTGCAGAGTAGCCGTCGGTGCTGCTCAGCGTCTGAGCGTGTTTGTACTGTTTTTAGTCGCTAATTATAACTTAGTAGTGAGTAAACTTTACGTTTTCGATGATTGTAAACTATTTCCATCGGTCTACAACGTCATAAGCCCACAGACGAGAGACGACTGGTTCGATAAACGGTAAGTTTCAGTCTGGAGTTTGGCGAGCGCCTTCTCTGCACGGAGTGCGGCATGTTTAACTCAGCCCCTCTCTCCGTCACTAGCACTAGCGTAAAGTTTACTTGTGTGAAGTGTACGTTAGTTAGGTATCTGGCGGAGAAGGTTTCAGAGTTAGAGGAGCGCATCCGGACTTTAACTGGGGATAGGAGACGAGAGTCAGGTGTGCTGCTAGCCAGTCCGGGTGCCTTAGGGGAAGATAGCTTGCCCCGACTCCGGCTGTGGAGCCCCCACAGCAGGGCAGTTGGGTCCCCACCCCTCCGTAAAGAACAATGGGGGAGTTTGTGGAGTTTGAAGTGTCTGAGTGCTTGCCTTGTAGAGCAACGCGGTTCGGAAAGTCCGTGCTCATTTAAGAGGCCTTTCATGTTGCACAACACACTATTGATATAGTTGTTTAAAAACACAAAAGTATGATTTTATCCGATTACTCGATAAATCGTTGAAAAAACCGACAGAATACTCGATTCCAAAACAAATCGATAGTTGTAGCCCTAATTATTACACGTTATTTAGTCTCTTTGGTCAGTTTTGGTCATTTCACCAGATGTTTGACAAAAGAGAATCTTTCCCGATTGTTTAAAACCATCATGCATTGAGTCCCTGTGTCTTGATTTTCCATCAAATAATAGCCAGAGCTCAGACTGACCTGGACTGACCCTAAAACGCGTCTGCTGGACGGAAACCTTAATGAGCATGGGCAGAAACCATGAATATATAACAAGCATACAAAATATTTGTTATTTTAAATTGTATAAAATAAACAGTGTGCGTGTGTTTGATTTTGGATGTGATCTTTAGTTTAATGTAGTGACAATGTACAGTTTGTGATGTCCCTGAGGCGGTGTGTGTGTGTGTGTGTTTGAGAGAGAGAGAGAGGGAGAGAGAGGGAGCGAGAGAGAGAGTGGAAGTGTGAGTGTGTGTGTGTGTGTGAGAGAGAGAGAGAGAGAGGGAGAGGGAGAGAGAGTGGACGTGTGAGAGTGTGTGTGTGTGTGTGTGTATATGTCTGTAACAGAGAGAAAATGTGCGCGCGCGTGAGAGTGTGTGTATGTGTGTGTCTTTGCTTGTTTGTTTATAATCTGTATATAATCTGTAATTGTCGGTTTACTTAAACCAAAGTCCATATGCAGATGTCTGGGCATCCCAAATTCGGCACCTTTTTAAAAGTATAATGTTTTGAGTGAGACTAAAAACACCTCTATTCTGTTTACTTTCACAGTATGTAAAATTTACAAATTTCCAGAAACTGTGCACTAAAATTGGTGGAGATGTTCCCTGTTTGAGTCTGTTCGCTGTGTGTATGTGTGTATGTTCATCTTATTTTTCATTTTAAAAATCCAAAGACGTGTAGGCTACTTTATGATCAAACCTTTTGAATATGATGCTGAAAAACACGCTGTAAATTGCACTTTAAATTCTTTGATATTGTAAAATTCTGAATTCAGTGAACTTCAAATTAGTGAAGAAAATGTAAAACACTGATTTTTGTTATGTTAACTTTGAAAGTATTCAAGGCAAAAATATTTAAGGCAGCCCGGAAACCGTTTAAAGTATTTTTTAGAATACAATTCTGGGGAAAATAAAAATATGTGTAAACTTATAGGCTCAAACCTAAAAGAGATCTGTTCAGACTGGGAAATATCTCGAGCTCCAGCGAAGGTTATTAAAGTGAGCGAGTGAACGGCTCATTAGTTTGGAGGGGGGGGTCCTGCTGTAACTCGACTCTCTGTGTAGCTTCTCCATCACGACTCATCTCTCCTGAGTTAAGTGCCACTAACTTACTTTCCAGATGGATTTTTTGGAGGTGCTGGTGTTTGGGTTTGGCCTTATCTGCCCTCTGCACGCGCGCCGTGATTTCAGAGCTGCTCGGTGTGGCGTTTTACGGCCCCATTGTTCTGCAGAACAGCGTTTAAAGATAGACCTCCAGTGGGCATGATTAAAGCACAAAACTCTATTCTGTTCTGCGCGTTTCTGATTTACCCCCGCCCCCCGCTACCTTACCCTCCTCACCCCGCCTTTAGTGACCGCTCGGATGTGAACAGTAAGTTTCCACCCAGTCTGTTACGACCGCGCCTTCATTCACTCCAAAAAAAACATTTTAACGTAGAATATAAACGAGTTAAAAGAATAGAATCTTAATTACTTCAGTTCATGTATTTTCTGACTTTCAGCGCTATTATTATTTTTAAATTTGTCCTTCACTTTTTGGGTTAAAGTATCAGATCAGATTTTGAAGAGCAGGATATCCAAGTGTACCTTAAAGTTAACTCATTTTGCAACGAACAGTGAATCCAAAATAGAAAAGTAAACCCTGAAATTCTGAGCTATTTTAGCTCAAACACATTCATGTTTTGTGATTTTTTCTTAGAAGTATTTTTCAATTGATCTAAACCTTTTTTACAGAGAAACTGGCGCAGGTAAACATCTGCCCGAGGGTTAAATCAAAACATACAATTACTTTAGAGCAATCAGAACCCTCTCTGTGATTTTTAACAGCTCTCAATGAGTGTAGACACGAATGGGCTGTTTTGCTTTGTTCCCCTTGCTCACAATCAAAACAAACTGCAAAAATGTATCTTAAAAAGGAATTAGCCTTACATATGTTCATTGAACTTATTTTAATATGACGTGTGAAGTTCAGTGAGCTCGAAATTAAAAATTTTCAGAATTACTTTTACTTAAATTATGAATTTGTTGTAATTTGTTTTGCGGTTCAGGCCCTATAGTTTTGCTCCAATGCAGTTCTGGATACAAGACAAATTGTCCACTCCCGCAGTGATCTAAATGTTTATTCCTCGTTCCTCTCCCTTCTTTCTCCTTTCTTCTGATCTGAGTTGATCTTCTCGATGTTCTCTCAGTAAACTAGTTCTCATCTCTCAGATTAAGCCAAATCTTGGACTAAATTGCTTGATGATCCATTATTGGGAGCTCCATCCTTAATAAAGGTCTAAAAAGCTCAAGCAGACCTTTATTAAAGCACAGAACTTTCAATAATTGCTTTAATGTCCAAAGATTTTTGTTCTGCTTTGCCATTTTTAGCTGCTCAGGACAGTAAAACCAGTGGTTCTCAAGTGTTGAGTCTAATATTAACAACAACAACAATTAATAATAATAATAATAATGATAACAATAAAAACAACAACAATAATAATAACAATAATTATAATAATAAAAACATATGCCATAATTTTAGAACACCTTGAGATATAATTTTGTAAAACTAACCTGAAATTAACTTGGTTTAATTTGTAAAAGTGAGGCAACAAGACCACGTGATACCAGCACAAACCAAATTATGATTTTATGAATCAAAATTGATGATAGTCGAAATTATTTCATTACAGTTGTTTTTTTTTTTAGAATTTTGCGCCTAAATTAATTTATTGATTAAAATTACTTTCATTCATATTTTTTTTTTGCTATCAGAATGAAAACGGCAACAAATCTGCGCTCGTGACTCTTCTCTGACGTCACGAAGTGTGAACGATCTTTTTTGGGCGGGAGGGGGGATGGGGGGGCAGCTTAGTCACGAAGCAGAGAGAGCGAGCATTCCAGAGCCCCGCCCCTCTGCTTTATAACGGACAGGAGGTCCCCCAGCTCCGAGCAAACCTAGCTCGCGAGGACCCCAAAGGTACGGTCACGCTCTAATCTCCAATCAGACTGAAGTGCAGCTACGCTCCTGCTCTTGTGGTGAGATCGTCTGCTATCCTACACAACTTTCTTCAAAACTTTCTGCTCAGTCTGGGGAATGTGGACCTACTTCGTTTTCTTATTGTATTTGCATTATTTATTATTAATGCCTCTTCTGCTTTAAAGCCAATCTTGACCATGAAAAATAGCAAATTAACCGAAACGTAACCCAAACCAGTTAATAATCTTATCTGACTTAAAAGTTTGTGTTACTTAAACTTAAAAAATAGATGAAAAATGTGGAAAAAGCAGATTACAACTAAGATCACTTATTTCTTAGGCTATGATGAAACACAACTTTGAGAGTAAATTGTGTAAAAAAAATGAACGTTTTGTATTCTGTTTAGATGGAGATGTATCAAGCCGGATATTACACAGAGGACTTCAGAACTCAGGAGGTTCCTGGAGGCTTTGACTTCAGTTCATATGGTAAATAATCATTCATCCATTTATTATCTCTCTCCCTTTTTTCTCTCTCTGTTCTCCACCTCTTTCACTCTCATTCTCTGTCTCTCTCCTCTTTCTCTCTTTCACCTCTCTCTCTATTTTTTCTCCTCTCTCTCTCTTCTCCCTCTCCCATATCTCTCTCTCTCTCTCTCTCTCTCTCTCTCTCTCTTTCTCTCTCTCTCTCTCTGCTGAGGAAGAGGTTCTTTAGTTAGGGAAGGTTTTTGGAGATTATTTGGGACGTTTCTGTCTAGTTTCCTGAATGTGCCTGCAAAACATTTCCTCTGTCCTTCAGTTGGGGCGGCAGTGGCGGGACGGTACTGTCACGCGCCCCGAAAGCTGGGCCTTGACACCTTGTCGTCCTGTGCGAACTCACTGGTGGTCAGGAAAGCAGGGCTGCTGGGACACAGAGAGGAATGTGGGGGGGCAGTGGCAAAGGGGGGACTCAGGTTAAAGATACACCCTCCAAAAAACCAACTTCCCCACTCCCTTCTGCTCTCCCCCTCCCTCTTTTCCTAATCCTTTCCTCCAGACTTCCTCCTCAAACAGATTTAGCACCCCCTCTCCTCCCCCTTTCATCATCCCTCCGTCCCAGCGCCTCGGCTGCCGCCTCCTCCCTCTCCGGCCCAGTTTAGAACGGGGGGGGGGGTCTGCTGGACTGGGTGGGGCTCTTTTCAGTTTTGTGCAAAAAAACAAATTCCCAAAATGTCCCAAATATAGCTGTTAACTGATTTAATAGAAGTTCATTTGATTCAACAGCATTTGGGAATGAGGGAATTTAGTATTCCAAGCCTTAACTGTGGCAGCTCATTAGAATGACTCCTGAGCCACATTTAAAGGGCCTATACTCTACAATTTAGTTATTTAACATTGTATGAGCCCAGAATAACCATTTTCCAAACTTTTTATCCCTTAGAACCAAACAGGCAGTTTCTGTTACTGTGCTTTAAGACAGATTTATATAAATTAGCTCTGTTCTGATTGGCTGCCTTTCCATTCCAGGCTGAAACACTCCCTATAACTTCAACTTGAGTAGAGGAGGCCAGAGAGCTGTGTGCTGAATATCTAGATGTATTTTAATGTTGTTTTTGGGACATCACAAAAGTAATGAATTTAAAACAGGCTGTTTTTCCAGATTAGTTTCTATACATGGATGTTATAAACTGGGAGTGTTTTGAAACTTTGCTTACACGCCACATCAACGACTTTCATTTTGTAAAAGCAACTCTTTAAATAAGATGAAAGTGACACCTTTTACTGAAATGTTTTTAACTGATTTGTGTCCATCATTTTCACGTGCGTAAAACAACAACGCTCAGATGAGCTCATTCACTGTGATATCTCTGGTAATGTACCCGCAGACTACAATGGTGAAGACCTGTCCTTTCTGTTAGACAGCAAAGGACCTGTCCAACCGCAGTACAGCGACACCTATGGAGAGCTGAAGGATCAGAGTAGCAGCTCCAAAGGTACGACCTTCAGCTGCCATACTCCGTCTGACCACTTAGTTTATGATTGTACCACAATTCAATCAAACCATTAACTAAAAAAGTAAATGACTCTGGTAACATTTAGTGCCTCCTGATGAGTTCCTGATTGGAGAACAGTGTAAACACCCAATAGAACTTTTGCAGAACCTGAGTGTTACTGTGTTAAACAGATCATCTGATGATGTAATAACTGTAGTTTGTCTCTGCTCTAATACATTTCTCCTGTTTTCTGTCCCTTTAGTTCACTCCAGTGATCCCAGTTTATTTAACCTCGACGCCTACCCAGAGTTCAGCTGCTGGACATCTTACTCCACAGGTGAGGACCACTTCTTGACGGTAGTACAGGTCTCTCTGTCCAGTTTGGCAAGGATTTAAACTGCTCAAGCTGATTTGTCAAAACTGCTCAAACAGGTTCACCAAAATCAGGAGCTCCTGTAAGTCCTTCAAGATAAATTCAGCAAGACTTATTTAGTTAAATGCACAGCCAGACACAAAAAGCCCCTAGTCAAGTGACAAAGTTTGTTAATTTTCTAAGTGTAAATAAGTATAAGTAAGCATGCCCCTTGTTGGGAAAAGGGCACATTTTAGTGTGCAAATTCAAGTTAATGTGGACTAAACATCTGGTTGTAAGTGTTAGTGTAAGTCAAATTGGTCCTGACTACAGTGTGGACAGGGTACACAGACCTACAGGAGCTCCATTTCTGGACCAAGTGGGTGTCTATGTGTCTGTGAGTGTGAATTCATCAAGGCGTATTATGTCCACAGTTTCTGATGGCCTGCTGACAGACAGACAGCAGGGGGGCTTTCAGGACTCCTCCTCTCAGACCTACCAGAATCTTCTGCCACCATGTCCACCAGCCCAGAGCAGCACCTTCAGCCCCGCCCTTGATCCCAGCGGCCTCTTCCAGCCCAGCAAAGAGCTTAGCTGCAGAGGAACGCCTGCAGGTTTGTACACTTACCAACAGTGTGTTCAGACAGTGAGGTCAAATCAGTCACAGGTCAGATCTCAGGTCACAACCAGTACTGCAGCATCACATGTACTATGGATCCATTAACAGCAAAATAACTCCTCAGAATAAAACTCACAGAGCTTTTACTGTCTCTTTACTCTAATTTTACTGTAACTTTACATCCACCTTAGTGATCTGAAGTTAATGATAATTTTAATGAACTTGATTGGGCAGCAGCTCATTCAAATAATTCAAAAATGAGAATGAAGTTCTAATAAAATAAACATGTAGTACAAAGTTCTAAAAAAGTTAAATAAATAACGATGTTTATTATTTTAAATTGTTCAAAATATTAAAAAATCAACTAGTGCTAATCATTTTTGTCTGTCCTCCTGGTGCTAATGATTAGTGTCTCTGTGCTGCAGGCTATTAGTACTGATCTTTAGTACTCTTTATTAGTGCTAGAGGGTATTAGTACTGATTATTAGTGTCTCTGTGCTCCAGGTTATTAGTACTGGTTGTTAGTGCTGATTATTAGTGCTGATTATTAGTACTGATTATTAGTATCTCTGAGCTCCGGGTTATTAGTGCTGATAATTAGTTATGATTTTAGTGCTGATTATTTGTGTCTCTGTGCTACAGGTTATTAGTGCTAATTATTTGTGTTTGTGCTGCTGTTTATCAGTGCTGATTATTACAGCTGATTATTAGTGCTGGATATTTCTGTCTCTGGAACCACTGGGTTCCTGAGCAAGACCCTTACCCCAAGTTGCTCCAGTGAGATTGCCCCCCATAGTTCGGGAATGAAAGTCGCTTTGGATAAAAGTGTCTGCTAAACGCTGAAAATATAAGATAAAGATAAACCTTTATTAGTCCCACAAGTGGGAAATTTGCAAAAAAGAGAAGCTCAGAAATGAGCAGAGCTGCCGTAAGCAATACCATCTTATTATTGGTACTGATTATTTCTGTCTCTGCGCTGCAGGTGAGGAGAGGAGTTTCGGTCTGTATGAAACAGAGGCGCCGAGCAGACCTTCGCCCTATTGGTCAGATTATTCCTCCTCCGGTTTCTGCAGTCCCCTCCTCGGACCGCCCTCCTCCTCCGCCTCCTCCCCGCCCCTCCCACTCCCTCAGCCCGCAGAGCCCTTCTGCCCCCGCGTGGCCAAGCGGCGCGCTGCGCCCTCCCAGAGGCTGGAGCGTGAGGGCGAGGTGTCCGGCATGTCCGCCTACCCCGGTGAGCAAAAATGGAAAAATAAAAACAAATAAATAATAATAATAATAATTTAACACAAGAATAATAATGATGTATTACAAGAATGTTCAAATCGATTACAGTCATTATTCTGCTAAGTAAACACTCCCTTCAGTCTGTGACGCCTGTTTAGGAACAGCAAAATTCTGAATAAACTAGATTGTGGGGAAACGTAAGACCACCACATTCGATTCAGTTTATGAATCTGAATCGAATCGAATCTTTTCTCCGCCTTCAGGATCAGGCCCCATCCAGCTGTGGCAATTCTTGCTGGAGCTCCTGCTGGACTCTGCGTGCCACAGCTTCATCAGCTGGACAGGAGACGGCTGGGAGTTCAAGATGTCAGACCCTGCAGAGGTATGGTGCTTCTAAAAATAAAATCAGCACCCACACAAAAACAATAAGCTGTTGTAATTGAGAGGACCTATATCTTGGAAAAGTTTGGAGCAGAAGCAGAAGAGGAGAAGAACCTGACATGGCTTGTAATTAGTCAGTAGAAGCAAAAACAACCTTGAACAAGGTTTGACAACTTTGAATTCACTGTATTTGTGATATCACAAAAAACACACCCCAGCTCATATGTGCCAAGTTGCAAAAAACAGCCTGTTATAAATTCAGCCTATGGCAGTTTAGTCCCACCCCTTCAGCAGGTTAGGACCTGCACAAGGACAGACCTTCTTTACACATTTCAGTCCCCAGAATGTAACTGCTGCACAATATAAGGTGAAACAGAACATGTATGTAATAAGCCAAAGTGTGTGTTTCATGAGTTAGAAACAAAATACTAATGACTAAAATGGACCCAAGGAAGAAGATTATAAATACAGTACTGAAAGTCCAAATGTCTCATTCCTTTATATTTTGAATCACCTTGTTGGTGAAGAAATACTTTTTTTCTGTCTTATCTTTGGCATGTTGAATAGATTCAATGAAAAACAAAGAAACAATTGGATTTACTGTGGCAAGCTACAAAGAGCCTAACGCTACAATGGGGGAGCTGGTAGCCTAGTGATTAGGGCGTTCGCCCTGTGATCAGGAAGTTGTGGGTTCAATTCTTAAGACTGCTAAGCACCTCTGAGGTACACTTGACCAAGGTACCGACCCCACATGTATGACAGAATGGTTACTTTCACAGTGTGCTAGATAAAGGTGTTCCAACCACATCTGGTATCATCTGCACCTGTTTCTTCACTGGTTCAGGCCTTATGTTAGATGTGTTTTGTTCTGCTTGAGTTATTCATACGTAGATCACTGTGTGAATTAACAAAAAAAAATCCTTCAGGAAGCCAGGAGAACCATTCCACAAGACTACATTAATAAACAAAAACAAAATGAGGGCTGCACAGTTCTGTATATTACATATTAATGGTACTGTATCTTTGATTGTATTAAAGCTATTCCTCCATGTTACAGGTGGCAAAACGGTGGGGTCAGTGCAAGAACAAGCCTAAAATGAACTACGAGAAGCTGAGCCGTGGTCTGCGCTACTACTACCACAAGAACATCATCCACAAGACAGCCGGGAAGCGCTACGTCTACCGCTTTGTGTGCGACGTGCAGGGGATGCTGGGAAAAAGCGCACAAGAGGTCCTGGCCAGCATGAACATCTCACCATCAAACGCAGCATCACCTAGATCAGCAGGTACCACAAAGTCAGACGACACAGCAGAAGTTTGGCCTCATTAGCAACATTCGCTCTTCAGCACTGCCATGAAGGAGCTTTTCTTCCTAAAGAACATTGGCATCTCCATTTGACCTCTGATATGAGGTTGATCTTTGGATGGTGAGCTTCCATGTGGATTGCTTTAGAACATCTGTTTCCACTACGAACTAAAGCCCCCCCTTGGCCATGCTAATGATGGACATCCAGTCTATAGTAGCTCGAAGAAACAGTTTGGTAAAAATCTGATGTCCACAGTGTTCCGCTAATGTTGTTGTTTAGCTAAGACTTGCGTGTAGTCCAGATTTTGCTTCTGTGACACTAAAAGGCTAACACTGAAACATCTAGAGTCGAGTTCTCACGTTAAGTCATACTGTCTGATCCAAGTCTGATCCACCTTAATGAAGAGAAGTTTTGGATTTGTGTTTACAGTAAAAGATCTAGGAGACTATTGACTTCTATTGTTAGCAATGTTAGCTTTGAAGCTCCAGTTCTGAACTAAAGAAAAAATTTGGACTCAAAACATGTCTTGACTGATCTACCACATCTGTGGTCAGTGGAATATTGTGCAAATCTAGATTTTTTAAGAACTATTTCTTTAATATTTGTAAGGTAATACAAACTCAGCGGTAAATTTTCGGACATAAACGTCCCATGCTGCCCCCATTTATCAATGCAATTTGTCATTTTTATAAAAAGTTTTTTCCAGATGTTGTCAGCTACCTCTTTTTACAATACCAGAACGACAAATTATGTACATTTTTGTGTATTATTGTAAATAAATAATTTTGTGTACATTTAGTTTTTTTGTTTTTTAAACAACATCAGCGTACCACCATTCACACATGTCCATCACATGGAGGTTCAGAATGGCAGCATCATTTATTTGTGAAATATATTATTTTGAGCTGTACTTAAATTTTCAGTCCTACTGACTCTATAAGTAAGTGTTTAAGATGTAAACAGTGAGGTTCTGAGTGGGTTTAGTGTTAAACTCACTAAACCAGAAATGTTCAAATTTTTGTGAAAGAAACCAGACATCTGCCTCTGAAATCTCCCTCACAGAAAGTTATTCCATGAAATGGTTATGGTTGCGCCTGAAACCTGAGACGTTGTTCTACCAGGGTTTTTGGTCCTAAAACTAAACCAATTTATGGTGGAGGGATACATGCAGGGCTTCATGAGGCAAAATAGTTCCTAGAGAAAAGTGATTTCTTTCAGATTCTCCGCTATTTTACCATCATCAACATCCGTACAAACACTCAGAGACACATTGAGCTTCAATGGGGATCAATAGTGAATTAAACTGTTGTATTTGTGCTAGAGATGTCTGGTTCCATTCACCACCACTATAAAGAAATCGCAATAAAGTGACCATTTGTCATGTGAACACGCCACAGCACACAGTGTAAGCAGCTGGCAGCCAGGAACACAGCCCTGGGGAGTAGTGTGTGGGTGCCACTAGCAGTCCTGGAATTCTAACCCACAACATTCTTCCTGAAGGATTTTTTTTTTAACAGGGTCTGCTCCCTAACCATTAGACTACCAGCTGCCCCAGAGTCTCTAGAATGAACCATTTCACACCAAACCCGCTCTTTTGAGTTATGGAATTATTTGTGGAATTATTTTTTAAAAGGACAAATGTGTTCTAAATGACATTTCTTTTACCTTATTAACACAAATATTAATAACACTAGCCAGACTAGTCAGCTAGCTGTAAAGTTAGTGTGATTAAATGATGATCTACAGGGTCAGTTTGTCTCAGTTTCAGTGTTTATGATTGACTGACTCGGGCAGGACTCCCTTGCTGATTGGCTTCTGAGTGGCGCCAACCTGTAGCCCATGGTGTTGCAGGATGTGGGTTTTACCTCAAAACGTGTAGGAAAACAAATAAATAGATCACGTTGAACTTTGAACAACTCATCCTTCAGACAACATGCTGACTGTTTCAGGCTGTAAAACAGTCTCCAGGCCATGAGGGCTTAAACAGACAGCACTGTGCAAAAGTCTTTGGCTCATGGGTGCCGGAACCATTATAGCAGCTCCTGATTTAATCTAATAAACTGAACCCGGTATTTTTTTTCTGTAATATTTTATTGAGGTCTAATTTTTAACTGAACAAGCAAATTGTAACAGGACTACACTCAGCATATCCTGGCAAAGAAACAGACAAAACACATAGCATGGCACTCCGGGCAGCACAAGATCATTTGGCACAGAACATAGTATCAGATTAAATCAGATTACTATTTGAAAGCAATATGATAACATTAACAAATAATGTGAGTAATAGTCTTCTCATATCTAGGCATCTATCATCATAGGATCCCATTGAAAATTAAGCCTCCTCCTTATTGCCAAACCTTTGATATCAGTTGTCATCCCCTGTAATCAGTGTCTGAAGTGTTTGAAGTGTCTTAACAATTTCACCATACCATTGTGACACAGTTGGAGGTTTGGTTTTTATCTATTGAAATAAGATGCAACGCTTGGCCAGTAGAAGAATTTTCACCATCAGAGTCTGTTGTTTGGCATTGAGGCTAAGATTCTTCAGTTCTAGCAGAAATAGTCCAGGTTGCACGTCAATGTCTTTCTTAAAAATTAAGGTCTTCCAATATTCTTTTATGCAGGGGCATTTCCACATACTGGAAAAAGGTCCCTATATCTTTCCTGCACTTTAAGCAGTTGCGTGAAAGAGCTTTGTTTATGTTATACAGAATCTGAGGTGTGTGTTGTAGTATATGCAAAATTCCATACTGACTTTCATATAGCCTGTTACACAGAAAACAACTTTTATACGATTGGAGTACAAGCATTGTGGTTAGACCTGATTCCAATATCAGATTCCAGATAGTAATAATTTTATTAATATTATGTTTGAATAATAAATTTAGCCTTGAGCTGCCTAAATGATAACATACTGGCTTCATACAGGTCACCAAGTGTTTTAATTCCCTTTGTGTGCAAGGTCAGAAAAACACTCCTTCCCTGGCCAGGGATAAAGAATAAATTATAAGTTAAAAGGAAGGATGGGCAATGAGACCCCTTTGCAGCCAGCATGTATAGTAATATCGAACCAGGCTTGTAGTGTATTGTAAGTAATTGTATTTCTTTTGATCTTGGTGGGAAGAAATTGTCTAGAATGTGATAAGAAACTCAATAGAGAATAGGTGAACCCCCCATGCATCCACATGGGAGGCCATACTGTCCACGAACAGGTATATCCATTCATAAAATTTGGCCCGCTCTCCCTTGTCATCAGCGAGCTGCAAGAATCGCATTTTTAATCTGGCCTAATCAGTTTAGTCTGTGAGCACTGCACAACTTTCAGCATGCGACTCATGGTAGCATGAGAGTATCTGTTCGGAATGAATCCTGTTTGGTGCGGGTTAATTAAAGAGGGAAGGATCCTTTCCAGCCTGTTAGCCAGCACCTTTGCCAGAATCTTACAGTTCTACTCCAGGTGACTTTCCTCCTTGTGACTTTCCAGGTGACTCCAGGTGACTTTCCTCCTTGTGACTTTCCAGGTGACTCCAGGTGACTTTCCTCCTTGCAATCCCTGAATAGCCTCAACAACCTCCTTCTCAGAAACTGAAGCAGACAGATTTCCCTGGATTCATTGGAAAGAGTAGGCAATCCAATTAGTTCAAAAAACCCTTCCCTTTGTAAAAACTTTTTTATAATTTGGGCAATATAATTAAGTTTCATAATGCTTGTCACCACTGTCACCTTGAAGATTTGTCTTTCCTGGTTCCTGAAGTGTTAATGCTGAGATTTCAGTAGTCGTGTTCTCTGAGATGTATAAGTTCCACTGCTCGTGTATATATTTTAGAAATTGTGAATTGCTAAAATGAGTGGGATTTAAATGCCAGTGTCGAGACAGTGGTGTCATTGTACGGTGGGAGGTATTCAAAACTGACTGATGCATGGTCAGAAAAGACATGTGGTTTGATAATACAGGCCCTGGCCCAATCAAGGGCCTTTCTATAAATCAAGATATAATCGAACCTGGAATGACCACAGTGAGGATTTGAATAAAATGCATAATCTTTACATTTTGGCTTTGTAATCCACCATGTATTGAACAGGCCTAAGTCACAGCATAGCTCCTTTGTTGATCTGAACATTTTAGATAAAAAGTGGTGTTTGGGTGGGGTTTAGTCCATTACATTCACGAAGAACCTCACATGGACCCTCAACACCAGCTTCATCACCAAGAAGGCCCAGCAGCGTCTCTACTTCCTGCAGAGACACCTTCCACCCCCAATCCTCACCATGTTCTACAGAGGGACCATAGTGAGAATTCTCTGTAACTGCATCACAGCCTGGTACGGGAATTTGCAATGTTTTGGACTGCAAGACCCTACAGAGGATTGTGAGAACAGCTGAGAAGTTCATTGGAGTCTCCCTCCCCTCTGTCACAGACATTTACTTCACACACTGCATTCGCAAAGCCACTGGCATTGTGAACAACCTCACTCACCCCTCACACATACTCTTGTCCCTCCTCCCATCTGGAAAAAGGTTCCGTAGCATACGGGCCTCCACTACCAGAATGGGAAACAGTTTCTTCCCTCAGGACATCAGACTCAACTGGAACTGAAAGCATAAAACACATACACACACACCACCAGTCACACCCCTCCCCTCCCTCACCCTACCCCCTTGAACAACTCAGACTTTAACTACCTGTTAAAATACTCTTTTTTTATACTACACATTCTGTATAAGACACAAAATTATCTGTCATGTTGCGGCTACAAACTGCACAATTTACTGCTGTTCTAAAATTGTACAATCATATTTATTGCTGTTCTGCATTTTTTTGCACTTATAAACTGTAAACTCTTTTCTGCATCTTAGCACATCTCTGCTGCTAGAATACAGTACTGCTCAAAATACTGTATTATTCCTCAATGTAGCCATTGTCAATTGCACTGAATGTTGTCTTGTCTTGTCTCGTTTAGTTGTATTGTTGCTCTTGTATTCTGTCCTGTTTGGACTTGTGATTTGTTCTGTGCTGTTCTGTCCTGTTCTTGTGTTGCACCACGGTCCTGGAGGAACACTGTTCCGTTTTTACTATGTACTTTGTGTATTTGGTAGAAATGACAATGATAACCCACTACTACTACTACTACTGGACCCATAACACAGCTAAAGTCCCTTCCTAAAATTCCGAAAGTTGTAGATATGGAAGAAATATCCACTAAGAGTTTGGAATAGAAGGAGGGTGTGTATGAATTAGGAGCATATATTGATCCCAGCAGTATATAGTCTCCCATAGAGGTAACCGGATACTAGGACATATCTCCTTTCTTTGTCTGACAATACCTTGTCAACTTTAAAACCCAGCCGTTTATGAATTAGTATGGCTACTCCCCTACTGAAGAATAGAATATGTGACCAACCCAGTCTTGTTTTAGTTTTAAGTGTTTCAAATCTGTAACATCCTTTTTTTTCCTTTTGTGATGTTCGGGCATCGTCCTTCACGCCCCCTCGTCCTTGTGCTGGTTTGCTAAGCACAGCACGCAAACATAAACAACATAGCAAGAGGACGCAGTGGCATGGCAGACGAGCCCCAGACGTCACAGCTTTTGTTGTGGCAATATATAATTTTTCATGCATTTTAGTGCTAAATTATTTGGAAAAATATAATTTACTAATTTTGTAACATACATATTAATGTCAACTCAGCTACATTTCCATATAAAAATAACTATAAAAATAACTATGTTTTGGTACTGTGGAGAACACAAAGAAAGTGCGTCCTAGGATGGTGGCGTGTCCTGGGATGGTGAAATACTGCTGTACTCAGAGGTGGGAGGTTTGAAAGTAGCCAATCCGAGAACATTATTTATTTCTCCTTGCTGCTGATTGGCTACTCCCCTGTGACGCACCTCTGGCAGACACAGTCCAGAATATCCCTCATGGAGCGTCTCGGGTGATCTCGTGTTTTTCCTTTTGTTCTCCTTAAAGCCCTGTACTTTTATTACTGTAAATTAAATTAATTTCTTACTGTATTTACCTGCTTATGCCAAAGAAAACAAAAGAAAACACGCATGCATGAATTACAGTACAGTCTATATACGGATAATATCATATTTTACATTCTAGCACTGCATGAGTTGAGTTTAAACTGTACAGTATGAATACGGGTTTACCTTTACATTTTCGTTAAGGGTAATGTATTAAACTGAGTTTAAAATGAAATTAAAGTGTTTGAGAGCATATTCATACTATATAAATAGGTTTATACTATATAAATAGGTTTATACTATATAAAATAAGCATTTTTAGGCATTTTATTACCACATCACATCACGGTTTTTCACTATACGCGTGTGCTCTTGGTTTACTGTATATATAATATGTTTTCAAATATAAAATAAAATAACAGATGAAAGAAAAATATAAAATACATGAATGCATACTGTACTGTACAGACGTCTTAGACACCTTCGAAAACCAGTTCAGCTGTATATATATATATGTGTGTATTATATATTTTTTCTTCTTTTATCTCTAAAATATACTTTTAAAAGCATATGCTGCTCAACTAAACAGGTTTTAAATACCATTTTCTCAGGCGTCCAAGACTTTTGCACTGTATTGTATGTTGGAACTTCTGAACAAAAATAAAACATTGTCCAAGTCTCATCACATGGGAACTTGCTCCTGCCTTCATTCCTCACCTCTTGACCTTCAGAGGATCCCCTAAAGCTGGACCATTGCAATGGGGTTTGATGGAGGGGTGGCTTCCACAAACACCAGCAGCACCACCCACTCTGGGGGCAGGCAAGAAGAGGAAGCTGAAGAAGAAGTGAAAGACGAGGGAACCTTGAGCAGACATGGGGAAGACCATCAAGGACCACCTGGTGGACTCTCTGGACGGTCTGGGGAGCGAAGACCTGAGGAAATTCAGGAGAAAACTCTGCGATCGCAAGGTGGAGCCTCGCGTGCGCCGCGGGAACCTAGACAGGGCGAACCATACCACGGACCTGGTGGACCTGCTCATCAACATCTTCACCACCAGCCACGCCGTGTCGGTCACCCTGGAGATCCTGACGGCCATCGGCTGCAACCAGGTGGCAGAAGAACTTCGGAGGAACGTGAAATGCAATGAGCGGAGCGGTACACACACACACACACACACACACACAGAAACTTACTATCGGTTTCGGTTCAGCTGGGTTCTAAAATTGGAGTTTGAGGGTAAAGTCGAGTGAAAAAAAGGTCGGTAGGGATGTTGTAAAGACTGGGAGAAAAGAAACAGTTCTAATTCACGAGGTTTCTGTTCGAACTCTCCGTTCTAACTTAAAAGTGAAACGGTAACATTCTAGATTTGAAAATGTTTCTCTTTGAAGTAGTACTGGTTACGTTCTGGCTTAGAACTTGTTATTCGAACTTTCGGTTCCACCTTATATAAAGTAGCAGTTACATCAGATACGTTGTGATGTTTGCCCGGAATGCAACCGCCTTATCATTTAAGGTGGTACGAAAAATTAAAACCGTTTTTGAGCAAGAATGTAACCGCCTCACCGTCCAAGGTGGAAAGAAAAATGTCAGTGAGAAACTCGTTTCCAGTGATAGAATGTGAGCACTACACCATTTATGGTGGACCAGAAAATTCGAAGAAGAAACTATTTTTCAAAGCTTGAATGTAACTACTGCACTGTTTAAGGTTAACAAAAAAAGCCTTTTCCAGTGCCAGAATGTAACGGCTATACTATTTAAGGCGGAACGAACAATTCTAATAAGTAAATTTCTTCAAACGTAATTAGTACTACACCATTTAAAGTAGAGCGGAATATTACTTATTCTGAAATCTGTTGAAATGAATGAATGCAGAAACACGAGGTTATCACACCTGCTTTATGCCTCATTTCATAACTTTAACAGCTATTAAAGTAAAAGAGAACGTCCAGTTCAGAGGAAGTGGACACCAGCGAGCTGATATGATATCCGCTCTGACGCGTCCCGTTGACAGGGGAGAGTGGGTGATTTTTGCTAGTGGGGGATGTTGTGCCACCCCGATTCTAGGGAATCATAAAAGAATTTGGTCACGTGAGCACACATTTTTTAAGAGTCAGCCATTTTACTCATCCTGCAAAAAAGAGAGCTTCATTGCATGAGAGATAAGCACATTTAAGTTCAAAAAACTGTTTTTTGCCTTTCAAAGTAAAATTTCTATGATCAAGGTTTTTTTTTTATTGTTGTGTCTGAAAAGTTATAGACACGTTTGAAAACATTTCACATGTTTTAGGGCTGTGGTAAGCTACACTATGAGTCTATACGGCTAGCATGACTTTAGCTCAAAACTGCTGGATGATGCATTTTTTCCAAAATGGTGGGGTTGGGGTGATTTGTGCCAAAGGGCCTGGGTTAAGTTGTGCCAGTGGTATAACTCACCCACACTTATGAATGTTTTAAACATTATTTTATTGTAATTGTACATTGTATCATTACATTTTATCACTCATTCGTAACTTTAGACCAAAAATAGAAATAGACCATCATGCCATGGAGTTATAAAAAGAAGACAGACAGGGCTTCCACTCCTCTAGAGGACATGGACAGAGCAGTGAAAGAAGTGGAGAAGAGGAAGTCCATTTGTCAGGTGGCGAGGCAGATGAACATATGCAGGATGACATTAAAACAATACATGGAGAGGATGGAAAAAAAGGCCAGGATATAGAAGAACTGGACTTGCTAATTAAGAACATATGGAGAAAGAGAAAGAGCTGGCAGAACATATCAAGGCACCAGCAGCAATGTTTCATGGTCTAAGTCCCATGAAATGTCGTAAACTGCCAATTCATGGGACCTGCCAAATGGATCAAAGAGGAAAAAGCAGGTTGGGTTAAGTGTGCATTTATTAAGAAAAAAGTAATAAGGAACATTAATAATTATTTCCCCAGGAAATGCTCATTATCAGTTATCACCATGCAGATAGTTCACAGAGAAGCAAAATTGGGTACTTATTTAGAGCATGTAGCTTCAACTTATGTAAATCTGAATGTAAACTCCAATGGCTCAATAAGGGACAAAGTATGATCTATGCTAATAATGCTAAGAAACTTTTAATCTTTTCTAGGATGTGATTGGTTTGCGGGCTTTAAAGCACGCCACCATTTGTCATGCCACACCCCTGAAGCAACCTGTCTTGGTAGAGCCTTGAATAGGCACAACATGGGGGGGGGGTTGGTCTTTGATATTGTAAAATAACTTAAAATAAACCTTAAATAAGCAATTTTGTATTGAAATTGTCTAGGTTTTATATAGAATTACAGTTTCTGAGATCAAAATATGCTGTTTTACTTCCACAATCAATGGCACAATTTACAACGGCTCAACTTACCTCGCACCGGGTGCAAGTTGTGCCACAAGACCACTTTTTTTCTTAAATACTATATTTCAGATCCAAAGTGATTGTTCCCAGGGATGCACCACATCCTGAAATATATGTACAGTACATATTTTAGTTGGAAGCATTACTGTCATGGCCTCACTTTAAGAAAAACTGGCACAACTCACCCCACTCTCCCCTAAATAGTGGAGCTTGAGAGATAAAGAGAAATTCCAGATCAAGAAAGTAAGGTCCTTAATGTCAAAAATATGAAGTAGGAAGTGAGTCAAAAGCAGAACCTGCAGGAGATCCAAGCTAGAAGATGCTGAATGTAAATTAGCTCCTGCTTGTAGACCTTTGTTCCAAACGATTCTTCACCCAGAACCCTGTGTTCACATTCACCTGGTCTCAACATGTTTTATTATTGCTTTAAATAAAGGCTGTGACCCCCACTTTTGTCAGATTAAAACCTGTTCACTTTCTCAGGACTGGTCGGGCTTTGACGGACTATTGCTCTCACCAGTTAGCGAGAAGTTGTAATTTACATATACAGGCTTGTAGCAAATAGCAAGAGGTTTCCAGGGATATATGGGAGTAGATGGTCTGCCCTCGCTCAGGGGTATAAAAGCCCAAAGGCTGGTCCCAGATCAGTGGAGTGCTCCAGCCACACAAAGAGGTGCCCCGAGCGCTCTGACGGACAAATACGGATGTTTTATGCTGAAACAAAGCTAAATGCACATATAAGACCAAATTCAGGATATTTGAGGACATTTGAAGACATTTGATGAGGATATTTGGCCAGCAAATAAGAATTTCCCGTAGAGCTGTAATACTCAGATCCTTTTTAGGATTCGGCTCCATCTGAGTCACTTACTAAACTGATCCGGGTCTGTGAGTCACTTGAGTCACTTGAGTCAGTATTGCCAAATCGACAGCTGTGAGTCAACTGAAGTGTTTGAACCATCTTTTAAAAGAAAGTAAAATGCCTTGTGATGAGAATGAATCAAATAAAACCAGACAATAAGACAAGGCTACCTCAGTGACAAAGATTTTTTTAAACATACAAAAAAACGAATAATACAAAACTTAAACACACATAGGCATAACAGCAAATCGAACAAAAAGGCAAAATGTGCAAATTAGGACATAGCCTAATACGAAATATGCCAAATAAGAACTGCAAATCCTTCCATAAAATATAAAATGTTAAAGATAAAAACACCAACCGAATGCAGAATACAAGCTAAATGTGCAAAATCAGAAGTTGGCCAAATAAAATGCTACATGCAAATGCAGAATTTGCAAATGTCTTTCAACATAGTATGAAATATGTTAAGTATAAGAACAACAACAAATTGTGGGGAGTGCATATTTTGAACGTGAAACAAAGGCAGTGTGGTCAAATGAAGGATTGGGCTACATTCTTTCGGTTAATGAAGTCTAATCAGTGACGAGTGTATGAACAAGTCTGTGGAACTTATGTGCTTTGCGCTACGGCTGGTCTGAATTCCCCCTTCCGCTCCTATGAGCGATACAGCTGTATTTGACCAGTTGATTCAATCATTACTGTCGTTCAGGGAGCGCTATCCCACTCGTGTGAGTGATAAACCTGCTTGCTTTAGCGAGTCAGATTCGGCTGCATGTTTTCGGCTGTGGAGGAAGTTAACCGGCGGATTTACTGACTCGGCCTATGTGCTTCAGGAACGCTACCCGCTCTCTGAGCGATTCTGATTCTGTTAAAGATAATCGATGGATTCAGTCATGACCCCGCCAAGGACCCAGACCCGCTCTCTGAGCGATTCCGACGGATTCACTCATGACTCGGCCAAGGACCCAGACCCGCTCTCTGGGTGATTCCGTCAGATTCACTCATGACTCGGCCAAGTACCCGGACCCGCTTTCTGGGTGATTCCGACGTATTCACTCATGACTCAGCCAAGTACCCGGATCCACTCTCTGAGTGATTCTGACGTATTCACTCATGACTCGGCCAAGTACCCGGACCCGCTCTCTGGGTGATTCCAACAGATTCACTCATGACTCGGTCAAGTACCCGGATCCACTCTCTGGGTGATTCCAACAGATTCACTCATGACTCGTTGTTCTGGAGTTGTTTTATTGTATTCTGAGAGAGTTTTGTCAAGTTTTTCTGGCTCCGTTCAGCTGTGTATTGTATTCAAACTGGTCTGACTGGGCAGATGGGCAGAGTCGACTCTTTCGGACTGGCGGGGAGTTTGAACTGGAGCTTTTTGAATGGGATGAATGGGAGAGCAGTGGTGTTATAGCGGTTTATTGATTTATAATTCTGTGATAAAAATAAGGGTTTCTCCAAACAAAATGGCATCTCTGCTTGCACGAAATGGTACTGCTTGCACTAAAAACCTTATAGAAAATTCATTTTTTATTCTTTTGAGTTCAAATTTTGAACATACGTTGATAAGACCTGTGGCTATGGGTTTGCAGTGTCAGAATAAAATCCTCTTATGAGGATTACTGAATGCAAAGAAGTTTGACACAAGCATGTATAAAATCCGGTCTTCCGTCCTGTGTTGCTGTTTGAAAATAAGTTTACATAATTTACTTCTCTGGCACTTGAAACTTCAGAGTCTTAGCTTTGAAATGAGTCCAACCGCAAACAATAATAACTTTGTATGGCGGAATTGTGAGAAATTAAAGTTGGTAATGGAGAACACACAAGATGGCTGCCAAAATAGGGGATGAAAGCTAAACGGGTTAAAACAATGCTACACGGGTCAGCAACCCTGAGCACGCCTGCCACAGTTGTCACGCAGATGTATTCTCAAAGGCACGCCAGTGATGGTGCGCATCAGTGGCACGAGAACGAGTCTACTAAGTCCCTTTGCACACTCCTGTACAGTAGGTGGCGCTATGCACCAAAGAGACATTACTCTTCAATAACTTAAGAAGAAGAAGGGAACAAGAGCCACAAATTTCAAAGTGAGCGAACAAGGTGTGTGAGTGCAGGGCTGTAGTCTATGTGATACACAGGTTTATGCCATATAACCACTTAGAAAGTTCTTGGGTTTGCGTATATCCAGTAAAACATAGGCTGCAATACTGACACCGCACTAATAGAACAAGACAGTATACCCACTACAGCAAACTAGACTACAGCACTGCTGATTTGCAATGCATGCAGTGGTGTC
>JBBPCX010000001.1:900866-914699 GCA_037974365.1 Hydrocynus forskahlii | reverse complement strand
TGTGTGTGTGTGTGTGTGTGTGTGTGTGTGTGTGTGTGTGTGTGTGTGTGTGTGTGTGTGTGTGTGTGTGTTGCAGAAGCTGCAGCAGGAGCTGGAGTTTCTGGAGGTGCAGGAGGAGTACATCAAAGATGAGCAGAAGAACCTGAAGAAGGAGTTCCTCCACGCTCAGGAGGAGGTAAAGAGGATACAAAGCATTCCTCTTGTCATCGGCCAGTTCCTGGAGGCCGTGGACCAGAACACTGCTATTGTGGGCTCCACCACAGGTAGATATACAAACCCATACACACACCCTGCATGTTCAGTCTAAATGGTATGAATGTTTAATTATGTGTTTAATTAGAAAAGCCTTGGGATTCCATAGGTATATTGTCTTACATGGTCTCTCTGTGATTGATAACTCCAAGACAAAATAGTAAAATCTAAAACATTCCCTGTAATATTACTTTACCATTGGTAATGAATAACCTCCTTTAATGTGAGCTATTTACAATCCAAAAATAGCACACTACAATGCTTTACCAACATTTATGTGGATATTCCTTTAGGGAGAAAGAAAGGAGGTGTCACTGAGGGGAGCTCATATTGCACAAATACATTTTCATTCACAACATCCCTGTATGGGTTATTGCAGTCATAAATGACCTGTTTTAAAAAACTGTTGTCTTTGTTGATGTGGAATAGTTTGGAGTGTCCTTGATTGACATTAGGGGTGTACATCTTTGATCTCAGTTTCATTTGTTGTCAAACTAAATAAATATCCATCTTTTTTTTTTTTTTGGAATAGTTCATGGAATAAATGTAACTGGAGGAAATGTGGGGATTCATTTGTAGCATGTTAAGTTTTGTAAGCTTTGTAAATATTGTTTGATTATAAAATTGATGGTAATCAAATATTACATTCCAAAATTGATGTAGTTCAAAGCAATGCATCACACTGTGTTAGCGCCTTTGGACTTGCATTGTCACTAAAGGCTATTTTTTGTTTTGCTTGTTTTACTTTGCTTTTAACGTAGCTTTATCCTATTTTTCTTTCACCAATTTCACAGATATTTACCAAAACATAAGAATCTGACTGTGTGTACCAGTACGATTCCTTATGTGTTCTGTTTCAGGCTCCAACTACTACGTGCGAATCCTGAGCACCATAGACAGAGAGCTGCTGAAGCCCAACGCCTCAGTGGCTCTGCACAAGCACAGCAATGCGCTGGTGGATGTTCTGCCCCCAGAGGCGGACAGCAGCATTATGATGCTCACCTCAGGTAAACAAAGCGAACTGCTTCTCTCTCTCTTTATTGGTCTCACGCGCTCGCTCTCTCATTCTCATTCTTATGTCCACCTCTTCTTACATTCATAACATAATATTTACCAGACCTTTGCAAAATGAATATAACATATATTTATCGAAGGGATATTAATCTACACACTGCAGGTTCATACTGGAGTAAAATGGCTTTACAGTTATTACTGTCTAACTGTAAAAACTACACACACTGCCGAATTAAACAGCTGGTCTCTGTAAATCTAGTCCAGGTTAAAGGGGTCTGAAATTGTTGTCTGATGTTTGTTTTTCTTCACAGATCAGAAGCCTGATGTGATGTATGCTGATATTGGTGGGATGGACATACAGAAGCAAGAGGTGCGGGAGGCGGTGGAGCTGCCCCTCACACACTTTGAGCTTTATAAGCAGGTGTGTGTACTCACATGTGAGCTCCTGGGATGAGCAGTATATGTTTTTTTTGTCAGTATTTTGTATTTTGCATGTATGGTCTATAACAGGGGTACCCAAACCTGTCTAGAAAGGGCCGCTGTGGGTGCAGTTTTTCGTTCCAACCAAAAAGAAGCCACACCTGAGTAACGGAAAACCAAGACCAAGTGATTACAGAAGTGGAATCAGGTGTGCCTCCTGCTTGGTTGGTACGAAAACCTGCATCCACCGCAGCCCTTTCTGGACAGGTTTGGGCACCCCTGGTCTATAACAAGAACATAATTGCTCCTGTTGAACTGGAGGTATGCAATGAAACTGCATAGTTAATTATATTAGTTCTTTAAAATATGACATTGCTGATGCATTTTGTCTGTCTCAGTTGATCAAAAACCTCAAGTAATGTGAAAATGTGTTGTCATGTAGTCTACCCATAGCCTGCTCATTAGTGGTTGGTTGATTGACTGATTTTGTTTTTTGTTTCAGATTGGTATTGACCCACCCAGGGGTGTGCTAATGTATGGCCCACCTGGCTGTGGGAAGACAATGCTGGCCAAAGCTGTGGCTCATCACACTACAGGTAGTGCAACCAGACAGTCTACCACAAATGATGATATATATGACAGTCAATAGGAGAGAGTTTACAATATACATAATTAATAACTCTCCAGTGAGTCATTTCTTAGTCAGACAAAATATCTTGAATATCCAGTCAAAACATCCCTCACAGTTTTGTCAAATGGCACCCTTCCACTGGCACAAGGAACCGTGCCATACAAATGTTTTTTTTTTTTCCATTACAAATTTTCCATTTACAAGCACTACTGTCTGTGTGGGGCGAAGATAAATTTCATTGAGGGTTTTCTACGATGCTAACAAATGTATCTTTTGTACGCTGTGAGAAACGCGAAGGTGTACTAGGACATTGCTAACAAGTTAGCTGGGTTAGGTTTTTGTTGCACAGCTAGAGAACACTGAGGAGAAAAAGTAAAAAAAAAAACTCAACCAGGACTACAAATAATAAAAGACCACTATAACGAAAGGAGCAGAAAGACTTTCTCCTGGTTTGATTCCATGGATGTGGTTTTGTGATGACAATTAGCCATAAACTGTTGGGAGAAAATTGGGTCAGAAACATGTTACGGGGCTGAGATACACTGAAAAATCACAGCATGGTTCCTGAATGCCTGTGGAAAAGTCTTTACGCTTTTCTTTGACTGCTGTTTTTCCTTTACTGTTTCAGCGGCCTTTATTCGCGTGGTGGGCTCTGAGTTTGTCCAGAAGTATCTCGGCGAGGGTCCCAGAATGGTGCGGGACGTGTTCAGACTGGCCAAAGAGAATGCCCCGGCTATCATCTTCATTGACGAGATTGACGCCATCGCTACCAAGCGTTTTGATGCACAGACAGGAGGTTCCCTATCTTAGTTACTGAGCACATATGTTTGTCAATGTATTTATGGCCATACTTAAATTAGAAGTCAGAGTTCTGACTGAAATCTATGGATTTTTGTTTATGTACCTTTTATCATTGCTTCCTCCTACCAAGACAAGATCAGATTTATTAAGTTAACTAAATGTATTAATTTTTCTTCTCCAGCTGACCGGGAGGTGCAGAGGATCCTCCTCGAGCTGCTGAACCAGATGGATGGTTTTGACCAGAATGTGAATGTGAAGGTTGGTTTGGAGCAGTAATAAATATTGCTAAATTTTGTGACTCTTTAATGAACATTGTATTAACCGTATGATTGAAAGACCAGTCGTTGTAAGGGGTGGATCATGAACTTATGAATATGGAATAGGAATGATCATTAAATTATTAATGAAATCATATAGTTTATGCAAACAGTGACTTATATAAAACATGAATTAGCTGCCTTTTGACTGGTGTGTTGTTGTAATGTGTTACTACTACCAGAAGGTGGCGGTAAAAACGCCTTAAAATTGTCAGGGGGTTCTTAGTCACTGGGTAAGCTGTCTTCAAAGACTAGTCCAATGGTTCTTTGTCATTGAATACCAATATTTTTCAGTCATCCTTACCAATAACACCCATCATAACATCACTATGGTTTGTTATTATGTTATTCCTTTAACAATAGCACTGGAACCTGTGAGTTGCATGACTTTTTGTTAGAACATGAATTTGTATTAAAGCCTTTGGACCTGGCATTTATCTCACTCACACTTTTAATTAGTTCAACACACAACAACCTTGAGTTTGTCCTTTTTCCCCAGGTGACACTGAAGAGCTAATTTAGCTCTGCAATTTGGGTCAGTGTAATGCAGTCCAGGCTGAACCAAAAAAACTGGTTCATGAATTAAATTAGCAAAAACCAAGTTCTCTTTTTAAAAGAACAGTTTGGCTAAAAATGAAGTGTACACAGTGTTCCACTGATGCCAGAGTCTGAGAGTTTAAATGTGTTCAGACTTCTAATTTATATTCTTTCATTCACAACTGGAGCTGTGAGGCTATCATTGCTAACACCAGAAGTCAGTAGTCACCCAAGCAGTTTGTGAAAACGGACCTTGTTGTGTAAAAAAGGCGCTGCAGCGTTCAGCTCCATGCTAAAGTTCAGTTTATTTTTACAGCTCATAGTAAGTCAGACTGTGCATCCACAAGTCTGTTACCTCCAAATATTGAATATTGTGAGCCTGTGAGCAGTGTTAAGTAAGAGCTGTTAAGGCCAGCTTTCTGTTATTTTAATAACAAAGTAGTAATGACGCAGCATTTAAATACCAGTTAAGTGTATATTGTTTTTTTTTTTTTTTTTCCTGCAGGTCATCATGGCCACCAACAGGGCGGACACTCTGGACCCTGCTTTGCTGCGTCCTGGCCGGCTGGACCGAAAGATCGAGTTCCCCCTGCCAGACCGCCGGCAGAAACGGCTCATCTTCTCCACCATCACCAGCAAGATGAACCTGTCAGAGGAGGTGGACCTGGAGGACTGTATCCTCGCCATTCCGCTCTAAATTCTTATTACACGGGGCTTTACTGGGAGCCACACTTGGATGAAGTTTGATGTTTATTCATTTATTTCCTTCACTCCAAATGTAGATGTTTGGTGTCTGATAATTGCCTAGAATTGGACAAAAATGGGCAGACATATAGATGCTGCTATGAATTTTAGCAATGCTAACGCACTTTAGTCCAGTTAACTGTGTGTCATAAAGAATCAAACTTTCTACTTTTATTAGAGATGACTGATGACCTCTTATTTGAAGCAAGATGGTGGTGATTTTACGCTTCTGTTTGTGATGCTGTCACTGTGTGTAAGAGAAGAACAGTCCATCTATCCAACTGCTTATCCTTAAACAGGGTGGGTGGGGGGTTGCTGGAACCCATCCTAAGGGTCATACAGTGAAAGGCAGAAAAACACCCTGGACAGGTCATTAATGCATCATAGGATATACACACCTACCTACCTAGAGCCGGTTTAGCATCTTCAGTCCACCTGGCGTGCAGCTCTTTGGGCTGTGGGAGCAAACCAGAGCTCAGTGTTTAAACCCACCCGGACATGGGGAGAACATACACACTCACACACATTGAACTCTCAGACATATAGGTGAGAACTGAACTCATAACCATCTCACTGTGAGAAATGTTTCTCATCTGCCTTTCACCGCTGTCACCCATCATCGAGAGAAAATGCAAAGAGTTGTTACTTATGCTACCGTACTAGTGAGTTTTGTTGTGTTCTGTATGTGGATGGTGTGTGTGTTGTGTGTCCATATTGTCCTTAATGAGGGTTCAGACGTCGCCAGGCCGGACAAGATTTCTGGAGCTGATATCAACTCCATCTGCCAAGAAGTGAGTCAGAAAAGCAGCTCTTTCTCACTGCCAGCCAGACGTGGATGAACATTTACTTTTAATGTTTTTTAATGAACATTTACTTTTAACTGCACAGACAAAGACAGTAACAATATGAAATATAAAGGCTAAAATTAATACAGAAATGCTCTGAATTCTGTCAGTAAGAGAAGATGGATATAAATGCTGTAATAAAATTAATCTACTAATGGAGTTTTGTTAATAACCCTTTTTCCTCTTGCCTTTATTTCTGTTCTGTGTTTACAGGCCGGCATGCTGGCGGTGCGTGAAAACCGATACATCGTTCTGGCCAAGGATTTCGAGAAGGCTTATAAAACAGTCATCAAGAAGGACGAGCAGGAGCATGAATTCTACAAATAGAGAAGCCCCTCCAGTCTGCATTAGCGTGGTGCCCCTTTTTCCCCCTCTTCGTTTTCCTCATTTGTACGTATGGTGTATGACAGATTATTGTGGGTCTAGAAGACTGCCCTTGAGCTTCAGGGGTTTGGTAAGGGACTGTGATTTCACAGGTATTCATGTAAACAAATATACACTCACACACAACCTCTGCAAAAGAATCATTTTATGTATTCAATTTATTGAAATTATACACTTGCAAAGAGAACCAATAAAATGTTTTCCATAAAACTACCAAGCTTATAGCTTCTGTTTAATGTATTAATATCTTGTAAATCAGAACGAATCAAGTAGCGTTCATAATTATCCAAAAATTAAGAATTGGGGGTATTCGTATAATGTAATACTTGTATAATTTAAAAAATCTATAAAAATTAGGGGTTTAGCCTTAGAAATAAGAAATCTTTCTGTGAATTGCCCTAGTAAAAGTGAGCGGTTTTAATATTTTGCCCAAAATAAGAAAAATTGATAGTTGGAGTACAATAATCACCTCCATGTTTTCAATGCAGTCACACATGCTGCAACACTGCAGGCATCCTTCACAGGCACAGCTGTTGTCTACGGCTGCAGCCAAAAATGGTTCTGGAGATATCAAGCCCTTGCAGCCCAGCTGATTCTGTACTGGTCCAGTCTGGACGAGCGAAGGCCACTGGTGGGTTGAGCAGCAGGAATCAAAAGCTGAGCCTTTCTCTCTTTCGCTCTGTTATCTGCCCAAGAGTTAAAGTAGCTCAGCCTCGGGTTGCGGTGCTTTTGACCACAAGAGGGCGCAGTGTGGTAATTAAAACTGGGTCCCAAATGTACATTTCACCATTTCTACACCAGTAAACCTGCACACTTTGTCTCTAGAACAGCCTTAGGGTGGATTTTTGGGTGTGGGCTTTTTGTTTTACTTGCAGAAGTAAGGCGTAGCTAACATTACTACTTGGAAACGATACCGATTTTAAGCAGGTCAGCCTCAGCTGTGTTTCTGCCCTAAACCACCAGAGTGAGGTTGTTCTGTGAAGTATTTATTATTGTAGTGATTATAATTAATGATTGTCATTAGTGAGGCACTATTGCCGGCTTAAGTAACAGTTCGCCAGCTACCTAGCAAGGTTCCAGGTGTTAGAAGTAGCTCACATTAAAGTTGGGTAGAAGTTTATAGCATAAATAAATTGCTTCAGAAAACACATGCTATAGACATAATTATATGAAGCTTTGTGTTAGATAACTGCTAACATGTTTGGTGGAGTAGCTAACCTCATGCTTAACCCTCACTTATAGCCATTTATTTCGAATTAACCGTTCACGCTAGATGATGGAAGCCTAAGCATATCCCTACTTTTAACCCCTAGTCACTTTGTTGGTGCGAAGTGCCTAAAGAGGAGTTGCCTTGATAAAAGTGATCCAACCACTCAGCATTCAACACCAAAAACTATATTAATCACTGGCCTGATCATCTGGAATCAGCTGTACCTGTTTCCACACTGGTTCGTGTGTGTGTTAGCTAATGTGAGCTACCGCAGCAACGCTGCATAGCTCATTAGCTAGTTGGCTGATGTACACCTGTGACAAGACGGGACTGGGCTTGGCCTGAATTCTTCACCTGCCTTTTTTTTAAGGTCACCACAAGACTTTAAGGGCCCATGTCTCACATTTTATTACACTAATCATTTTTACAATGTCAGTGTTATTTCCAGGTACAGCTGTATTCTTTTTACATAATCTTTTAGCACCATATATTGTTCTCCCTAAGAAAGCCACACGTGTGTGTATGTACACAAATACACAAACACACACACACACACACACACACACACACACACATGTATATATATATATGTATATATAGGTGTGTACCTGTGTATATATGTGTATGTATATATATATATATGTATGTATACACACAGAATGTGGGTGGTAGCATCACTGGATGAAGACAGATCTAAATTCGCTCTAAATCATAACTTACATTCTGTAAAAAAAAAAAACCTGACTATATGTATATGTGTGAATGTATATTTGCCATATATACATATACACAGAGTACTGTGCAAAAGTCTTAGGCATTCGTGAAAATATTTGATAGATTAGTTGCTTTTTTCCACAGTAATATTAAATATACTAAATAAAACTGCTTGTGGAAGCTGAGTATTATTTCAGTATTACTTCTATCAGCTTCTATCAACTACTTTTTTCTTTTACAAATTTAAGAAATGGATACTTTTTACCATTTTCCTGTTTGCAATTAGTCTAATGTTCACTCTGCTGTCAGACAGACCCGTTAAGATTTTTTTTGCACGGGCACATTTTACATTTTGTTTTTTTCCTTCATAATATGTTAAATTCATTGTGTATTATTTAGTTATGTATACAAACCGTCATTTGAGCAAGGGCTTTTGCATACTTCAGAAAAATTGGCACCAATGATAACACTGGATGGAGCTCATATATCTAATTATTATAACATGAGTAAATACGTAAATTGAATAACGAAAGGTGTGTTGTCATTTCCAGTAGTCATAGTAGACCAGCTGATTTGTAATGGTGGTGATTTCTAGGAAGGGCTCACTGGGAACCGGGAGCTTTAGAACTGTTCGATTTCAGGGTTTGTCTCAGCAGTAGATCAGTAAACTTTTCTCTCTTTATTTTTTGACCACCTGAGATCCCCTGACCTGTAAACTGAAGGTGAACTTCAACGGTTTACATTTGATCTTAAAGTGGGGGCCGAACCCGAGGAACCGATTCACTGACTTGTAGACCAGTCTCTGCTTCTTCGTCAAACAAACCGCACATATCTGATAAGTGATTTTATAATGCACCCTATAATAATTCCGAGATGATTGTAGTTAAAAACAAACTTTACGGTCAAAGTGCATCACTTCCTGCATACCGCTCAGAGATTCGGTTAGATCTTCGACTCGCTCCGTTCGAATCAGAGCTCTGATTCAGTTCAGCAACGAATCGCGAATCATTCAGCGCGTGAGAGAATGTTGGAGTGAGTGTGGAGGGCAGGGAGAGAGGGAGAACATGAGAGTAGGGAAAGGATGAGTGAGAGAAAGAAAACAGGAGAGGGGGAGCAGATAGAGATGAGAAAAAACGAGAGGTTACAAAGACAGAAAGAAGGGAGCGGGGAAGAGAACATGTATAAGAGGGGAGGCGGTAGAGAGAGGAGATAAGTGATAGAGACAAGGGTGGGAGAAAAACGGAGACAGAAAAATGATAGATGAGAGAGAAAAACGGGGAAATGAGTTATGAGTGAGAGAAGATTAGATATAAGGGAAAGAGGGAGAGAAAATGAGAAATGAGGGAAAGAGGGAGAGAAAAATGAATGAAAAATGACTGAAGGAGGGAGAGAAAATGAGAAAAGGGAGAGAAAAAAATCTGAGAGAAAAAGAAAATTAGATATCGGGAAAGGGAGAAAAGTGAAATACGAAAGAAAAGGGAAAGAAATACGAGGGAGGAAAAAACGGGAGAAAATGAAAATGAGACAAAAAGAAAACGAGATATGAGGGAAGCAAAAAGGAGAAAAATGAGAAATGAGGGGAAGAGGGAGAGAAAAAGGAAATACAATGAGAAATGAGACAAAGGGGGGAGAAAAGAGATACGAAAAGATGGAGAAAAAAAACATACAAGGGAGGAATAAGGGAGAACATGAGAAAAATAGAAGAGGGGGAAAGGGAAAAAATGAGAAAAATAAGGTAGAGAGAGAAGAGACAGAAAGAAAGAAAACGAAGTAGGAATGAGTTTGAACGTTATCTTGTTTTTGTTTCGCTGCGAGTCGGAGCGAGTCGGCCTGGTGACTCGGTTCACTTTAGAGCCTCATTCATTAAGATCCGAGCTCTCGTAAATGTGCATCACTGAGTGTCCCAACTCCAGTCCAGAACCAGATGGGGAATCAAGACGGAGGGGATTTTTCGCTGTCGTAAACGAGAAAAGAGCGGGATACGAATGATGAGGTAGGCTCGACTAACCAACTTCCAGTTGTGTTACGAAACTCCTAGCTGTTAGTGTTGTGTTTTTGGTCCTAACAGCCGCCGATGCGAGTGGTCGTTAGCATTTCTCTGTTAGCTAACCGGCTAGCCAGGCTGGGAAATGTCGCAGGCTGCTGTTGCTGCTGCTGATGTTTTTTTATGTGTTGTAAAGGCAGAGTGGACAAAAACCTCCCCCGGAGGGTACTGTGTTGTTAAAACGCATTTGGTGTATTTTGAGCTCAAATAAAGCAAACATGGTTAGTTTGGTTGATTTTTCTCTTCTCAGAGCCTGTAGTTTACCCACCCGAGCTGCTGTAATGCCCTCAGAGCTGCAGGAAGCGTTACTGATTCAAATCTCATTATTTTACTCCCTTAATCCACTTATTTTGGTCTGGAAAGTGGTGCAGTTGAGAGATAACACTTTGCTTCATCACACTCGACTGTTATTTTTAATTTCGTGGTGCATTTATTATTTTATAAAAGCTACTTTCGTTCCTGTGGGAATAGTTAGCAGTGAGCTCCCAGAGGCAGATCCACCCACAACTAGCTGACTCCCAATACAAACAAGAAGAAGAATAATAACAAATAATAATAATAATAACAGCAGTCAGTAACCATCAAACACTGATTCAAAGGGTGGCTACGTTTATCGAGCATGAACATGTTTGAATAAATCAGCGAACGATGTGTATAGGTGTAAAATTAGAAAAACATCTTAATAGAAATCGATTTAGGTGAAAGGCGTAATCCACCATTTTTCCCTCATAATTTAGTGTTTGACATTCAGAGCTGGTTTGGGAGTGACTGTGATTTATTTACATTGGTGGTGAGTAGAACCAAACGTCTCTAACACAAATACTGACCCCCAGTGAAGCTCCACGTGTCTGAGTGTTTATATGGATGTTGTTGATGGTAAAATAGTGGAGAATCTGAAATAAATCACTTTTCTTTGGGGACTATTTTGCCTCATGACGCCCTGCATTTATCCCTCCACCATGAACGGGTTTAGTCTTAGACCAAAAGCTTCTCAAAACTTTCTGAGAGTTATTAGAGACAGACGTTTGAGTCCTTTCACCTCCACTGTGAACAGCTCTGACTCACTTTGGAGTTTCACACTAAACCCACTCTGAACCCCTCTCTGTTTACGCCTTAAACACTTAATTAAGATGGGATTTTGTAATAATTAAGTTACGTAATAGTGATTACGTAAAAAAATTGCAGAGGACCTAGCATCACCTAAATCTTCTGCTCCTCCAGAGTACAGTAAATACATTTTTAAACTATTGCTCAAATCTAAACGCCTATCCGATGTCAGTAGTATTATTCTAAGCAAATATCTGTTGATACATCTCATGCATATTGTTTCTGACCCAAACTGGGTGCGCCACTCCCCCAACAGCCAATTAGAACATCCCTGAATAACAAAACAAAAAACCCTCCACCACTTTTTTGGAAGTTCTGTCTGTGTGATTGACTGTAAAACTGCACTATAAGAAGGTAAAGAGTGTCCAACAGTCCTGTGTGTTTTAGTTGGATTCACCTTAAACAGCAATGAATCCAGGCTGAGACTAAATAAGACCATTATTCTCTCTAGTTTGCTAGAGTGATAAAATGAAAACACAGACCAGGTTGCATAAAGAACTGTTCACACATGTCTCAGATCTCTTAAACTTGATATGTTTTACTTTGTTTGGGTGTAAAAATTTTTTTTCCAGTTTTGACAATTATTTTTAACATTTACAAGTTAAGAAAAAATCTGGAGCTGCACGATATGGACAGAATATCGTGATGTTACTGCTACATATTAATTGCAATGCCTTCTACTAAATTAAAGGGTCTATATAATCACTTAATGTACAAAATTAGACTTTTAATGGATTACATGATGGATTACATGAAGAACATCCAGTAACTCACCAGCTGTGTTTGGTTAGAGGCTTATTTGCATATTGCAGCCTTCTGTGATATGAGAATTGCAGAGAATGATATCGTTATAATTGAGTCAGTATATTGTGCAGCTCTAGATTTATCATTATCTAAACAGGTGTTTTTGCATCTGTATAGAACTGAAGATTGTTTTTTTATTGTAATATTATTTTATCATTTAAGTCATTAACTTATATACAGTGTGCCCCCACGAAGTCTGCTGCCCTGTGATGCTTCTCTGGCAGAAGCAGTCCAGCATTCCCGCATCATAACAGTTTCCCGCGTGGAGCTAACACGAGTGTTCTTTTGTTTTTTGGTTTTTTGTTTTTAAAGCCCTGTATTTTTATTACTGTAAATTGAATTATTACTGTATTTACCCTTCTTATACCAAAGAAAATGACAGCGCATACCAAAGAAAACACGCTTGCATGAATTACAGTACAGTCTACACAGGAGTAACATTGGTATTTACATTCTAGCACTGCAGGAGTTCAGTGTAAACTGTACAGTACGAATGTGGGTTTACCTTTACGTTTTTTTGAGGGTAATGAATTAAACTGAGTTTAAAATGAAATTTAAGTGATTTGGGGGCATATTTAGGGATAAGACTATAAAAATAGACAAAATAGTCTGCAAAGAAAAGTGATTTAGTCAGATTCTCCACTATTTTACCATCATTAACATCCATATAAACAATTCGGACGTGGAGCTTCATCATTCCCTTCAGCCTTCTATGAGGAGCTTTTAGTGGCAGACATCTGATTCCATTCAACACCACCATGAACAGTTCTGACTGTGAGTTTCTCTAGAAGGGAACGTCTCACACCGAACCTGCTGTTCAGATGTTAACTAATTCTGAATGAAACGGATAGGTTGAAAGAAAACCATCTTTGTGGGTGTGTTTGTGTGTGTGTGTGTGTGTGTGTGTGTGTCTTTCACAGATGATTGCATACAAATAAACCTGCATTTGAATAAATGTGCGTTTCAACACCTGAGGTAATCTGCTAAACAAGAGAGGCATCGCATTAACACACACCGAAAGAACTTTTACCCCCTTCTTCTTTAAAATTAGTTTCGGAGAGATGTGGTTTCGCTGTGGTGTATGTATGAGCAGCTGTTAAGAGTGTGTGAGAAGTTGCTTTTCTGAAAAGAGATGGGCAGAAACATAATGACATGTGGTGGGAAAGGCCTTCAGTTGAAATACAAGATAAAATACTGGACACACACAGAGGTAGGAAAGTTGACCTGTGTGTTTTGCAACACTGGGTGTAAGTTTAGGTTAAAAATTACAGAACTGTTACAAAAGGTGTCTGAGAACGAAAAATACAAGGCCGTTTGTCTGGGCAGTAGGTGGCTACTTGTTAATAAACAATATAACATATGTAGTTACAGTTACCCTCTAATGCCTAGTTTGCCATGCAGAGAGCCAAAATAATGTTTTTAACTTTTTATGGCTGTCTTACAGAACTGTGTGCAGTTTAGTATATAGTCTGATAACTAAAATATCATGATATATTTTAACAGGGCGTCACAGTTTTTGAGGTTTGTGCACTAATGTACCAGCAGTAGCACCACATTTTCAAAGTATCTGAAAAAATGAAAAGTGCAGTGATGCAGCTAAATGTTTACAGCATATACGTGGAGGAGGTTTAACTCTGGGATGTTGGTGGGGTTCCTCTCATGATCGCTTCAGGTCCTTCCACAACGTTTCTGTTTGGTTCAGGTCAGGACTTCAGCCTTTCCAAAACATTATGCATGACCCATTTTCACGCGAATGGGTGTGTGTGTGTCTGTCTGTGAGGAGTGAGTGTGTGTGTGTGTGTCTGTCTGTGAGGAGTAAGTGTGTGTCTGTCTGTGAGGAGTGAGTGAGTGTGTGTGTCTGTCTGTGAGGAGTGAGTGTGTGTGTCTGTGAGTGTGTGTCTGTCTGTGAGGAGTGAGTGTGTGTGTCTGTGAGTGTGTGTCTGTCTGTGAGGAGTGAGTGTGTGTGTCTGTGAGTGTGTGTCTGTCTGTGAGGAGTGAGTGTGTGTGTC
>JBBPCX010000001.1:897624-900766 GCA_037974365.1 Hydrocynus forskahlii | reverse complement strand
GTGAGTGTGTGGGTGAGTGTGTGGGTGAGTGTGTGGGTGAGTGTGTGGGTGAGTGTGTGGGTGAGTGTGTGGGTGAGTGTGTGGGTGAGAGTGTAGGTTCTCATGTGATATACTATAGTCAGACGGACGTGGTCAGCATTATCTGACCCTCGGGTCAAAGCAACCCAGTAAGCAGATACAGGGGAGACTCAAACGACCCAAAAATTACATCAATAAAGTTGCACCTTAGATTGTTCTAATCTTTGCTGTTTAATTATCTGCAGTTTTAAAACTAATTTTAATTGATTAACTTTATAGTCACACGTGAACACATCACAGCACACAGTGTGAGTAATATGAAATTCTTTCTCTGCATTTAACCCATTTACCAAGTGAGGCAGGGGGTTGCCGCCAATGAGGGGCGCCCGGGGAGCAGTGTGTGGGGACCGTACCTTGCTCAAGGGTGCCTCAGTGGTGACACTAACAGTTGGTATTCGAACCCACAACCTTCTGATTGCAGGGTAAACGCCCTAACCACTAGGCCATCTAGCTGCCCTAATTAAACATAAATAAAAATAAAAAGAATGTTGCAATTTTGATTTTAGTGAGATATTTTTATGTTTTAGGTTGATTTTAGTGATGAATCTTTGTGTTTTAGGCCAACATTAGTCATGACTCTTTATACTTTAGGCTGATTTTAGTGATGTATCATGTTTTAGCCTGACTTTTGTGGTGAATTTGTGTTATAGGCTGATTTTAGTGAAGTATTTGTGTGTTAAGCTGATTTTTGTGTTTTAGTCTTTTTTAATGAGCCTTTTATGCTCATTTTATTTATTTATTTATTTATTTATTGAGGGTAGTGCTGGGCAGTATACCGGTTCATACCGAAAACCGTTTTTAATTATTCCTATGATATTAATTTTTCTTACACCGCAGTACCGGTTTAAATAGCCTAAAGAACGTTCGGAATGTGGCGCAGCTGGAAACCGTTTAAGGGGGACCCTTTTCACTTCTGCGCTGCTAGGGAAAGGGAACTTTTGATTTGAGCGAGCACTGAAGCTCCGTGTGAGTGTTGCAACATGTCATATTAGTCGAGGTCGTCTGATTCTGATTTGTGATTCTGAACATCAACTGGATCAAATGGGGCTTCATGACATCTGAAGCCGTGTGATTCACAAAAAATGGTGGAACTTCCATGAAAGGAGTTGTTTTGCCGTGCGACGACCATTTATGAAAGGTCTGTGCCGCTGGAGTTCTAAAACCGGTATAATTTTTTTTTTTTAAATACCGTGATAAAAATTTTGGTCATACCACACAACCCTAATTGAGGGTGATTTTAGTGGTGTTCCTTTTGTGCTCAAGGCCAGTTTTAGCAATGTGTGTTTTATACTGATTTTAGGCTGGTTTCTACTTATCCCTGCTGTGAAATGTGATGTTCTGTTTGAGAGATGCTGCAGCCTGGACAAGTTGTTTGATGATGATGACTGTTACAGTGCTCTTTCTTAATTACTTCTTTAGTATCAATGGAGATCAGCGAATGGGTTTCACAAACCTCGTTGGCAGTTGTGATTAATATCAGTTGTCATCGCTACTCTTCACAAGACGCTATTTTGGCAAAGCAGTTATGTTTTCTAATATGCTCTTCTCCTCTCAGCCCTCTCCTTCCATTCTCTCCTCTACTCCACTAGGCGGACCTGCAGTTTGGCCTTTCTCACGATGAGGTGAGCCGTCGCCGGGCCTATCATGGCTGGAATGAGTTCGACATCAGCGAGGATGAGCCGCTCTGGAAGAAGTACATCTCCCAGGTGAGACGCAGAGTGTGTTCTAGAAAACTCTGGAACATACTTGGAATGTTTAGGAACCATGCTGTACCTCAACTGGATTGTGTACTTTTGTGTACAAAAGTTGTGGCACACTTTGTTTTTCCAGTGTACCTCAGTCCAGTAACAATGTGTTCTGAACAATGGGTCTGTCCCCACAGTTTATGGCCAGTCACCGTCCCAAAGTCATCTCGGCATGACAGCGATGTCCTGATACACAACCTTCATGCTTCTCACAGTGTTGAACACAAATTTGTTAGAAAACTCACACTAAAATTTATCTTCAGCCCAAACAGATTGTAGTGCTTGTATCTTGTTGACTTCCCAGTTGTTAGTGTGTGTCTCCCTTGTTGTTACGGACAGTAAAGTAACTGGCTTCTTTCTGTGTTGTGATGACATTTCGACCAATCAGAAAGCAGAGATGTAATCAACTCAGCTGTGACCCGCTTTTGGCCCTGATATCATGCAGCTCGATTTCGGGTATGGCTTGCTTTATTTGTACGGGAAAAACATTTCTTCATGGTACAGCGCAGTTCATGGTGCCAGTGGAAAAGTGCCGTTTGAGTCAGTAAAGACCATCGAAACATTTTTGGAGAACCTAAGGACATGTAGAACGATTTTTGAGGATCTTGAAGTTTCTGAAATCTTTTTGAGCCACCAAAGTATTCCAGAATGTCTTTGGAGGCTGAAGAGATCCAAAATCTATTTTGGGATCCTAAGGAGTTCTGTAACCTTTTTTTGAGGGACTTCTGAACCTTTTTGAGGTACTACAAAGTTTTGAGAAATTAATTGGTTTCTCAGCATTTTGAGGGACTCTAGCCTTTTTGAGGAGCTGAAGAGTTACAGAACCAGATGGTTGCAGAATTATTCTGTTTTGTGTTGCAGGAACCATGACAGTAATGTAAAATACCAGTAAAAGAAACAGTTTACAGTGTGTTAAAATTCCCAGTTCATCTAAACACAACAGAGCTTTTTTGGTAGATCTTTCGTAGATTCGGATGTTTTTAATTTTTGGGGGATTTCGTCCTCTGCACAGACCCTTGCAACGTTCAGCATGCAAAGGACCATATGGTTCCTGATCTACTGAAAAATAGCTACTCCGCTTTAAGAAGCTCAGAAGCTAAAATTCCAGATTCCTCTGCTGAAAGTGAGCCTAAAAGTTGTTTTATTCTTGAAAACTCACTGATTAAAATGTACCTGTAGAACCTACAGTGTAAAAAGTTGTTGAGCTTCCTGTTACAGGCGAATCAGTGTGCACTACGTTATACTGTAGGCTAATTTAGCTAATAATATTCGATTAATATAATATAAAAGTGTTTTTTATTTAGTGTTTGCATTTATTT